>CM023607.1:15810989-16248489 GCA_013358685.1 Antennarius maculatus | reverse complement strand
ATAGCCTTTTAAGTTAATGCAAAAATATAGTCTTTTTAAGTAATAATTGTTATTACCACTGCAGGGTTGGGAGAGAGGTTTGAGTTAGAGTTTGATGCGCACAAAGTGCAATGTGAAGCGTTTCCTCTCCCCACTGGCCTTATGCCCTCCTTTGTTTCTGCCTTGAGCCTTAACTCCATTTAACATTACAATTTGTTTGCAAAGAAAAATTAATTTAAAACAGAGTTGTTTGGATTTCCATTGACAGACAGATGGATTGAGATTTAGATTCGTTTAAATAGCTAAATTCAAATATTTGAACTGAAAACACAGTTTTTTTTCTGAGTAAACCTCAGTGGAAACCTCTCTTGAATGAACCTTTGCACTGCAACAAGTGCAGTGTATGTTTTGGCAGCCCCCCATTGCCAAAGATCCCTCAGAAAATCTGCATGTAATTTTAGAAGAATCAAATTCTTTCCCTTTTGTTGGCCCATGAACACCCTCAATATTATGCACACAGAGAATCCTCCTTTCAATTCAAATATGAGATTCAATCCATTTGGATGTGATCTATAGCGTTTTTAAGGAATAAAGCAATTTTGGGGGATGCGAAATAGTGCTTCTCCTGTAAGAGAGATGACTTTCATTTTTTTCAAGGCACCTCTTTGACTGAGTGAAATGTTTCCCTTGTTCGCTCAGGGACGACTTTATTTCTTACCAGGGATTTAACACTCACTCAGTCCCCTCATAAATACAGCATCCCTCAGCCCTTCACTAGCCATAACTCATGCGCTAACTCTCTAGCTAACTAAACTCATATAGCAGAGCCAACACTTGTTTGTCTTTTACCTCAGCCCCGCTCTCTCACTGTTCCTCTCTGTCCCTTTTGTCTCTTCCCAGCTGATTTATTCTAGATGGAGTTTTTTCTGACTGTTCTCTCACCAGGTTGATCTCCTTGGCCCACTCGTGGAGTGGGTTTTTGAAAAAATGTGCATTTGAATGTGAGCCAGCCTAATCTCCTTAAGGCCATTCAGACTGAGACTAATGTTACAAGAATGAATGAGAACAACATTGGAGAAAATGCAGACATCTTTCTCCCTGTGTCAAAACATATTTCAGGTCTCCAAAGAATGAAACATTTCTGTCTCAAAAGCTCTCTGTAAGGCAAACAGTATAAACTTCCTGCTTTCAACACACCTGTTGACACCCTCCATTTCTTCAGAATTTTTTTTATTAGGACCTCACTAGCAACTTCCAGTGTATTACTTTTCTTCTTAGCCTGTTAATTTAATAATATAGTAAATGACAGACACATGGAAGCAGATGAACACATTTCCCTTTGAGCAGATGAAAAGTGTGATATTATCAGCAACGCTCAGGTCTTCTCACTGATCTGATGGCGTTTTGAGAGGGGAACAGTCTTTTTAGCATGGTTCAGGCATCGGTTGTGAGCACCCTGCAGATATCTTCTGTTTTCTTCTCTTCGTCAACATCTCAACACCCACCAAAATTACAACTGTTCATTTTGATGTCTCCTGGCAACATCCGGCATTTTATTCTATTTGCTTCCGAAATCACAGGCCCCACTCTGAGGAATTACCCTCACTAGAAGTTGATGCTGGATTGAGGGAGGAGAGTATCACTTCTTTTCTTCACCCGCATCTCCCCACTCTCCTTGCTGTCCTTCATTTCTTTTTGATCTTGCCATCAAATCTTCCCAGGTTTTTATGAGTGACGTTTACCAAGACCGTCTTGGGAAACGGCAGGCTGAAGAAGACGTTTGAGAAAATGCGCCTTAGCAAGCATTCACCTTTGATAAAGCCATAGTTCCAGTGGGAGAGGAAGAAGAAAGCCAAAGAGTAAGAGCATTGTTGGCAATGAAATACGCCTTGCAAGAGGGAGCATCTCTCTGATCTTAGCCTGTTAAAACAACAATGTATAGCACAACTGATTCTGCAATGGCACATCAAGCATTTCTCTGAGTGTTTGACTCAGAGCACTGATCTGTATCTGGCCACCACACTGTGCCTTTATTGCAAATCAGCTGGGCACGAAATAATCTCATAAAGGAGCACTCACACATACAAAGTGAGTCACACTGGTAATGCCATCACTATTGGCATACTTTCAGCCACATCTCCAGTTGCCAAAATGCTGGCAAGGCACTTGAGAGTGCTTCTCAAAAAGTGAGAAATAACGGGGAACTGGAGAGTAGCTGGAGACACGGAGAACAAGAAATGTTAACTTCAGTAATTACTACCTCCATAGAGAAGCAGAGGAGAGGACAGTGAGGCAAGCAAGAGCATGAAGGAGGCCCCGTGTGCAGATAATGAAGGGGTATCATAGTAGCTCTGACAGCGTTAATCTTAGAGTGCTTCAATGTGTGTGTTTCTATCTGGGTGTGTGAATGCTCTGTGCAGCATGTGCATACACTGCCAGGGCACACAGAGGCCGGCTTGCAGTGCTGGTTACTCTTGTCCTACCTGTGAGACTATTCAACACACCTGACAGCACATTTTATCCAACCATTTTTGAGAGTTACCACCTCTCACAGCTTCTCAGAGGAAATCCTGAAACTCCACATCCTCTTGCTCGTCCTCGCACGAGCACTCAGATCACCCATCAGCTCCCACCCTTTCAGAGGAAGGAGGAAGAAAAAGGAAGGCGAAAGGGGGGAAGAGCAGATCAACTTTCTTTGTGCATTTTCTTTTCTTTTTTCCTCCTCCCAAGTAGCAGTAGCGAGACACTCACTTAAGCCTCATTGCACACCAACGCACAACACACAAGAAAGTGTTATGAATATGTATCAACACAGCATATGGCAGCAGTAGCGCTGGGACTAGGTGTGTCCAGAAGGGTAGCGTGCTGCCGATGCATTATTCTCCATTCAAATTACCACGGTAAGGAGCTGAGAGGTGTTCACCACATCTTTAGGTGGGGAAGAAGACAAACCTGGATCATGCAACACAGCAGGAATGACAGAGTTGTGATGAGCACAGTCGTGGGCCAGCTGAGTTTCCTTGATTTGGTAGATTTTTTTGGCAGTTTCAAATCCAGCACTCACTGACACGAGTGTGATTAAAGTGTGACACATTAGGATGCGCACGGGAAGTAACCTCCTCTAAAGCGTTCATTATTAGATGCATGACAGACCTGAATATTTATAAAATAGGTTTTAATAATTAATAGCAGCAATCTGCTCCCGTAATTCATCAGATTGGCACTTCAACAGAGTATCCGTTTTCACTTTAAAATAATAATAAGAGGAATATTAATGTTGGAGGAATGTAAAACTGGCAGCTGGATACAGCGCAAATAGGCAAGCACTCCATGTTCACTTCTGAGGCTTTGCTTAACCTGTCACTTTTCAAATAAAATTACATTTAAAGTCACCGACACTGCACCATTTGAAGAACTTCAGTTGTTTGTGCTCGACAATTTAGCGAGTGCCTTCTCACAAATGTGGCAAGTCATGAAGATAAAGATGCAGGAAACAAAGTGGGTTTGGTGTAGAATGCAAAAGTAGTCGGTGTGTTTTTATCAAAAGCAAGTTTATTTGTTTGAGTCAACTTGGCAGCACTCCATTTAGTATACAAAAATAGACAGCATTTTTTTCCTACAAAGCAATTCTTTCATTGTTTCAAGCTCCCTTTTCATTTTTCTTTTTTGTGAATGTTGTTTTATCTTACCTTCAAATTCAGTCATGGCGCATTTCTACCGTTACTTAACTCCCAGAGGATGTTTCTGTTTCAGGTGAAAAGTGAACTTTTTGGTCACGCACACTTTTCGTGCTATTGCTGATGCAATCCTGAGTTAACCTTCTTTGTGGATCAGTTTTTCCTCAATTTAAAATGTCATTCGTTTCTTTTTTTTGTGCAAGGTATTTTTATTAGTTTTCAAAGTTATGCAAAGAGAGTTTGTACAACATGTAAATCAGAGAAGGAAAATTCCCATCCACCCAAACGCCCCTTCCCCTTCCCTTGACCTAACAGGCTCACAAATTCATTATAGTAAGACAAATCATGTGCAAGATAGAGGTGAGCCTGTCACACAAATATACAATTACACATGCAACAACAACAAAAACTTAAAAAACAAACAAACAAACAAACAAACAAAAAACCCAACAACAAAAATTAAATAAAAACCAAAAGATAAATTTTAACAGACAATTACATTGGTGGATTGTCACATAACAGCTACAGGATTGTATATGGCAAAATCTGGAAAAGAGTGGCCTTAGTTGAGGAGTTAACATTGCCCAATAATTGATATAGGTATGTGTCCTGTACATGCTAGGCATATAGGATTAAAAAAGTAAAATTCAGATTATGGGAGGGTTTGTAAATCTGTAAAATATTCTATAAATAGATACCACTACTTAAAAAATCTGTCATTTGTTTCTTAACAAATGACATGACCCTGCTTCCAGGTGGAGCAGAAGGAGGACGCGATACTCCTCTGTCAGTACGGCTGCAAACAGACAAATACATTCAAGACAAACACACACATTTAATATTGATTACCGCCACTTAACATATGTGCATTGCATTGCACACTCCCCACGCACGGACACACATCATATATCACTTGAACCCTTGCTGTCGCTGTCATCCTGCTCATCAGAAAAAGTAAATCTAAAGTTCTGGCAGTCGCTACCACAGGTTCTAAAACATGCAAATCCCAGAAGCAGGAAGACTCGTTCTCATCGCTTCCTCTCTTGGAACCACAAAAGAATGCGTTCTGATCAAAATTTAATTGTGCATCATCAGAAGAAAATAGTTAATCCTGAAAATGTGATTTCAGTGGTTGAAATAGCAGCAGTTCACAGTGAGCCGTGGATCATTTTGGGGGAATATAGAATCTGCGCGGGTTGACATTTTATCGGGCACCTGTGATTCACTCTACCGCATGTAAATTCTGAAAGAGGAAAGGTCTGTCAGGCGGAGCAAATTTTTTTTAATGGCAGCAAGGGATCGATGTTGTCAGCGCAGGCATCCTGTCTGGAAATACAAGCTTTTTTGGGGGGTAAATGTCACCTCCTTCTTTCTTTTAAAGGAGGGAGAGTAGACGAGCAAAGGGAGAAGAAGCAGGAGGTGGAAGGGGTCAGAAAGTCAGTGAGATCTGACCCTAACATTCTGAGATGGGCTGAATTTAGGAAAATTGCTTGAAAAATATTGACTCTCATTCTCGAGGCCCCCGTATCTGAAAAACAAATTTGAAACGTAACCTTGGAAATCAATTAAGGAGTCCTGGTAGCTTGAGAAGAAAAAAAAAATAAGGGAAAGGTCCACCCCTTTTTCCTTTCCCCCCTTCCTACATGTCTTTTCCTTTCCTCCACTTCACTTGGATTTGGATCTGTTCATCAGCGCTGCCTTGTTTGAGCAGGCTATGTCAGCAAGGGCATTATTTAATTTTTTCAACTGCATAGTGTTTTATATGCTGTCAAAATGTCTTAAGAGTCTTATTAAAGAAATGCCACAGCTCATTTCCTTGTAGTGCAATTCATATGCTGGTGAAAGGGGGCATGTCTAAAGATCTAAACAGCTTTGCTTTTTAGGCTTCACATTAGGGGTTATCTGTGAGGGCTTGTCATTGATTGACATTATCTGGCCTGACAGGGCCTCATATCAAGGTTAACCTCATGGACAAAAGTGCCACTCGCATTGGATGTACAAGCGCGCCATCTCACTTTCAGAATAAAAAAAAAAAATACATGGAATTTTTAAATAAAGGTACAGTCTCCTCCACTTTCAGATGAGCGGGGTACTGTGCGTCGGCTTTGTCTGTGTGTGGAAGCCAGGTGGAGATTTCCAGACTTAATTGATAACTAATGGAGCAGCGTGTGCTGAGTTTACCCTGGAGGATTGTCACGATATGTGTCAGTGTGTGTGTGTGTGTGTGTGTGTGTGTGTGTGTGTGTGTGTGTGTGTGTGTGTGTGTGTGTGTGTGTGTGTGTGTGTGTGTCTATGTCTGTGTCTGTGCGTGTGTGTTCTTTGGAGCTGGGGTGGGGGTGGGGGTGCAATGCCAAGAGAATGGGCAGAGTTCATTTTACCTCAAGAAAGTAGTGCATCCCTGGGATGCGCTTCAAGAAAAATTTGTGCTTCCCAACATGATGTTTATGCATCCCAAAAGTAATAACAGACTATACGGTAGGAGTATATACGGTAGGACTATACTGTAGGTAGCTATCAACAGAGATGTTGATCCAAGCCAAATGAAAAACTACAGCAGTAGAAAGTCAGTCAATAAAAATCATCCAAAAGAGATGAGGAGGGGAAAAAAAGTATCAGTGGCGTGAACCTGGAAAACCATTCCAGTTTTGGGGGCCATCTCATTGTTGCCCCTCTGATGCACCTGTTGTTGATTTCTTTAACAACAAAGCAGCTGAAACCGATTAACAACCTCCTCTGCTACTTAACTGACCAGATCAATTTCGCAGTTTAACTGATAGGTTGCTATCTGTTGATTAGAAAGTGTTCCTCTAATTTTTATTTTTATTTTTTTAAGAAAGCACTCATTGACACTCTTTTTTTCTCCAATTTTTGCATCTTTTTCAGGGGCATAGTGATAATCAATAAATCAACCTTTATTTGCATAGCACTTAATCACATCAGCAGACATTTCAAAGCACTTTAACAGACAGACACAGACAGACAAACCCAACAGGACGCTTATGATTGCTCTGGAGGGTCTAACTAACTCTTCGCTCACCGCAGCGTGTAAAACGAGCACATGTCGTGTTGCCGTTTGGTTGATTTTAATAAAGCAGAATCACGCAGGTGAGTCTCTTGACGAGAAACTCGCGCGAGTGACCCGAGATCAAAACATACTGGCGATTTTCGGGTTCGAAATTTAAATGGATAAATGGTAAAAATTGTGAATATTTTTATTGAACGGAAGCACAAGCGTGGGTCCCTGGGACGCACGGTGTCTGACGATCGTGCGTCCCTGTCAAAAAATGTGCATCAAAGGACGTACACAAACGAGAACACTGGATGAGGATGACTTACACAGCAGTGGATCTCCAGATCCTGGTAAATCAAATATCACCCAACAACATCAGTCTGGAGGCGGTGAGCACAATTCACATTTTGCTTTGTAGGAGAAAGTATGTAACTAACACAAACATGTGAGCACAATACACAAGCTCATTCACATCTCCCCTTCTCCCTCCCAACAAGCCACAAAGGCGAAGAGAGATCCCCGTGACCAAAATACAACTGAAGCAGTTAATCTGTACAGATATTAGCTCAAGGGCCCTTGAGAGGTGCACCGCTGAGCCCCTTCTCCACCGTACTATCTATGCTGCCTTGCTGCCGCACCAACCATGAGGGAGGGACACAGGGTCGTCTGCTCATTTACCATGGCGATTGGCTAATCAAATTGCACTCCTGGTGTCTTGAAACTGAACATGGGAGCTGCGCTTCAAAATAAAGCTGCAGGAATATATTTCCCTTGTTCCAGCCTGTGGAAACATGGGAGTGTGAGTGATTGTGTATTTTTTTTTAAAGGACAACTTCTTTCTCCCGCAACACTTACAAATGAAGCCATCATCTGGTGCCAGCTGTGAGTCCAGATTTGATGTACAATTTTAACAACTTGGCCGTGTGTCCCATGAATTACCCTAAGCAGCAAACTCAATAAATTTGGCTGTTTTGGTACGAGGCTGTCAGAATGGCTCTTGTCACTCATGTCATATTGTTTTTATTTTTTTTCTCCCTTAGACCATTTTAGGCTGTTTGTCCTCTGTTCTGAAGAACAACATAATCACCCTGTTTGTGATGAAGCTTTAGGGCTCATTTGTCCTGAGATTTCAACTTCCTGTCTGATTAGCTTCAGGTTCATTATCTTTCCTCTTCTGTGTTAAAATATACATTGTTTTCTTCAGCCGTTTTCCTAAGCAGTGGGTGTGTGTGTGTGTTACCGGGACCGTTTGTTTTTTACTTTGTCCTGTAGCGTCTTCTTTGTGTTTCCTGGCGGTGTGACGGGAGCGCGGCATTTAGCTGAGGGCTTGCATTTGATAACAGCCTGTGGACTGAGCTGAGGTGTGATAGTCCAAACAGGTCCTTCAAGGTCAGCGCCACAGAAAGACAGCACACAACGTGCAAGGTCAGACTCAAGACTAAAAGCAATAAGTGCTTTATTGATAGAGAGAGAAAAAACAACAAGCAGGCAGATGTGCAACCAACTGATTAATAATAAAATACATTTGTGAGAGAGAGGGGGACAGGGGGAGGGTAGAGGGCACGGAAGAGGAGACGACTACCTCCTGAGTTTATGCCATGTGTTGTATACAGTTGTGTGTTACCCTGATTTGAACCAAAAACAAATATTTTAAAAACAGTCATTAAAAATGGAAGAAAACAGGACAGATCAGTACTGGTGGCAGTTTTTTTGGCTGTAAGATTTTTTTTTCTGCATGCATGAATCAGTTTCTTTCATCTCTCTGTGTGATTTGCACGGTACAGTGTGAAAGTACAGTTTAAGGGAAATCACAGAGAAGTCACTCTCCTGTTTTTACAGTAATCTACGTATCACATATATCTCCCAGTATCAGGTTTTATGATAGAGAAAAGTCAGCTTAGGTTTCTTTTTTCCATTCAGTCACTAATGGACAATGTGCCAATTGTACTTTGCCTACTGCGCTATTATGTTTATGAAAATAAGCTGAGGGTATTGGCCTGTAGACATGTTTTATATGCTTTTATCATCCTTTCTCTCATGCTCCTTATCTTTTTTTCCATCTCCTCCCCAACCTAACAAACCTGCCCAGTTAGAAGTGTTCCATGGTGGATCAGTTAGTGGCAATTCTTTTTAAGCACTATGAGAAGGAGTAGGACTTGGTGATTTCTAGATGTGCTGCCGTCCCCTTTCCCTCAATGATCGTCTCCAACAGAACACACCCACCCCCAGCCCCTCGATCTCTGGAAGTTTATATCCACCTTTACAGGCTTTTTAAATCCCTTTTCAACATAAACCTCTCCTCAGATGTACCCACCCCCAAACCCCCATCTATCAACTAGTTGGCAGTGGCATTGTTTTTAATCATCAGAACCTCAAAATTATTATTATCACTTCTGATGCGGCAATTAAAACTTCAGGTCAGAGGCACAACGAGCGGTGATCAGCAGCCGAGCTGAGAAGTTTTAATTAGACGATCAGAACCATTAATGCACAAAAAAAAAGGTGTGCGCTGGGAAATTAACGGGAACATCTTAATCAGGGTTAGCGACTCCGAAGAGGAGTCAAGTGAACAGAGAGCAAAAAACAAATCATTTCCGCACCACTGGGACAAAACTCAATTAAATATGCATGCGGAAAAATGGAAATTTCTCAGCATCGGCTGCACCGACTATCGGAAAACTGTGGCAAAATCTCACTGCGGGGTCGGCGACCTGCTTATTGTTATTCTTGTGTAATAAAAATGAGAAAGGGGCCAGATGCTGGGGTCTAGGTGTCGTGGCATAGTTGTCCATCAGTGGCTTTCCGCTTGACTTCCTTGTGGCTGCCACAGCCTCTCTACCATGCACGGGTAGGGGGAGAAGAAGGAAACATTTTCTTATTGCAAGCTGTAAATTTGCAAAAATAAAAACATGGTAATTTCAAGTGTGTCTGTGTATGTTTGTCTGCATGGCTCAGTGATTTTCCAGAAACACACATATACTCATACACTCTCTCACAGATACATCTCCCTTGAGAGCCAGAAACAGAAAGGGTTCTCTTAGCTACACACAGGGAGCTGCCGCCTTGTCGATTAATCTGCCAAAGGTTCATAAAGTTGTATTTGGGTTTTTTTAAAGAGCTCCAGCAACTCTGGGTTCCATATTGTAAAATAATCCAGAGCTAAACAGACATCTCCGAGACTCTGTTTGTGTTAATTAACTCCTGATATTGCAGGGAGTTTGTCCCTGTGTCAGTCATGTTGGAACTCAGCAGGAATCTACAAGCCCTGTACCTGTGTTTGATTAGGTGAAGACATAAGCTTCAGTTTAAACAGGTAATATCTACCCCTCGTATATACAGACCCTCCTGAGTGCTCCCTCCATACAAGCTGATAACTGACTGCAGGAAGTCTGTTTGTTTATGGTGCAGCGCTGCAGTTTGAATGAACAATCGAGTCAGTTTTCTATATCTAGTATATATGACTATGTATTCTATAAGATGATTACACAAGCTATTTGGACATACGCTGCCTCGTCTGGTATGTCAGAAAGAGGTTAAGTTATGACCCTGCCTCTCACAACCTTTGTTAACTCCGATATCCTTCACCAGGAGCTGCCTTGATTGCAGTCTGTGCACGTTCACACAAATAATGCACTTCCAACAGTGTTATTAGGATTTGAAGCACCACTTGATTGGGCATGATATCATCCTGGCACACAAACAGAGATTCTGCATCAAAAACCTACACGACCTTTGGGGTTTAAAGCGGTAGAAGCGTAGGGGTTTACAGCATTGTGGGTTTAGACTTGAACACAGCGTCATCCAGCACTGAGAAGAAACAGGACCCATAAGAACTTTGATGCACTTATTTTTGACTGAAGATGAAAAAGAACCAGACCTCTCGCAAATGTATTCAACATAGTTTCTTGACTTTTTCCTCAGGTTTTTGCCTTATACAGACAGTATATGGCACTCCTTTGTGGCCCTGCACTGTTTCCAGAAAAATAGTGTCACAGTTAACATAAGCAGCTGGAAAAATTAGTTTCAGCTGTTCGGACCTGTCTTTTTTTTCCAACTCCCAGTGCTCAGTGAGGTCTCTCCTCCTTGACAATTAGCACACCAGGCTAAAACAGACTGTAAATAATGTCCGATGCATGTGACAGTGTTGTTTTTCATTCTGATATTCATTAATAAGCCAGAATGCTTACTGGACTCTCTGGGAGGTGGGGGCACTGGTCCCAGAGGGAAAAGTTGTTCTTTCATGTAGGTCCCCACAGATTTTATCTCATTGTACGCTATCATGCACACAAATGACTTGAGGTAAACAGCTTAGTGTTACCATAGCAATCCTTATTGTAAGCAATGGGGAAAAAAGCTGCTGTGGACAGAAACCCTCAGCATAAAGACTAGTTTAGACAGCTTCCATAAACCACCCAACCATAGCATGTTCATCCTCACGGGAAGCTCACAATATTAAATGTGTTTTAAAGCTCTCCCTACCTTTGAAAGGAAAACACGGAATGTCTGCTTAAGATTTCTGATTATTCACTTAGAGGCCTGCTTAGACACTCAGCCGGGAGCGCTGCTCACGCTTCTTATTCTTAACAGAAAACGATACATATATATTCACTAATGGAAAGAAACAACTGTGAAGGGGTCATTTCCTACAAGGAGCTGGAGATTGCAATGCAAAGGAAATCGGTAGTTGAGCATGAAATACTGAACGCAGTGAACAAAAAAAATGACCTCCACTGCAACACCCAAATGACCTCAATCTTCCTTTGTAAAGTATTTCTGGAAAAAAATTGTGAAAATTTATGTCTTCCACTTCCTAATAGTTTTTCCAGCTGATTCCTTTATTTTATTTATTTATTTTTTTTCACAATTGCTGTCCCCTTAAAGGTGACCCTTTCACCTACACTTGCAATTGTCTAACACTAAATTGTACAATAATGTGCTGGTGATATACAGCCCACTCAAAACTACATAATTCCTGAAGTCATTGTTTCAGAGAGGAAGCCTGCAAAGTAAATACAGTAAATGAGAAAGCATGTGTGTGTGGAGCCTGGTGTGTGTTGTCTGGAGACGGGGTGATCTGTAAACTCCTTCAGATTGTATATCCTTTAATGATTCCACAGCTTTGCAAAAGAAAATGAAAACAGGATTTTATGTTGCATCGATGTGATTTACATAATGCTGGCAATGGCTCACACATGATTGTGCTTGGCTTTATGGTTGAGAGCAAATGAAGAGCCTCATACTCATTGTTATATAGAGTGAATTGAGTCTTTAAAATAGAACTTTGTTACCCTTGATATCACATATTTTTTTCGGCTAAAATGGTATGTCCGTAGCTCTGTCTAGTAGACTATTATTACCATGGTGTGGTTGAGTAGAGATTCAACACGGCTTCACACAAGAAATATTTGTGCTGCTGTTTTCACAGAGCCTCAAATAATAAATGTATTCATACCGTTGAACACAAACAGAATACAGGTTGACATGCTTTTCTGAGCTCTGGCAATTCTTCTGCTGGTTTTTTTTTTTTTTACATTATAAATTCAGTGTTATTCATGGTCACCTCCTACCTCCTTATGGAACTTGAAAGTTATTTACAACTTGATAATGATCTGGCCTTGATTTTGAGTCTGGAAAATCCTGTTGTAAGGTGAACTTTGGTGGCTCTGGAAATAAAGTGAAAGGTACTAGAGTGCATTTTCTGCCCTAAAAAGGCAGCTCTGGATATGGAATGCCACAGGCAGCTGTTCCTGCCTCATCAGAGGACATGTTATAAAGATAGCCCCACTTGGGTTGAAATAATGCCACCCATTCCTGCCCCAAAGCACACTCTATCAAGCTCTATTGTTCAGAGGCCACACTGAGGAAAAAATGTTGGGACTGTGCAGTATGTCTTGTTAAGAAAAGATATGTAAAACATGACAACTGCATTTTAGTGTGAGTGCGCGCATGCATTCGTGCGTGTGTGCATGTGGGTGTGTGTGTGTGTGTGTTCAAGTATCCATGTTACTGCCTTGGCTGGGTCAGCAATAAAATACAGCAGAGGGTAGAAACAGCTTATATACATGGATTATTATTTTCCTTTTAATAAAGTGAGACTAGCAGCCTCGTCAGAAACAGTTATTGAGTCTGATCCCTCTGAATAGCCAACAAGAGAACACGGCTCCAAAAAGCCCAAAAGTGCTCAGCATATTAACTCCACATCCTGACAGCTTTAATGCTGTGCAGCCCCTCACTCAGTGGCAGGACCACAGCCTCTTGAGGTGAGAATGAAGATAACATTTCACAGTGTCTCTAAAGCGCTGTCATGTGAAGGATTATGTAGCCGTGTACTTGCTGCTTGTAGTACCATAGGGGGTCTGATACCTATCTGACACTGATTTTCATCTACCACTTTTTTCTTCTCTTTTTTTCCCACTACTGCACTGAAGTCTGAGCTGACTGAAGAGGTGTGACTTAGGAAGATATGTACAGTATCTGTGCGTGTCCTTACAGTCTTCTGATGTTATTGTTAAGTGTGGTATTAATAGCAGCAGTCACTGTTTCGTTGCGTTTTTATCATTGTGATGTTGAAACCAATTCAAGCTGCTGCCATACAAAAGGTGGATTAAAAGTTGGTTTTGATGATACTGGGCTTCAAATTTTTTTGGTTCAAAGGGTTATGTTATACGGTTGTTTTAGAACACCGATAAGTTAGACACTGTTTAGCTAATCTATAGTCATTTTGTGTTTGTCTTTCCTTCAGCTGAAAGGAGTTTATGCACTGAAACGACCTCAGGAAAATCCAAGATGGCTGCCAAAAGGAAAGGTGGCCTAAAACTCAATGCTATCTGTGCCAAGCTGAGCCGTCAGGTGGTGTTTGACAGCAGCTCCCAGAATGCAGAGGGAGACCAGAGTGTAGCAGACAACAGCGAGCGAGGCAGTTCTCACTTTGATGACAATGAGACCAACTTCCCCGAGAGCCTGAGCCTAAGTCAAAGCCTAGAGGAGGACCAGAAGAGACGCGAGGCCATCGAGAAGTGGGTCAACGGTGAGTACAGCGACGAGCCACCAGCTCCTGAGGATGAGCAGGAGCATGAACTCAAAGTCAGCACTGATGAAGATGGCCCTCCTGAAGGCGTGTACATGGTACAGCCCAAAGGCTGCAGTGATGATGAAGAGGAGGCTGAGCCTGTGGTAGGATCACAAGAGGGCAGCTTCCAAGAAAACAAAGAAGCTGAAGACAAGCCCTCAAAAGACGACACCTACATGCCACCAAGCGAGACCCCAAGTCGCCAAACTACTTTCTCTACTCCAGGTACACTATGACGCTTTCCCAGCCAGTTTCTTTGTGACTATTTTTTATGTTTGTGTACTTATTATTCCAGGTATTTCCAAAAAAATCCCAGACAGATTTGCAATTTTAGTGGTGAAGATGATGCCGCCTGTCAATCACATCATGCATCATGGTGTCTTTACCCCGTCGTTGTAATCACACTTCTGTTACTGTGTAATTTAGAGACGTCTAAGCAGAAGTAATTACATATGTTTTATTTCATCCAACACTACCTTTGCCCTTCAATGCCAAATTCCACCCCAGAGTTTTGTGGGGCAAAGCCTTAGATAGAGGTTGGGTGACATTGCCACATCCACATAAGCTTAAGTTAGGCCATGATTGGAAAGAGACGCTAAAGTTACAGTATGAATAGCCGGTGACATTATTATGCTAAAGACAGGTTCAACAGGCAGGCCAAGGGGGGAAAGCAGGATCTTGTCAATATGTGGCTAACTGTATGAAGGAATTCATAACTGAAGGAGGCTTATGCACTCCTCTAGCAGCTGTGGGCTAGGAGCACATGGCCGGACCAGGCTAAGCTTCATATTACACCCAGGATTACATATTGAGTCTTTGATTTTCCCTAAGCTCACTAAACTTAGCCACTGCCTCAAGCTCCTCTGTTACATGGAGTTTAATCTGCCATAGTGGGGGGTTGATTTTTTTTTTTCACTTTTCAAAACCATGATATCAACGGTCAGATAAAATTGTTGATTTTGTCATATCTGTGTAACAGTGGCTCCATATATTTATTGTTGACTTGAGTCTATTTCAATATGTTCATTTGTTATATAATGAGTTCTTGTAAATGACTCATAATAACCCTTCTTAAATTGTGACAAGACATTCTCTTTGCATACACTGATTATCCAGGAGATAAAACTGGAAACGTCCAGCATTCATTTTTGAGGTAGCCATAGTTTTTGTTAACAGAGCAGGCAACCTTTTGACTAAGTACTGTTTGTGTTTGTGACCCTTGAAACGAGACACATCTGCACTATAGGAGAGATTGGCAAAAGATAAATTGCAGAGCTGTTAAAAAAAAGTAAGAAATACTGTAGATCTGCTGTAAGAATAGATAAAGCTCTTTTCCAAAAAGTACATTTTATAAGCTCTTTTTCCAGAAACTCGGGGAAGGGGGGGGGCAGGTTGTTGTGATTCAAGAATAAGTTTTGTGTTGTGCTTGCTCACTTCAGTTGAAAGGTTGGGTTTTCTTTTTCTATCATCTTACTTAAGCTATGTACCTCAGCATCGTGTACACATGCTCTTTATGTTGTTATTTCTTGTTATTTTCACTAACTGCACAACAGCAACTCTGGCCACATATGGAACAGGGGGCAGGAGCTTCTCAGAAAATTAAACAAGTTTCTGTTCAGAGGCAAATGAAGAAGGTCTTGTGGTTTTAATTAGTCATTTAGTGTTTATTTCATGGCCATAAAAAAAGCTTGTCTGTAAATATGTATTACAGTTGTGTAGCAGACGAACACCTTCCCCGAATGTTTGAAGACTGTGGGGAGAGCACACTGCATAAGTTGTAAATCTTGTCTGTAGACCTTTTTTCTTTTCTTTTTCTTTTTTTTTAGCATTGCTCTTTGTTGATTGTAACTGGGGCATCTATATTGCCATATTTCTACTCGGCTCACAATTAAACAATTTTTTCCTTCTCTCTCTCTTCTCTCTCTCTCTCTCTCTCTCTCTCTCACCACTGTCTTTCAAAGGCTGATGCGGAGTACACATAATTATGCATATAAACATAGCGGCTTAATTATCTCTCACAACATCAGTGACAATGTAATTAACAAACATTGCAAGATCAATGAGAGAAACTGCGACCTTCAAAACATTTAACTCCTCACATTGAGGCATGGTGCGGTTTTCCTATCAGTGCAAAACCTCGGAATACTTTTCCTAGATAATTTAGAAGTCACATTAGAGCCCTCATGAGCCAGTCAATCGAAAAACCAGTGAATGAAAGCAATGACAGTGATGCTGGCAGCGATGGATCAAATGGGCTCGACCATGACTCCCATTTGTGTGTCTGGCTTCACTGTTAAAGGTTATTGTTCATTTCAAGCTGATTTGATTCAAAGCCCTTTCTATTTACTACCTGTTAATTAACTAAGTAAACAATGAGGAAGTTTGAACCTCGTACAGTTTTGCGTGTGTCAAATTAGTTCAAACAAATTCACGTAATATCATTTATTCAAAGCAGCTCCTGATTAGGATACCACTGTCCATTTACACAAAGCACACATGTAGCCGCAAGAGGACACAAGCCAGTGTCTTATTGTGCCGGTCCCAAGCCCGGATAAATACAGAGAGTTGCGTCAGGAATGGCAAACTTTTGCCAAATCAAACATGCGAATCAAACCTATGACTTCCATACCGGATCGGTCGAGGCCTGGGTTAACAATGACTGCCATGGGCGCTGTTGACCTAAAGGGCGCCAGTGGAAATTGGACTACTGTTGGTTGAAGAAGGAGAGGAGGAAAGTGTGCCCGTAAGAAGAGAGAGAAGAGGAACGCCAAGAGTATAGGACTGAGAGTAGGGACGTTGAATGTTGGAAGACCAAAGAGGAGGTTAATGGATTTAGTGAAAGAGGACATGAAGGTAGTTGGTGTGAGAGAAGAGGATGCAGAAGACAGGGTTAGATAGAGGCAACTGATTCGCTGTGGCGACCCTTGAAGGGAAAAGCCGAAAGGAAAAGAAGAAGACACATGAACGAATTCACCAACATGAAGGGAAATTAACTTTTAAAAATCTATTGAAATTAATGCACCACGTAAAATAATATCATTCAATCCGTTTGAGAGTGCTGCCGGAATTTTTTTTTTTACCAAATGGTTTACATTGTCAAGCCTTTAGAGGTTTTCCACATCTAGATTAGTCCATATATAGCCACTAGTATGCAACTTTATCATCAGCGACACCTCTGCCTCTCAGTCCTCTGAGCAGAGAAGCTATGCCACACTGCTGGCCATTTTTGGTCAGCCTAAAGGAGATATAGTGCCCATCTGTTATCATATCTGGGGGAGGAAATGTGGCCTAATTGCCTTAAATACAGACAAGGCAGGTCTGTCACGTGTGTTGCATGTTGCTCGCCTGAAGTGTCAAGATTAGGAAACACATCTCAGCGACCCCCTTTGACACCCCCACCAACAATCATTGAGGAGCCAGACGGGTTTCAATGACGGTCGTTGGAATGTGAATAGCACTGACCATACCCCACAGGGTTTATAAGCTGGGGCATGATCAGCCACCCTCTGAACTGAAGAAGTCTCTTGGATGAGAGACGAAACGTCTTCAAGACCTTTCTTAACGTCCAGTGGATTGACTTAAACAGCTTTTGGAGAAATACTTCTTTGTAGATGTTTCAGTCACACCCGAGAGTGCAGAGGGAAATGTCAAATGTGTTAGCAAACAGAGCAGTAAATGATGAGAGTGAAAGAAAAAGGGAAGCTTTTTTTTTTTTTTGATGGGTGCGGGTGGGAATGGTTGTACCAGGGTCACCTCGACCTATGCACATGCATCTTGTTGCCCACATGGTTGACTGGTGTTGTAGAGGGGTTATCTTTTGTCAGACCCATCCAATCATTCACATTGATAGTTTGTCACATTAATGATACTCTCCTGAGTAGACGCTCAACCGATTAGAATTATTTGTATTTTAGAAGATAATGATTAAAAACCTCAAAAACGTTAGCAGTTAGCAGATAACCCGATGGTGAATGAAAACGGAATGTTTTCTAAATTTTGATAACTTTTTAAACGTAATTCCTCATTCACTAAAGTGTACTTCCATTTTTTGACTCATACCAATGTGGGTGGGTCTGTCCTAACTTTAGAAATAGATAATATACTGTCATCGGAGATGTCCTTGTAAATACAGTAGCACTAAAGTTCAACTAAGCACTGATGTAATTAGAAATCCAATGAGAGATCAAATGAAAAAAATGTTCACTAACAAGTTTGGAACTCTTCCGATATGCAAGAAATGGGTAGAATGAAGTCAGTTGGACATGGACTACAGTAAAAGATTACAATATATCTATATCTACATCACTATATCTTCATGTGACAACTCAGTTGATATGATAAAACTATCTGTGGCAAACATGGAGGCATTTCCTGTCAAATATCTGATCAATTTCTCTTAAATTTTTCATGCCCTTTTTATCCACCAGATACTCTTTCATACTGATTCACTGATCAGAGGAGCTACTCCAACAGTCAATGGAAATTTGGGGATTACTTTACATGCTGCAGAGGAGATGTAAAGAAGCAGGGCACACAACCTATTCAGCAATAACAGAGAAATTTGAGACAAGAGCATAAATGTTTGTGTGTTAATTAACATGATGGTAGGTGGCCTAACCTCTTGTCAAGACGCATGTCTTGTGAAACACAGTTTTTAAAAAAGATTTTTGGACGCTGGTTCTGCAATTGTGCCAAGCAGGAGCTAAGAAGGCCAAAGTTTTTATAGGATTCAGGTGACATTATGATCTGGTGCATTTACTATATCATTCTGTCTTTTGGTATCCTTCCTAACATGCAACATTAACAAAAGGTTTTTTTGTGTGGGGAGGAGCTGCATCAGAACTCCTCTTTCTAATTGTGTCTTTCTATCTTTCTATACCCTTTCTCTATACCTGGCCATGCTCTTCTTTTTCATGTGAATCCTCAATAAACTGCTGCCAGGCCAAATCATTTTCCATTTTCCCCACTCCCTGACCCCTTGCACTAACCTGGATGAAAGTTAATGGGCCAGAATTAATCTCCACATAATGCAATTATACTATACATTGACTATATTTCGCCCATGTCCTTGGGGAAGTTGTCCAATTTAATGGACTCTTAAAATGAAAGTGATGTTTCAGTTCACAAATGTGTAAAAAGCAGAAAGATGGTAACGTTCCACTCTTTTCACTGTTGAAGGTGACACAGAAAACATCTTATTTTTCAAATACCTTGGTTACTCCAAGATTCATGGGAAATTTTATGAGATGCCTTCAACATGTGATAATTTCATAGGATTTAGTAATTGTAAGTCTGTAATTTTCAAGATCAACTCAAGTAAAACAGGAAAATGTACTTGAAGAGTAATTAATTTCCAAACATTTCATGAACTATTTTCTGTTTTATTATATACTGTGTATGTACTCTTAAAATGATTATTAAACTTTTTTTCTTTTACGTACAGAATAATAGTAGAAGTATATAATTATTTAAGATATTACCCTAGCACAGCACAACGTACAGAGAATAAAACATTAGAAAAGGGGTTGTTTATTCTGTGCTTCATTCAACTGCAAAATTTGCAGGACTGACTTTCGTGCAACCAAAACAGGAAGCGCATTGCCACAAACTACCTGTTTGTACACAAATAAATGCACAGACATTTACAGGTACTGTTGTAGCTGACAGTGGAGAATCACTTGTCCCATTGTTTGGCTACCTACATTTCTGAAACAAGGTCAGCAATTACAGATGAAGATAACTGAAATAATGTATTTACCATAAAATCCATAGAATTTCATAAATGTTATAGGTTATCGGTGAGCTATCACAAAAGCAGTTTTATATGAGATAGACTTGATTGGGATGGAAAACGTAATCTGTACTTGTAGTAAAAATTGTATTTTGTGATTTTTTTTTTTACAAAATGACAAAGTAATGCAGAGTCAACGTTGTCATCTTCAGCGATTAAGGACGCGTCCAAGCATCAGTCATTATGGAACAGAACAACTAGCTGGACTGACTGATTTGTCTAGTAATTAACACATCTTGACCAAGTTGGTTAATTCAGTCTCAGAGTAAATAATCAATTAACATGTATTTATGGCAGTGGCAGGCACCATTAATGGCCCTGATATTTACAACATTCATTAAGGCTTTGTGCGGAGTTCGCATGCTCTCCCCGTGTCCGCGTGGGTTCTCTCTCAGCTCTTCAGCTTCCTCCCACTTCCAAAAGCATGCGCTTCAGGTTGATTGGCCGGTCCCAAATTGCCCGTAGGAGTGAGTGTGTGTGTGCGTGTTTGTACGTCTGTATATGGCTCCGCGCTGCACTGGCGTCATGCCCGGAGTGTCCCCCGCCTCACGCCCTATGCCAGCTGGGATAGGCTCCAGCTCCCTGTGACCCGCTACGGCGGATACAGCAGCGGTACATGAAAATGAATGAATGAATGAATTAAAGTCTACATTATTGATAATTGCTTTGAAATAAAAAATCTGAAAGCACTGCATAACGTAGGAGCTCACCATATTGTTTCTCTGTGCAGGAGAAGCATCTGCCCTGCGAGACTATGCAGCCAACACCATGAATGAATTCTTGGGAATGTTCGGATATGATGACCAGCAGGTAAGGGATGAGCTGACCAAGAAGATCAGCTTTGACAAGCTCAAAGCCGCTACCTCAGACCCCTCGTCCCTCAGTAGTGAGGAGGCCTCACGGCGCGCCCGCTTCTCCAAGTATGAAGAATACATTCGCAAGTTAAAAGCCGGTGAAACCTTACCTTGGCCCATGCATGCTTCCCCACCCAAACCAGATGACCTCAACTCAAAACTGGCCCAAGATACGAGCGGTACAATGCTCCAGACCTCTGGGTGCCTCCCAGGGGCTGAGGCACAGATCTACCCCACCAACCTGGACCATAAACCACCAAGTGGACCTCAGCTGGGCACTTCTCAGCAACCAAATCCCTCTCACGTCCAAAACATGGCACCCAGAGCCTCCAAGTATGATTTCTTTATCCAGAAGCTGAAGATGGGTGAGAGCTTACAACAGCAGAATGGTAATGCATACAAGCGACCCTCCAAGTATGACTTGGAGAATGTAAAGTTTCTGCACCTCTTCAAGCCTGGTGAGGGCAACCCTGACATGGGTGGTGCGATTGCATTTAAGACTGGCAAAGTGGGCCGCCCTTCAAAGTACGATATCAGAACAATTCAGAAGTTAATGCCAGGAAATCCTGAGGGCTCTCTGATGCCCAATGTCCTTGCGACGGCACCAGGTAACCCAGGAGCTCCTGGTGTACCCAGCGTTGGTGCAGCTGGGGCTAGCATCGCTCCGGGGCTCACAATGGACCAGACGGGTCACATAAGCTTCAACACCTCTGACTACCTGAAGTCCAGCTTTTCCAAGACTGACTCCATCACCACTGGCACTGTGTCGTCCGTTAAGTAAGTCCTATCAAACATCCTAACATGCCATATCTCTGTCAAATTCTTAAATTGCAGCAAAATAATCTTACTTTGTAATCTGGGTATAGTTATTTAAGTTAGTGGGTGAATGAATTGAGTGTTATGCATTAAAGAAGCTCAAAAAAATTTTCCTTATAGAAAGGTGCATTTTTGACTCATCTTCACAAATTGATAGCGACAACATTCAAGCCTGCTGACAAAATATTGTGTGAAACACGGCATTAGTTATTTGCTTCAAAAGCAGATAATAAATAGCATAACTTGTCATTAAAAATCCACTTAAAAGTTTACTGGTGATGTGAAAAGATCCCAAGCTCCAGTGGAACGCCTTGGAGATAATGTGAAGCTCACATACACTTAACAGCTACCGCGAGTCAGTTAGCCTTACGCAAAGGTAATTGCTACCTCCACAGCAGCCAACAGGAGTGTAGTGTGAAATAGCGCATAGCGCCCAATAGATCCACGACATGATGAGTTGCGAAGGCACATGAAGTGTTTACTCGCTGTAGCACTCCATGGAGACTGATTTAGCACAGTCATCGCAAAGTGACTGACTTCTTTCGTTTGGCTAGGGTGTAACAACTCTCCCTTTAATTACTTTGGAGCCATGACTAACCTCCCGGCAAGTCGCAAGGGCCGACTCTACACTGCCTGACGAGTGCACTTTAAAGGAAGCAAACGAGGGGTTTGGGGAGCTAGTCTACAGTCGTGTGCACTACCAGTAGGAAACAGCTCCCAGAGTCTGTTTGATTGGTTTTGACCTTGTCTCTAGTTAGTCAAGACCTATCAAAGACACTGTTCAAGAGCCCTCAGGCACATCTCCCTCAGGCTTTGACCTTTGTCAGGTCGGGGCTCAGTAGAGCTGCAAGCTTGGCTAGCCGACCCAGTCTGGTGCTTGTGTACAGAGTGGAAAGGGGGTGCTAGGGAAAATGTGTGGCAGCGGATGCTCCCCTCTGGGCCAGATTAACCTCAGGTCATACCCCATGTGGAGCTGCTTACATGAAGCTAAATGCCATTTCTGAAGGCGGACAAACAGAACCAATACTATATTACGGCTGTCATTCCACAGGCAGCACTGCTACCTGCTTCTTGAGGGGAATCATATCACAGGTGACAAAAAGCATACAGCTTTCCTCAGCAAGCCTCTGTAATGTGATAAATTCATCCTGATTTCCTGTTTTGAACAGAATCTGATTGAGTTAAAATTGGTGCTAAGTCGATTAGCTTGATCCATATGCACTCGGCGCTGTAGTGTTATCTTACATCTTTGTTTGAACTGAGTACAGACTGATTGGAGACAACCTGACATCAGTATTAGAGCCAAGGCCCTTATCAGAAAATGCCCTTTTAGAGCTTTTCTTCCACATCACCATTATCCAGTTTTGCATATGAGCACTCACCAAAATACCCCATAAAAGATTAATGTCCCTATGCTCCTGCATTTTGCTTTTCATTGGTTGAGAGGCCATGCATCAAAGTGTGTGCCGTCCATCCCTGATTCATACAGCACATGCAAACGATGTTGTGCCACAAGAAAATGTATATTGATAGACCAAAGTTTGGGAACAGCTTGTAAGTTAATGTTGTGTCAGTTTGTTTTTTAGCCCAACCTCAATATTAATCCACCCTGGTTTGTGTTAACTATTGCTTTAGGAATGGCCTGCCACCAGATAAACCCCCCAGCGATGACATCAACCTCTACCAGAAATATATTGCCAGGTATGCAAATCTCTCAATGTGCATCACAAATGAGAAAATGTACCGAAAACAGAGATGACCCTTCTTTGATAGTGTTTTTTTATTTATCATTCACTAGATCATAGAGAGGTATGAGAAGTTATTTATGCACTAAATTGATTAAGAAAAGACTGCAATTTGTATGCTCAAGGGAAGTAGAAGATGAGAGGTAATGAAAGAGAAATGGCTTAATGGTAGCTTACAGTATGTGGTTGAATAAATAATCCTGATATGTAGAAAACTAAAACACTGAAGAGAGCATAATTCTGTAAAACTGTGCTGTTAACTGAGACAGAGAGGCAGCTTGCTTTGTCAAGGCTGTTCTTCAGTTTCTCTGTTTGTTGTTGAACACGTTAGAAACTGGCTGATCTAAAAAGCCAGTCATTCGCACCAACAAAGACAAAAACATCAGGGGAGGGGAGGTATCCTGTGTGTCAATGGACGCAGAACAATGTCCACGGTTCAGGATTCATTGTGAGCCGACACTAGAAAGGTGATTATCACTTGTTTGTTTATTCCATTTAAAAAGAGAGAAAAATAGCATTTGAAAAGCCAAAGTGGCTTTGGCGTTAATGATTACTTCTCTAAGCCATAACATGAAGGGCACAAATCAAAGCCTTGGCACTGACAGACAGACACACACACATACATACACGTGTCTTCTTCAGCATACACACACACATACACACAACCCCTTCCTTGGACTGATTACATTTTGCAAGAAGATTTAATTAAGGAATTTTTAATGAGGCTTCTGCTGGCACTGCCAAGAACTGTTTTGATATTTGCGCTGCATAATGCATAAAATTTGTCTAAACATCTCGGCAGTTGATGCACGGGGAGGCTGCAGATAAGCTTAGATACAGTTTCAATTTCCGTGTTGGAGTTGTGGAAAAAAAGAGAAAGGATAGAAGAGGAGGGAGGGAAAAAATGGAAAAGGAGGGCTCATAAAAAGGGCAAATGTAGCACTGAGAAAGGAGGTAGAAGCAAGGGAGGGTCTTCTCTGGTGCTACGGCTAATGAGTGCAAACTAATACTAACAACCCACTTTGTAAATGTTTTCAAATTTAATTATTTGGGAAAAGAGATTTAAAAAAAAAAGTTCATCTCCTCACCACACTATAGTTGAATGTTTTAAAGAGATTCCCTCATACTGTTTAGTCTCAGTTCTCACTCTTTAAATGCTTTTATGCATCCAGTATTGCCTGAGAACATTCGTCTGTGTATCTCTATTGTAACTCGAGATGCGCTGCAATCTCTGTATCGTGGCAATATTAATATTTAATCTGCTGCTGAATAGCAGCGGCCCATTAGGCCCCCTGACGCGGCAAGTGGGAATTGTCCAGAGGCAAGTGATACAGCTGGGCAATGAGCAGAGGGGTGGGCTATAGTCTCAGGAGAACTGGAGGGGGGTGATTAGTGTAAATGTGTATGCGGGTGCATGTATTGTACGTGCAAGAGTATAGCAAACATTAATGGTCGGGATATATGTTGACACTGTTGTGTGCATACACGTAGTTCGACTTCTGGTTGTATCTTCCCAAAAACAGCCCCTTTTACTTTCATCTTCATTTTCCAGACACAGACGCACACACACACACACACACACACACACACACACACACACACACACACACACACACACACACACACACACACACACACACACACACACACACACACACACACACACACACACACAGCAAACTTAAAGAGTAGTGGATGTGCCGTTCAATTAGCTTAATGAACTCAGCAAAGTGATCTGTAAATGCAGCTCTGGGATAATCCTAACAAGGGAAAAACTGAAAGAGAGATGGAAAAAATATTACTTAGCCCCCTTTTCCCCCTCTCCTCTACGCTAGCAGATGGAGTTCTTGGCAGCAGTAGCGCAAATGTTTATTTGTGTGTTTTCACTGGTAATTGGAGGGTTTTAACAGTCATCATCGTCAGGCTTATAATCACCACCGTAAAAGTGGCTGTACTGTAGCAAGCAGTGGCCTTTTTTTTTTCCTACCGAACACCAGATAGAAATCTATTTTCAGGGCTACAGAAAAAAGAGACAAAAGGTTTTGGGTGAAAAGTAGACAGAGTTAATCCTACATGTCGGGATGTGTGACCCTTTTGCTCACAGAATAAAGCTATAGAAGAGCCCACTGATTTGACGAGGGCTGAGAAATAAAGTAGTGATGATGTTCGACATCCTTGAGCTCATGTGTATATATGCGTGTCGAGGGAAAGGGTTTTAGTGTGATAAGTGTCTCTTACGGCTGCTTTGGAAATAAATGGAGCTAATTCAGCTGAAATTGGTGTGACAGACGGGTAAATTGTTGCAGCAGTGTGGAAAGAAGAAGTCAGTTTGAAGGTGTGAACCGTGTTACTTTGAAGGTGAGATGAACATAATGCCTTCATATTCTTTTTTTTTTGCACTGGTCCTTGTATTTCAGATCATTTCTTTTCTAATTACTCCTGATTGCTTTTGATTATGGCTGAATCACACTAACATCTGTTCGAGCAGCTTTACCATTCAACTTTTTTATCATGTGACTGACTGCAATAAGCTCTGATGTGCTCCCATGTCTTGATGTTGCTCTGTGTAGCTATAAAAATACAACTCTTGGAACACCTCCTGCTACTTGATTTTCAGGTTTTCTGGAAGTCAGCACTGTGGACATGTGCATTGTGCCTACCAGTACAGAGAGCATTACCACTGCATGGACCCTGAGTGTAACTACCAGGTGAGCGTGAGTACTATATTATCTTTTTGAGCATCACACAAATACATCTACATTTTAAGTTTATTAGAGGTGTCAGCATTTCTTTAGAACAAGGTTACCTTAGGTGACTTAAAGGTAAGCTTTTTTTCTTTAAGAAACGGGCAAGGTGAGATTGTAATCCTAGGATATACAAACAATATAATCTTTTTTGGTCACACCCATGCAAATTCCACTTACACGTTCTGCTGTTGTTTGCTGAACAAGCTACGTGTGCTAACGTCCATTCAGTTTGCAGGTGCCTTCCAGATGCAGTTGGTGTTTGACAGTTGGCCTTTTATCACATGGTTTAATTGTAAATATGCTTGAAATATGGCTGTTTTTTTATGTATGTATTTTTTTCTAGACGTCTGGCACTGACTGGGGACCTGCATTTAATCCACTTTCATTAATCTTGTCCTGCTCCCAGGAGTTGTCATGTATGGCACAGGAAGGAGAAAAAACACAGAGCAGATCATACAGCAGGCCCTGTGTTTGCTGTAGCATATGGCCTGAGAGAGTTAGGCAAACACGGGAAGATTTGTCAAAGATGTCAAAAATCCATGCACAGCCAGCGCTGCGTGTGTTTTCTTTCCTTTCCTGACAATTTTCTGAATAAAGCCATCTTTAGCAGTAATCTTCTTTGTCTGCTCCTGATCAGGAGAGATTACCACCCGATAAATATTGTTTGCATCACAGATCCTAGCTTTCATTTTCTTCCACTTCACAGTCTGATGGGGCACGTTCTTGAAGGAATACAAAGGAAAATCATTTCATGTCATTATTTAGAGTGTTAGTTCAGGTTATCATGGCAATTTCCACGGTCAGCTCCACATTTCTCTGTTGCTTTTGCGTTGCGTGGAAACACCGATATGCTTTGGGAGCCAGCTCTCAGGGATGTCAATATGCTGAAAAAAACAAGCAGGCAGTGATGAGCAGCCCCTTTCGAAGTGATAACTCATGAAATGTTACATGACACACTCTCTTGGAATATTATCCCACTGCCAGCCTCATGGAGATTGGCTGAGTCTTAACATTCTCCTTTCATGGGCTTGTACATGAGCGAGAGTGTGCATCTTGCCACACTAGTGGGAATCCTAAAATAAATGTAGCAAGTGGCTCCCAACCTTCATCACCACTCAACTGAAAATGAGATCTTTTTCCCAGTCAGCTCTCACCATGGCCTATTTTGGACAGCTTGATGGATCGAATGTACCATGACCGCAGTTCAACTCATCTTCCGGTCATCATTAACCAGTAGATACCAGAAAGGCCAAAGCCCAGAGATGCGTCTTGGATTTCTCAGAAAAATGATTCACATTGTCGTTGAATCCAAAACATGCTTCAATTAGATCAAAACTGTTGAAGTTTTTGCGCTACAGGAGTCAAAAATCTCAGAAATATGCAGCAGGGAAACAGGCCGAGAGAAAGAAATGAACGGCTGTGTGAGATCTTAGATTTGAATTTGTGTACAAGAGAAACGCATGACACAAAGCAATTACCCTACTTTGTGTAGTAATTAGTTGCTTTTAGAATAGTTCTTTTTGATGTTTTTCCTTCAACTGGAGATAAATATGGATTGAAGACAGAACTGTCATTGATTTGCTCGTCTCCCATTACAGTTTCTGTAACATCAGCTTAAACCCAATTACATCAGATTCAGTTGCTGCAGGTCTCTGTGGAGTGGCATTTCTGTTTTCCCTTCCTGATTCCTGGGCGGAGGGGGAATTTAGTTTTTTATCTACTCATTTATATTAACATTTTGTAATTTTAGAAGGTGGTTCTCTTTGCATATTCACTCACCATTAAAAATGGTGAGTGAAGAAGCCTTCACAAAAAGCGAGTGTAAATACTTTAATTAAAAATGGAATCATATCTCAGTGAATTAAAAAGGAAAATGTTTTTTTGGTTGGCTTATTTGTTTGTTTGTTTGTTTGTTTCAGTTGTCTTCTGTTTTCCCTTGTGCACATCTCGGAACCCATCTGCACGGAACATAATTTTTCCAATGAAGGAAACATCAGAACTGTGATCTTGCATGTCGATTGATTCATCTTAATTAAAAAAAAACAAAAAACACCTTTTGGTGGATGGGAAAATATAACGTGGAGACAGTGGGCGGATGTGGAACGTATTTCATTTTCCGTGTGAAAGCAACTTCTGTGCTCAGTGTTGTCCCAGATTTTTGATACTGATTTTGGACAAGACATAACTTAAAGTAAATTGATAAGAACAGAACTGTCTTTCTTAAAGACATCCTGTCCCTCTCCATTGCAGTGAGGATAGCCCTCCCTAAATGCCAGTTGGCTCCTGCATATTGCAGCTGCTGCTTCTGCACAGATTAAGTGACTTGTTGCTGATTCTGTGAATGGTTTAAATAAACACCAACCTGTTGTCATAAATTTCCCCCCTCGTCCCCATTTGCAGAGGTTTACCAGCAAGCAGGATGTAATCAGGCACTACAACATGCACAAGAAGAGGGACAATTCCCTGCAGCATGGCTTCATGCGCTTCAGCCCTTTGGATGACTGCAGCGTCTACTACCATGGCTGCCACCTCAATGGAAAAAGCACCCATTACCACTGCATGCAGGTACACTGCAACTCTCGTCCTTCTCCCATGCACCTCTAACCAAAAAGAAAGCCACAAGCACCTACAATAGACATGCATTTACACAAAGACACCTACATGTAAACCTAAAGAGAGAAATGTTCGCAAGTGTTGCCACATGTGCTCATCACATACAGTATGAACAAGCCACAAATCATTTATGCTGATGAAAGAATTAGAAATATACTGATGGAGATAAATGCATTATTCATTATTCAGTTCTTAGTCACATGTTGATGATATTCCAGTGTGATGTTCAGATCTGGGAAGTCAAGCCACTTGTTTTATTTCCACAAAAGTGTCTTTATAGAACGGTTTTGCCAAACGTGTCTTAAAATAAATAAAAGAAAATTGGAAAAGGTTGAATACACGTGAGGCCGCTGGTGCTTTCTCCATTGCTTCAGTCTCTCGCTCCTTAATTGGCATGGATAAAATTCAGTTAGGTGTTTATATAAACTACACATTTTTCATCTTTTAGTACCAAGCCGCCAGTTGAAGATTATTCCCCTTCTGGATTTGTTTAATTTTTTTACATCTGCTTATTTTCAATGTGTCATTGTGCCGAGAGCTTTCTCCCCGACGGGGCAGCGGCACAGCAGAGGATGGCTTGAGATATATTCTTTTTTAAACCCCTCTAACGGCGTAATTGTTATTAGGACATTTCAGTCCTTGTTTTAACAGTCCCTGAGAACCTGCAGATGTTGGCATCGGCTCACTTGATTTAGGGGGGAAAAAAACAGAGTGGCATTTTTTTCATTGTTTGACTCAATATGGAGAAGTTGCCCGGTTTGCACGGGTGAAAAGTGCCAGGGATGATATACAATTGCTGCTTTTAATTCAAACATTACCTGTCCCCCTGTCACCCGTCCCCCCCTTTGCTGGCTCTGAAGACTCTTGAGTACCAGCAAATTTTAAACTCAAGACCAAGACAGTCATCTTTCTCCCTCACTTTACTCTGCCCCCTCCACCTTTGAAATCTGTTCTCAGTATTAGAAAAAGTTTTTAGTGACAGCATCATCGCCCTTTGAACATGAATTTTCTTTTCTGAAAGGCAGATTTGCAGTTAGAAAATTAAGTTTAAGTTGCCTGTGATAACCTCTGCTTAGAAATGATACTTTTTTTTTTCAATTCCCACAATGACAAAATTGTTTCCAATTCAACTGTTTGACTTGAAAGTTGGACCACAAATCAATTTATGAACATAGAAAACAAACTTCTTCCACCCATTTCTAGGCCACTAGCAGTTTCTTAACCACAGTGAGCTCCGGTCTGTGCAGCTTGTGCAGTGTCACATCTCTTTATAGCAATGTGTTATCAGGTTTAGCTTTTTTTCCAAAACTGTTCTTGCAACCTGAAACTCTTCTTTCTGCTGTGGTCCTAAATGTTTTTCGATGGCCATGCTTTATTTGCTGTTTGCAGGTGGGTTGCAGCAAGGTGTACACCAGCACCTCAGATGTCATGACACATGAAAACTTCCATAAAAAGAATGCCCAGCTGATCAATGACGGGTTCCAGAGATTTCGCGCCACTGAGGATTGCGGCACAGTTGGGTGTCAGTTCTATGGACAGAAGACTACTCACTTCCATTGCAGGTGAATGGGCCTAACATGGCAGAATTTTTAATTTTAGTTACAAAAACCAGGCAATCTAGGTAATCTGTAAACATTTGTTGAGCATAAATCCATAAAAGTTATTTTCTCCATTTTTAATAGTTATCTCTAAAGACATTTTAGCTCCTGTGGCCCGTGATTGCAGTTTTCATCCAAAACAAAATCCAGTAAATGAACAGCAAAATGAAAAACATTGTCAGATAATTCTATTGAAGGTACAAATAAAATGGCAACTCATGGCATCCCTGTTTTAAAATTATGTTTTTGTCAGACTTTTAAGGTAACAGGAAAAAGAAAAAAAACAATACATATACAAAAATAATTAATTGAAAAGGACTTCTATTCAAATACAGCCACCATGACTGTTATCAATGGATGTAGGCATTTGGTTTATTTAGACTCGCTTCCTGGACTGTATCCCTCTGGCAAAGGTTGCAGATGGCAAAGTGTCAATGAGCTGCTGCTGTGTTATTGAACCACCTCAGTTATCATTCCTCCATTGTAAAGTATTTGAATCATGTGGACCCTCTCCAAGACTCCCAGCAGCTTTCAGCTACTCCGGTGTCTTTGTAACAGAGCATCATGGCTAATCCTGTTTTCCTTTTATATTCTGTCCTTGTTTCAGGCGCCCGGGCTGCACATTCACCTTCAAGAACAAATGTGACATTGAAAAGCACAAGAGCTACCATATTAAGGATGATGCCTATGCCAAAGATGGCTTCAAGAAGTTCTACAAATATGAGGAGTGCAAATATGAAGGCTGCGTGTACAGCAAAGCCACCAACCACTTCCACTGCATCCGGTCAGGTTGTGGGTTCACATTTACCTCTACAAGCCAGATGACCTCCCACAAACGTAAGCATGAGCGTAGACACATCCGGTCCTCCGGTGTCATGGGTCTCTCATCCACCTTCCTGGTGCCGAAGGATGAACCAGAAGAATCAAGCAATGATGACCTGATGGACTTCTCGACCATGAGCAGCAAGAACTCCAGCCTGAGTGCCTCTCCCACCACCCAGCAGTCCACCACTGTACCAAGCTTATTGACCGCGGCCACCGCTGCTGTCTCGTCCTCCTCTACATCAGGGCACACGCTCAAACCTGCGCCCACACTGTCAGGCGCAGGCCAGCGTATGTCCAACCTGCTGTCCCAGGCCCTGCCTAGCAACATGCCAGTGGCCCTGGCTCTTTCCAACAGCGCTCTGGCCTCCTCAAATCCATTCTTCCCCCTCATGCCCAGGCTTCCTCTCCAGCCACCTCCACCCGCCGCTGGCCTGATATCTGCTGTATCTTCTGGGGCCCACTCCATGCCCACCGACTCACTGATTCAAGGTTGTTCCACAGCAGGATCAGACGGACCCATGGCATCAACCCCAACATCTTTCGCAAACTCCTCTATTATGGAGAAGATTTCTGCAAGCAAAGGTCTGATTTCACCAATGATGGCAAGACTGGCAGCTGCTGCCCTTAAGCCTTCCAACACCCCAGACACAGGTAGGGCAACCCACACATGAGAACACTTTCAAAAGAAACAAGTTATTTGTGCTGAATGAGTAAAGTATTTTAATAATCAAATAATTATGTGTTATACATAAACAGCTTGTCATACATCTACAGAAGGTAATTGTTTTGCTTCATATTAATGTAACTTCAATTTTTAAATTAAACAAGTGTTCTGAAGACAGTTATTACTTGATAAAACTAAAAATAACCGACTGATTAATTCCTAACACAATTACAATATGTGATAAACAATAACCTTTTGAGTTGTGTCTTATTCCAACAAGAATATACTGCATGTATACTAAAGGTCACATCCTTTTTTTTCCGAGCGTGGACTTAACTCAGCAGCAGCTAGGAAAGAGAAACTACACTCAGAGTTAATCACTGTCCTACAGCGAGGGGAAAGGCAGCAAAACTGCTGCTTTCAGGTTTACAGGGACACACCAGAGGCATGGTCCTCCGCTCTGGGCTTGTTGTCGTGTCGATCATTTCTTAGATACCCACAATCCATTTGGAGATAAATGCGCTGACAGGGGAGAGTGGAGTCTGTAAAAGTCTCTTATGATGTTCAGAGTGGGGGCTCCTGGGGCTTGTGTTGAACATGTTTCCTCATCATTGGTCTCTTATCTATGTCTGTGCTCGTTCCAAGCAAATGGAGGTGGACTAAAATTAAGTTTAGAAATTGCAAGAACAAAAAAAAATGTTTTTTTTTTTCATTTACTGTATCTGCCATACAAGCTGATAAAAAAAAAGAAAAAAACAGAAATCACTGAGGCAGAAATGACTCAGTGCACTAGAGCTGAGAAAGAGGCTTTTTTTCACTGATACAAGGAACTAGACACAGTTGCACGCATCAGCAAAGACACACTTTTTGAATTTCTAGAAACTGTTCCTACAAAACATGTCAATATCTATTCAGCATAAACACAATTCACATAAATTTTGGAAGTAATTGCCTTGTCAATGTTTATCATATTGCTGGAAACAAAGCATCTGAAAATGAAAATTGAACCATTAAATTGAAATTGAAGTGCGGGCTTGCATGCGGTAGCAGTGGGGCCTCCTGCACTGAGCCTAAGCAGGTGGGGTGCAGATTGTAAATGGGGCTGCAAGGGGGAGCATCTCCGGATGTTTTGACTAGGAAGGATTACAATTCCTGGTGGTGTTCCTGGAGCAGGACAAGCCCTCAGCTGGGGCAGCTGCTCTGGGGAGCTGGGCTGAGCCCAGGCTGTCAGACTGAGCTCCACCTCTGGGCTTCCAGCAGGTAACCTGAACATTGGGAAGGCCCCCACTGAGGGTGTGGATGCCACAGATGGTGCTTTCACCACCCCTCTCGTTGTCTCACTGAGAGACTGCGACTCAAATCTCTTAGCTAGATAACAAAGCTGGTTAGAAATAAGCTGTACTACCGTGACCACATTCTTCACTGTAATGCATACAGGATGGAGGTTAGCTGTAGTTTTGTTTCTTGTATTTGCTTCATAAAATGTGCGAACAGGACATTTGGGGCTAAATTAAGGAGGAAGTGGTTTGTGCTTCTCAGAAAAAAAGGTGTGAGAAAAGTCAGTGTTTGTGGCTATTTTTCACAGTCTTTATTTTCTTGGGGTTATGAAACTGCACCTCTGCTGTGGTGAATTGTGTATTTTCCTATTTCTGCTTTCAGTATTTTCTCAGTATATTTTTTTATTATTAATGTTCCACTCCAATTTACCCCTAAGTGTTTTCCCAGAGATCCAAGCATCTGAAGGGTTTACTAATTAGACACACAGTACAAATGATCTTTCACAAGCTCTGTATCTTATCCGGAGTAATTACATGGTGATACATTATTCCTGGATAATTTCCAGAAAGAAGTTGCTTTGAATCAAACTCATTTGTTCTCCTTATTTGGGGAGTAGATAGAAAAAAAAACAAAAACGTGATGACGTGCAGCAGAATAAGAGACTTATGTATTATTATCCAGTTTAAACAGTCAGTTTATGCTCTGATTTAGTGAAGGAATTCTTTAATCTGCCTGATGATTGTATGGAGATCATATATTGAGGGGCTCCTCTTGATATAACGTGCTCTCATTTGGTCAGCGTTGATGTAATTGCCAGCGACAAGACAGGATCTCTCTGGTTAGTTAATTTTGGGTGTACTCTTATCAAGTTGGGGGAGGGGAGGAGTTTTAGACCGAGACTTGGTTTCCATTCTGTGACCTCCAACCAAATGCAAAATTGTTTGACTGCTGCTTTCCTTCAGCCCCTACCCCAAACACACCTCCAGCACTTCTAACCTCAGCCATTGTCAAACAGAACTGACAGTGACACTTCCCCATCAGCTGACAAGGCCCAAGACTTGCTTTTCCACTCCTATTCTGTGTGATATGTCTTTGGGTCATCTTCTGAGAGGGGGGAACTCGGTGGTCGGTTTCCCCCTTACGTAGGCTGGTCTTGTTTTCTCCGCATCAAGAAAAAAAGGATGGAGGCCTCACCAGTCTGAGGGCCAAGGGCACACACTTGGTTGCTCATGACCTTGCCTGTCACTATGCCTCAGCACCATCCCCGATTCCTGAACAGATTCACTCACCAAACCAATCACTGGCGCTCTCATGTCTTGCCTGAGAGGCGACTGAAGGGTCACCCTTCCAGTCACATTTTTTCTAGAAATAAGACACCAGTTATTGTCTACCAAAAGCTTTCCTTTCTCATCATAGCCCCAGGACAAATTAATATTTCAATCCCTTGGGAAGGGAGGGTGGGTAAGAATTCACCTTCCTGTCAGCATTTTTTACTGCGCGTCATGTCCTGGTCTTTATTTATTTAATTTCAGCGATCCTGTCCTCAGTCACAGCATCTACTGAATACCTATTTGGAGGAGAATGTGATTGAGAGGTCATGCTATTTGAACCAATCTGATTGGCTGTCAGCTCTAATCTGACCAACATAACACCCCTGTTCCTTGTGGGTACACTCAGTGGCATTGGCTGCCGTCCGTTGTCAGGCCAACGAGGAGTCTGGGAAGGTGGGAAAGGAGGGGGGTGGCCAATCTGAGACTGCCACTTTCCCTCAGCATTAGCATCTCACTTAATGACCAGTTAAGAGGCAGTCTGGCAAATGAGTTGTGACAAGTGCTGCAGAAAAAGGAGTCTTTTTCCCTCATATCTCCCGCCTCTCAATCACCATTTAAAAGGCTTGACAGCCTGACATAATTTTGCAATAATAATCACTCAGAGTATTCTTTTCAGGCCAGGACAGAAGTCACATTAGATCTTGTCACCGCATAATAATGCTGACCAACAATAACTTGGTTGTCTCGTTTCTCCTCTGCATCTGTGGCTTGATCCTCAGGGAATGGGCAGTCTGTTCCAACCAGCCCATTCAGAGTGGTTCAAGTGAAGCAGGAGGCACTGGACGTCAACTCTGGGGCCTCCCTGGACTCCGGACAGGAACACAGCCTGGACCTGAGCAAAAAAGACCACAGGTACACTGGTGCATGATACACAGAATGTTAATAATAAATGCAACAATTCACCAAATAAATCCACAAGGAAATAAGGTTTCTGTGACTAGTCAATGATTTTTACCGTCTTTGCATCGAGGCTTAGATTCACAAGTATTTACCAAAAATATGTAATTTATTTTCATGTTCACACAATTATAAAATCAAAGTCATGCTATATTTCTCCGTGTTTGCAAGTGAACGATGTTTGTATATACCCTTCAACTCAAAGTAAATGTTATTTCTTAGGAAGACAGCATTTTCTTCTTCATTATATCGCCAGGCCTCGTGTGATAAATAGTAATATTTACTGTTCTCATGCAAATCTTGACTAAACATTGTTCATTTTCCTTGTTCCAGTAATGAATCAAATGGACATGCTGTACCAGGGAATACATCTCTTTTATCCTCGCTTATGAATAAGGTAAGATCCATCCATCAAATGCCTTTCATCCAAAGACAAATTAGAGGGACACAGAGGGGCCTGTTTGTTTTTTAATGTTTCACCGCTAATAAGATGAGTTTGTACCATTTAAATTTTCCAACCATTTTTCATACAGTGTAATTTTAACTGCACCTCTCACAAATTAATATAATGAAGCAGTAGCTGGGTGTCATACCAGATATATAGAGATGTTTGTTTTTTGATGAGCTGTTTTGAACTCACCGTCCATTTTTTCTCCTCCTTTATACTTTTCTTTCCCCCGCCTCACTGCATTTATTTATCGAGTTGGTAAATTATTTGATTAAAAAGTCAGAGGAGGAAAAACACAGGAAGGTGCTGCTCTCATTTTTTACCATGCTAAATGTTAGTGTATGTAAATTCAAACGTGTGGGAGGTTTTTTTTTGGTGAAGATTAAAATGGACATTGTCTTGATCGTATATCTTGTCTGATTGATGTAAATGTGCGAGGTATTTTCCATCACATTGATGGTGTAATGACAGATCAGCTTCCATTTTATTTATTTACCTTCCCCCTCCCTTCCCCTGAGCGTTTGCCTTCTAACACACGGACACACACGTCGTCTTTTCTCCCCAGGAAAGCTAAACTTTTGAGTTGCTTTCCTCAAAGCTGTCATTAAAGACAGATATTGGAGGAGCTTGAAAAGCTGTGGTACTTTAGCTCCTTGTCATGTCAGTTATTTGGGATTGATTCAAGCCACCACATCATATGAAAGGATGAACCATTACTCCCAAAGGATGCTTGGCACACACACACTTGGCCTCCACTCAAGAAAAAAGCTGTATGCTTTTTTGTCGCGCCAAAACATTTGTGGTGTGTGTTAACCCTACATTCTTTTTCTTTTTGCATATGCTCAGTTAAATGAGCAGCTGGGTATTTATTTGTGTGTGTCTTTAGATGTCACAGGTGAACCCTGCCCTGTTCAACATGAAGACAGAGCTGGAGGCCGGCCAGGGTGGCAGTACATCGGAGGCAGCACAATATCTGAACAGAGTCCTGAAGAGAAACCTGCAGGAAAAACCTTCTGAGATCTGGAGGACATACCTCCGCAGGTGTGGGACATGAAACGTGATATCAATGTAGTTTTAGAAGTTTAGCTAGCTGAAGTCCTTTTTTTTGCTGCACTATATGTAGTGTTCTCCCCTTCTGGTTGGATGGAGTGGAAATCAGTAATGGTTTACAGAACAATGAAAAAAACAATACATACTATTGGATGTGTAGAAAACACATTTTCTTGCTTACTTAAGATACCAGTGTATTGACCGTTTTCATTATGTGTGTATGTCAAGGTTTGACACAGATGACTTCTGCGAGGCTCAGTGTGACTTCCTTCAGAAAGTTCATTTCCACTGCTTGGTCGAAGACTGTGGTGCGCTCTTCAGCACTGTGGATGGGGCCATAAAACACGCTAAGTGAGTGTCACACCACTTAATAAACAGAAAATACGCTCTTTCTGCAGTTATATTTTGACCTTATTGATAGACATAGAAATGAGTTTGAGTCTTGTTTTTCAGCTTCCACCTTCGAGCCACCTTGAAAGTGAAGTCAGAGCCTCAGTTCAGTGATGGCAAGGAATCTGGGGAGGGGGCCCCCATGCAGCCTGCTGCTCCTGTGTCTCTGGCCAACAATCCCTCCATGGATGTAGCACACCTCACCTCCTCTGGCGGCTACAGCTCCCCTCCTCCCTCCCTACTGGCCTGGAAGCAGTTGACCGGCAGCATCCCTCAGATGCCGGCCTCAATGCCCAACCTGCCAGCAAACTCCCCTCTGGCCACCACCTCTCTGGAGAATGCTAAGCCACAAGTCAAACCTGGATTCCTGCAGTTCCAGGAAAAGTAAGACAAAAAAATTATGTCATTACTTTATATGAGATTGTGTTGATTTCCTTCTTTGGGCCAAGCAATGATTAAATTATATTTTCCATTTTATCCATCCAGTGATCCCTGCTTGGCTACTGATTGTAAATACTCAAACAAGTTCCACTTCCACTGCTTGTTTGGGAATTGCAAGTATGTGTGCAAGACATCTGGCAAGGCTGAGTCCCATTGTTTGGACCACATCAACCCCAACAACAACCTGGTCAACATTCGTGACCAGTTTTCCTACTACTCTCTCCAGTGTCTCTGTCCCAACCAGGTGAGTTTGCGCCTTGATAACTCAGCCAGGAGCTGAATCACCTACTGTCATCGCCTAGAGTTTTCTAAGCATGAAGTATGCTATCTATTAGACCAGTGTTAGAGGTTATTTGACTCAAGGCTTTCACAACCACTGCTCTCCGTCTTCCATCTCTGCAGAAAAAGACAGTCGACTCACCCCAGTAATGCCTGTTTATATGTCAATGATGTCATTTTGACTGCCGCATTCTCCTCTCAGAAAAGGCCAATTTAGCTGATATTACCCAATAAATCATTGTCACTTGCACAGTAAACAAGGCTGTCTGGAATAGGGCAAAAATCAGGGGAATGCTTTGCAAATGAAACCTAAATGGCAGCCCCTGCCTGCTCTCATGAGCCTGTATTTGGAAAACCGTTTAAATGAATTCATTAATGTGTCGAAAATCACTCCTCTCACAAAAAGCCCCCCCCCATCCTCCTCCCTCCCCCCTTCCCCCCTTAGTCTCCATCGCCTGAACTGAACAGATCTTATTCACCCTGTCCTTTAGGAGTCTCACAAACAGATGGTGGTGTACAGACACGTTAAAAAGGAGGGGTATTTGTGGGAAGCAGGAAACAAGCCATAGTTATAGAACTGTAGGATTTTCCCAACGATCAGAAAGTAAAGGACCATAGGTTTTTGGAGACTAATACTTTTTTATTTAATCTTTCTTTAAAATTATTATTATTACTATTATTATTATTACTATTATTGTTTTTGTTTTGTTACTGTTATTATTATTATTATTGTTAGTATTATTAATCTTGCCTTTGACTTTCACATATTCACATGTGACTAATGAAACTGGAAATTCTTTGTCCCTTCTGCAGCATTGTGAGTTCAGAATGAGGGGTCACTATCACTGCCTGCGGCCAGGATGCTACTTCGTCACTAACATCACCACCAAACTGCCGTGGCACGTCAAGAAACACGAGAAAGCAGAGCGCCGTGCCGCCAATGGTTTCAAATATTTCACCAAGAGAGAAGAGTGTGGGAGGCTGGGTAAGAAAGAAAAATTTCCTCTTGCACAAGTTTGAAGTTTTGGTTTTTGGCTCTTGTTCACCTAGCCTTCCGAATTGAAAAACACCATCTCTTGACTCTGTTTTACCATGATGCTTGTGTGGCTTGAAGGTGCTGTATTGACAAACACATAGATAGATTTTTGGCAGCTCTATGCAAGAGGATATTCTCTGTGTTTACAAAGGGAGAGAGACCAGTGTTGGCAAACAGTGTCATGCTGTGTGAGTTGTTTAAGAGGCATGAAACAAGTCTGCCTCGTAGGTTTTGTTGCCCACTTTGCATATTCACAATGGCACCTCGGGTCCCAGAGGCAGGCTTGTCTGTACTATATAAGCACTAATGTCAAAGAGGGGAATCACATTCAGGTTGTTTTCTTCTTCCTTTTGCCCCCGTCAGAAATGAGCAATTAGGTTTGTGTTTGTTAATTATCTGGCTTGTCTGGTTTAGCCTGTTTGTGTTCTGAAGCTGCGCCTCACGGCCACTGCTGCCATCACACAGGAATGAATTAAAGTGAACTGTTTTTCTTTTTCTGGTGGTAATGCATGCTTTTCAGAACACAGAAACAAAGCAAACAAAAAACCTTCCATAAACAGCCGTTTTTTGTCCTCAGCCTGATCTGCCAATTGCATTGTTCAGTGCTGGGGGAAAAATACAGAAAGGATTACCATCGCTTGCGCTCCAGTCATAAAGAATTGATGGGTTGCCAGTATCCATGGCAGCAACATTAAACTGAACACCGCCGATGATGTTACCTGGTTTCTGTCTGACAAAAGGCCCTCTATGTCACCAGGGTTACTGCTATTTGCTCAACTTTGCGTGTTTAAAACATTGTGTGTACAAAAGATACTTGATGACACAGACATGTTGTGCTCCTAAACCGGGTGCCATGGTAACTGACATGCTAGCACCTGCCCTGCATGTTACTCTTTCAATTATTTGTGCCTGCTTTTATATAATGGTATTTGATTAACAGACACAAAACGGAACACTCATTTAATTTGAAATCATAAAGCAATTAGACCTATACTTCTTAAAACATGTGAAAACAACAGAAGATTATGAAGCAGACAGAAGTATAGTGGAGAACAAAAGGAAAATGACAATAGAGATACTTTGAAAAATGAATTTAATATGGTAATAATGGTATATTTACTTTGGTTTGCAGGGGTGTGTGCATTATTGGCCCACAGAAAATGAGAATTTATTTATGTAAATTCTTAATTGAATAAAGCATGTCAGTGTAATAAAAGAGCTCCACGGGTCTAGTGCACAGAAGCCTCCACTTGCTCAGTATGACACTGGAATGATCTAATATTCCTCCTACATTTATTCTCTGAAATACTTTGAAACCCGATCCCTCTTTTGTCAGAGCTATATCATGAGATTAAAAAAATATATAATAAAACATTTTTGCTTTAGATCTAATCATCACATTGTCTACTGATTATATTGCCTTCAGTACAGGAGCTGCTCTCAGATGCCTGCTATCAAGCAAAATGAAAATTAATCTCCAAATGCAAAGTTTTCAACTGTTTTCTGTTTCCAGGTTGTAAGTATAACCAAGTCAACAGCCACTTCCACTGCATCCGTGACGGCTGCCAGTTCTCCTTCCTGCTCAAACACCAGATGACCTCACACGCACGCAAACACATGAGGCGAATGCTTGGGAAAAACTTTGACAGAGTGCCATCACAGGTATAAACACACAAAAGTGAACATGTGACGCATTCCATTATGTGAAAATATGCAGCAGACTTCCAAGTACAATATGTGTTACTTGAAACATTTTTCAGCAAAGCCAAGTTTAACACACACCCTTTTACAGAGAAACTACATAGAGAGAACATGTTTAAGTTTGCTTTGATTTGGGTTTATGCATACGGTGACTTAATATGAAAACAAAATACATTAGAATGTAATGCAAATTTCAACCATAACACATACTGTAATTTTTTTTGTGATTCCAAAAAAATACTTAAAATTACTTAGAAATATATTATTGGAAAAATAAAATAGCAGAAAGGTGACTGTAAACATTTATCACAGCAATCGGTCTTGTTCATTTTGAGATTTTGTTCCAGTAATTATTTTTAAAAAGCTACATTTATTCCATTAAATTAATTTTTTGTTTTTGCAAAATCCGTCATGCTCTGTGAGTCAGATTCAGGTAAGAGTCCTAAACCTGTAAATCACCAAAGTAAATAACCTGTAATACCAGTCAATGGTAAAATCAGTCTTGACTTTATTTTGATGGTCCTGTGCCAAACATAATTTATGACTTCTTTTCTCCTGTTTTTTCCTGTTGAAGTCTTTGTGTAATGTAATGACTTTTGAGTCAGGTTATGTTACATGTCCAACTGCAGCATCTACCTCAATAATGAATTTTATTTGTTCAAGGTGATGCCACTTGGTCAGAGGCCGGACGACCTGCAGCATGCATCCGGAATGATGTCTACACCGGTGCTGAACCAGTCCGATGTCAACTCCAACTTCTCCTCCGCCGGTATAGACGAAACTGATGATTACATGGACTACATGGGAGGAGGCGGCAGCCCCCTGGGCCTCTCCTCTGAGTCTTCCAACCAGGACCGGAGCTGCACCAGCACACCTGTAGGAAACGATGGCTCTCCCGCAGGTGAGCATCTGACAGGAAACCAAACTTCATATGATTTAGTCTAAAAGTTGAATAGTGCAAGATGAACTTCCTATTCTTTAATCATGCTTCACACTCCACATCAGCAACTTGTCATTTCATACATTCTTTAATCATATTTCTAATGATTTAGTCGTTTGACTTAAAATCAATAACATAATGACCCATTAATCATATTATATTAGGTTGATGACAATGCTGTGTTCTTACGTCCCATTATCTTTTGCAGTGTGCCTTGTCATCCTCATAAAACATCCATTTTGCACATCAGTAGTTTGAGTTATTGCACTGTATGTAGCTTATTACATCCTCCCTGGCTGGAGATCATCCCTGTGGCTTTAGGTGTACTTCAGTATTTTTAGTGGGTGGATTGTGGGAGAAAAGACAGGGAAGCCTTTTTTCCCTTAATCATGCAAATTAGATGGTTTCTACTGTGATTATTTTTTCTATATCTGAGCATGTCTGTGATTTTCACATTTCTCCATGTGTTGCCAATATTATCCACTATTTTCATCATGGTTGTCTTGGCTGGTGTTTTGGTTACTTGTCTTGAATGGGCCTCATTTTGTATCATTCTCTTATCTTTTATCTTTCCCTTTTTACCTCCCACCCCTCCTTATGTGTGTGTGTGTGTGTGTGTGTGTGTGTGTGTGTGTGTGTGTGTGTGTGTGTGTGTGTGTGTGTGTGTGCGTGCATTATTGTGTATGTGTGTGTGTGTGTGTGTGTGTGTGTGTGTGTGTGTGTTTGTTTGTGCGTGTAATTTGACCCTTGTTCTTGTGAATATTCCCGTTTGTGTGTTTTTCCCCTCCTGTGTGTCCTTCACCCTCTCTGGTCAACCTGTCTCTCCAGGACAAGGCTGCCCTGCTACCACTTCTGCTCCAACCACCCCTGCTGACACTAGTGCTATCCAAAATGCACTTCCTTCTTCCACTCCTCCTCCTCCACCGCCACTACTTCCTCCCTCTGCTCCTCAGCCTGGCTTCCAGTCCCAGGCCCCATCCCTCTCTCCTGCTCTCCTTCGACCTCCTCTCCCCTCACTCCCATACCTCCTCTCTCCATCCTGTCTCTCATACTCTCTGCTCAGCGCCTCTCTCGGAGCCACTCGGAGTGTTGTCATGCCAACCAACACACCAGCTTTCAGCCCCATCATTGCCACTCCGTCTCCGGTTAAAAATGACGTCCCTATAGTTCAAGACGCTGCAGGTACTTATCCCCGGCGCAAACCAACATTGCAGCTGTCAGTTGAACTTGTCCTTTGCAGCATCTAACTGTGTGAGCAGCCTGAATCTGTCAGATTGTGCTAGAAAAAAAAATAGCTTTCCAGCATGCGGTACTTGTGTAGAACTGAAGAAAAGTGCATGCTTTTTGAGTGGGAACACTAACAGAATGTGTATAAATCCTCATACACTTTTTCATGTCTTTTTGCTTAATGTATGACTGAGACTTAGCGATAGAGCAGCCAATTTAGCACCTGTAGTTTGAATCTATGGCCTTGTTTAGTTTCCATTAACACCACAGCCTCTTAGTTTAATCACTCCAGAAGTTTTATCGAGGCCCACTGCTCGATGTCCTGCAGAACAGGGATCACATCATTAGCAATGACTCCAGGGTGTTGCAAAAGGTGGGTGCCCTCATAAAACAACATGGAGATAAGATGGTTGGTTAAGACCCACAGCTCCACTACTGTTTGGTGGCTGGAGACACCCCGTAAAAGTGTCATGTTCCAAAGTCAATCTATCATTTTCCTTCTCCTTTAATCAATCTGGGAATCAGGCATTTAAAAAATTGTGACTCTGTGCTTACTCAGCTATGAAATACTTCTGGCTGAGTAAGGTTGCACATTGAAGAATCAACTAGGGCGGCCGAAGTCTAATTTGCTTGTAGATTGTGGGCTTCACTTTGTGAATTGGCTGATTATTCCATATTAATATGTGTCCTTTCTTTCATACAGGCAACACCATCTCCATTCCCACGGCTACTGGTTCAAAAAAGCGTTTCTGGATCATTGAGGACATGTCGCCGTTTGGCAAACGCCGCAAAACTGCATCGTCACGTAAGATGCTGGATGAGGGAATGATGCTGGACGGCTTCCGCCGCTATGACCTCTATGAGAACTGCAAGGACGCCGGATGTCAGTTTTCCCTGAAGGTGACCCACTACCACTGCACACGTGAGAACTGTGGCTACAAGTTCTGCGGCCGCACCCACATGTACAAGCATGCACAGCACCATGATCGTGTTGACAACTTGGTCTTGGATGACTTCAAGCGCTTCAAATCCTCACTCAGCTGCAACTTCCTCGACTGCCAGTTTTCAGGCAACAGCACCCACTTCCACTGTCTGCGCTGTGGCTTCCGCTGCACTGACAGCACCAAGGTGACGGCCCACCGCAAGCACCACGGCAAGCAAGACGTGATCAGCGCGGCTGGCTTCTGCCAGTTCAGCTCAAGCGTTGATTGTCAGGTTCTCGACTGCAAATATAAGCTCAAGTGTTCACACTTCCACTGCACCTTCCCTGAGTGCAAGCACACAGTGGTGGGCATGTCCCAGATGGACTCCCACAAGAGAAAGCACGAGAAGCAGGAGCGTGGCGATCTGCCGTCTGTGTCGCCCAAACGGGAAGGCACACACCACATGGGAGGGAGCGCTGCCCCTCCAGTCTCCATGGGTCTGTCTACTTCATCACCTGGTGGCCTCCATGGGATGTCCCATACCATTAACACCAGTGCTCACTCCATGCTCTACCCAACTGGTGGCATTGTGTACCCACCGTCCTCCCTCAGTCTGGACAGCTCTCTCAACTTGAGCACTGATACCAGCAGCTCCCTGTTCTTCCTGAAGAATGCAGCCGGTTTGGGTCTCAGCGACTCGTTAGACCTCAGCAAGAAGATTCACTATGATGGAGCACGCCCCACCCACGAGGCCACACCCCCGCTGGGCCTCCCGGCATCTCAAGACGACACGACAGGAACGTCCGGAGAGGCTGAAGATGACCTGTCGCCAGAAGAGGAGGCGCAGGTAGAAGAAGAGGAGGAAGAAGAGGAGGATGAGGAGGAAGAAGAGGATGAAGAGGAGGACGAAGAGGAGGAGGTAGAGGAAGATCTCAACACTGACTCGAATGATGATTCGATAACGGAGCCTGATTGCGAAAAGGACAACGGTGAGAATTTTAATGCTTCCGTTAACCACATTGATACTTCCCAAATGGAAAAGCAAGACGTTGACCCATGAAAAAATAAAACATGACTGTGTGAACTGAAGAAAACCCTGTGTACTTTGAACAAACAACAATGAAAGTGGCCTCATTTATCACGTTTAGAGACTTCAAATAACAACAAAAAAACACAACAGCGTGGAGAAAGTGATGGCCCAAAATGATTTATTATGATGTTTACAAGATGACCAACATTATTAATTCAATTATGCATTAAAAAATATGAACGAAGACACACAGAATCAGGCTCTGTTTTACATACAGGGCAGCAATGTAAAGCATTTTACTACACATCAGTCTTTTTGTGTGCGTGCATGTTTGACTTTAATTTATTTTTTTCACTTTTTTGTGTGTTAAGAAAAATAATAGAAAATCAAAAACAAATCCTCACTATATAACTATATATGTAAGTGTGTGTGTGAACGATGATATACAAAAGGAATTGTTGGCTCAAGCAGATAAATAGCTGAGCTGTAGATACACAGAAAAAAAGAGATGTAATTCACTAAGGGGGAACAGGATGTGTTGAAACCTTTGTTTTTTTTCTGTATTAAAATTATTAATTATTATTACTATACAGTGAGAGAAAGGAAGTGACATTGTGCTTCCCACCTCCTTTAGATGTATTTCTTTATTCTCAACATGATGTGGAATTGACCAGGAAATGTTTGGTCTCTGAGCTGCAATCAGGTGTCCAGAAAGCCTCCATTCTCAACAGTTTTCTCAGACGTTAGAAGAATTTGTTCTAGCAACCAAATCCAAGCTCAGCCTTTGTAATTTTATCCCCCTGTGGAGGAATCAAATTTGTGTGTGGGTAGTGCACTTTTATCCATGATAGATAACTCAAGTATATTTAAAAATATTTTGTTACCATTTGCATCTGCAATACAATGTTGTTTTGTTGTGTTGTTTGTCGGAAGCATATCGATTTGTAAGGAAGGTTAGGCCGTGATTAACAGCTGGCAAATCGGCTTGAGGAGGGGGTCAAACTGATCAGAGGAAACAATGAGTCAGATGCAGCAAAGAGGAAGTGGCAGGGAGCGTGTTTAATGTTGAATATATACAGACCGAAAATGTCTCAACAGCATTTTGTTTTCCATTCACTCTGGCTGTGGTTGAGCTCCTGTTGTTTTTATTTAATATTTATGTGACCTTCCAATGAGAAATTTCTAGGGTGTTATTGCACTTTTTGTTTCATTTTTACCGTCTGAAAAATATATCTTTTAACAGTGAATTTGCTTTAAATATGTTGTTTTAGTTCACTTTTGCTTTAATGCACAAATAGATGTGTGACAAAGAACTGTCGTTCTGTGTTTTATTTAAAGACTGGTTTTATTTTGTTTCTGTAATTGGACATTGTATTGACAAGAAAAAAAAAAAAAAAAAAGGAAACAGGTGCACTTAAAAAATTGTGTCCTAAAAAGAAACACTAAGAAGGGGTTTTAAATTTTTCAGAAATGCAATGCTCACTTACTGTAGTACTAAATTATAAATTTGTTCAAGCCACCCTCTGGTTTATATTGAGAAATTATGTACGACCGAGAAGTTGACACACTGACCACAAGTTATCTCCTGAGCTTGGCATTGGAAATAAATTATATTAATATAGGGAATAATGTGTGTAGATGGTATTCCTCCAGATGTTTTGAGAAGAAAAAAGGTTGTACAGTATTTTCCTCTGTAAAAAATACTATATATGATCAAAATGCTCTTTGATGAACAGCTTCCTTTAAAAAGAAAAACGTTAAAAGGCAAAATGAATAATAAAAGTTAAAAAAATTCAAATAGCCTCAACATATTTTGCTTGTGTGCATGGCCTTTTTTATTAATTAAACCTGAATTTTAGAAAGATTTGTTCACACTGTAACATTGTCAAATTACCTTATTCTTTTTGCAGCATTTTTTTTTCCTTTTCCAAACAATGTCAGAAGCTCAAACTAAAATACACTGATTTGAATTCACCAATGTTTTAGTTAGTGTTTTATTCATTGTTATTTTTCTAATTGTGTGCTCTTGGTTTTGTTTTGTTTTCTTGCTCTTAATTTAAAGTTTTGGTTTATATTTACTTTGCTGTGGGCATGCCTTGTTCACAGACTGCTCACTAACGGTCTCCTGGGACTCTGTTGAACACAGAGGTAACATTTGTTGTGTTTGACAGAAGTTGGGGCTTGGAGACACTGTGCACTTGAATTCAGTTTGTGTGTGTGTACGTGAGGGTGTAAAATAGGACTTGTAAAAAGTTGAAAATAAAGAAACTATAATTATTATAATGATACACATGTAGTACTTGATAGTGCTTCGTCCTTGGGTCACATAAAGTGGTGAGGTGCTGCAGGATGACAGCCGGGCAAAAGGTCACAGCAGTGACCTCTTCGTCTCTTCTTGTGTCTGTTGGTGACACGACTCTGTGTGTGTGTGTGTGTGTGTGTGTGTGTGTGTGTGTGTGTGTGTGTGTGTGTGTGGAGGGGGGTTCATTGGAGATGAATATGGCATTGCTGTAACAAAAATAAAACAAAACAGAAAAAAAAGAGAACAGGCTCCGGTCTAGCTGCTCAGAGCTTCAGTACAGCATATTTGAAAATCTTGGGACGTCTATTCTCTGCTTTGTTTCATTATAAATCTGAATAAGACACTGGACACTTCCTTTGTAATAGAATTTGACCAAAAAGTTTTTAAAAAAGCCTGCCTTCAAGCAGGTAGAGGAATCAACAATATTTGTTGGAGGATTTTCCCATTGTTAATGTAAAGACATTGTGGTGCAGAACTTAATCAGAGCCAAGGACCATTAGGGAGATTTAAAGGCCTGCTACTGCTCTCTGCATCTTGTTCAGTGTAAAAAGGGTACCTTTTTTTCCTTGAGCCGTCTACTAGGTTTCCTCCCACTCCCCCGTGTCACCCAGTGGCCAGTGTGTTGGTTCTGTCTGTCCCTTTGTCTACAGCTGTTCTTGTCCTTCCTCTTCCTTGTGATGTTTTTTTAATAAAAAAAAGAAAAAAAAAAAACACGGGTAAAGGCGTCACCATCTGTCAGCCAGCTGGCATCCTGTATATAATCTACTAGGAAAAAAAGAATAAATATGAAAATTATATTACACAAAAACCAGACGGAAACGACCTCCAAATCCTGCATAGGCTGCAGTTGAAACGACAGATCATTTTACTGTTTTAATTGAGAGAGTAAAAAGCATTATAAAAAAAAGTGGTGTGGAAATAGACCAAGATGTATTTCCACTACTGGAAAAATGTAATATGAAAGCCCCCTTCTTACTGCGGCATAGTGGAGACAGAGAGCAACATTCTAGACTTTGTAAAATCTATTGCACTTTTGGACTAAAAGCCATCTCCCATTAGTGTTCAATTTGGCTAGATTCATGATACATTTTGTATGAAAAGAAGACAATGAAGCAATTTTTTTTTCTCTTTTTTTTTAGAAAGTCTAGTTAAATTTGTTGCCCTCGGCACTACTATTCATTTTTATCGTATTGCCTATTTCTACGTAGATACAGTGCTGTTCATCTTCATTGTGCAAAATTTATGTTTTTTTCCTCTGTTTCTGCATGTCTTATGCAAAGATTGAGCTTTTACTCAGTGAAATAAAAACAAACTGAATGACTTTTGGCCTATTTTCAGTGTCAATGTCTTTCTGAATATAAAAAAATGTTTATTTACGCATGTGTATATATATATATATATATATATATATATATATATATATATATATATATGCGCGCACACACACACATACTGTATACTGTATATAGTGTGTGTGTGTGTGTGTGTGTGTATATATATATATATATATATATATATATATATATATATATATATATATATATATATATATATATAACAAAGTTTGAACACACCTTTCCAAATGGTGTCCAGTGTTGCAGATACGCTTGTGTTGCTGACATACTGAGTGTTGATGTGCCAAGAACAGGTTGAGCGAGAGTGTGAGCAGTGTGGAGAGGCAACAGTCAGGACTGGGAACACACATGACAGGTGTGCGCTGCATATGTGCTCACATGATGCCTATAAGGCAGATTAAGGCCCAAACAGATGAAGCGCTGCTTAATGGCAGCTTTTATTAAGTTCACAAAGCGTGGAGGGAGGGGGTGAATTGAGGAAAAGCAGGTGGCTGGGCCTGTGCACTCTTAGATGAAGACAGATACTCTACAGTGGAGTCTAAGGAGGATAGCCACTGTGGAAGGATTTATGAAGATTTGCCTGGCCTGGACTCATTGCCTTGCCTGTTCCTGAATACTGCAATCATAACCAGAGGGACAAACTGAAAAGCTCTGAGATAAAACTGTAAAATATAGTGATATTAGTATAGACAAAAATGATTATAAAAGATTGTATTTGAAGATAATGTGCAAATATCAATAACATGATAAATGTATCTGCCACCATTATAAGCTACACACAATTATGCATTATGTTTGTTGTTATTACAATATTGTAAATGTATGTAGAGAAACTGGCAGGTGAACTGTTGAAAAGCTGCTCAGATCAGTAAAGTGAGATGCTCTCAGGATGTTTGATGACAGCCTGATGCAGATACACTGATATCTGTATGTCAACAAGACATTTTCATTTCAGTTTACACCTTCAGACAGAAACTACTAGAACAAATAATAGATTAACTTCTCCAGATACAAGGATTCATGATTTTCACTCCTGTTTCCTTTTGAAGTAGGTGGAGACCAAAAACAAAGCTAAAGTCACTCAACGTTGGACTTGATGAATAAGAAAAGGTTACAGATGTTGCAGTGTCTTTTTTTCTGCAGGGACCTGGAGCATCAACAAGTGATAAATTTTTAAAATGTTACAGTTTCTGCTGTCCAAGTGTTGCTTGAAAAAATAATTAGTGATGAAAAATTCTGATTGTTGTACAAATACTAAGCTCAGCGGTTGAGTTTACGAATGATACATCTGCTCCAAGCTAATGTCGCTGCACATCAAAGTAACACAAAACTATTGTTCTTTTTTAAAAGGCTTAAACATATTTCTTAATATTTTTACAATCATAATTTTAAGTTAAAAACATGTAACATCTATAATAAAAACCTATTCACAATTTAACATAGATTGCACACACCATTTATCCACTAGCTTTGTGATCACACCAAATCTTACTGCACAAGGTCTTGTACTGTCAAAGTGATTTAAATTCTAAGAGCCTTTCACATAAAAGCCTGTCTCACCATCTCACATGTCATATCTTCATCATCACACAGTCCGGATTGTTGCTGGTAGGCCCCACAGGTAAACAAAATATCATGTATCACATTGTATGTCAGCATTGCTCATTTTACTGCTTCACTGACCCATTTATAGTTCACATTTTTGGATGTTTCCCTCATGTCTTTCAGCATTCTGCCCCAGTTGCCCCTGTCTTTAAACACTATGCCCTTTGAAACAGATGTTCATTTATCTATTTTTGCATGTGTATCAGCTTATTTTGGAAAGACCTCAGTCACAAGGCAGAAAAGGGAGCTGTGTGGAAAAAAAACTGCTTTGCCATTGGTAGCAGCTGTTGCTGCTGAGACACCTCAGAGGAAATGAAGAATTGGACACACATTCATCCAATTTGCTATTAACAAGACCTTATTGGATGCAGGGCCAGAAGTACATGCAACTTATCTTATGAAGCTCTCATGATATGCTGCTGCTCTTCTTGAACTGGACTGACATGTGAGACAATGTTGGTATCTTTGTCCGGGGATCAAAATATAGAATTTATCAGCATCAAAGTATGGTAGTAGGCATTGAACCTGTGTTATTTCATATGTTTTCATCATGTCATTTCATTATTACAATGAGTAAATGTCGTTCTATGTATAATGTCGGGAACATCAGGAAACCAAATTCATCATGCAATCTGTTTTTGTTTTGTTTTTTTAGTACAAGACCAACTCATGAGTTCCTAATTTTCCATGACTGGTGTGCAAGAACAGTTCGCCTGATATACATTACTTTGATTTAAATAATTAAGTTTTATCCAGGGGTGGGTGGTCAGGGCCGGCAAGGCCTTGACTGCTGGTCCAACATAATCAGAAATCATGATAATATTTATAATAAAAGTTATATTTTAATGCATTTTTCTTAAAGAAATACATTTAAATATATGTATAAATATATATACAGTATATATGCTGTATGTTAGGATATAATATGACATAGGCCAACACTAAGTCATTGTTCTATTTTTAGATTAGAGAGTTTTTATCCAATCAGAATTCAGCTAGCTTGTGTTGCCAGGTTGAATGAAATCTGCCCAGGGCCTTCAAATTTAGAATGCAGGCCTCCCTGCACTGTAAGAAAACGGACACATGTAGTTAATAAACGGATGCGATAGCCAATCAGATCACAAGCTGGCCTTCTAAGGCCTGCTAGCTGGTCCCACGTTGTCCTGACATGCACGTGTCCTGTGATTGGATACTCACTCTGAGAAGGCGGTGCTATGCAGATCACAAGAGTTGGTTACGGTTAGAGCATAGAGCTTTAGAAGTCTCCACCGTTTTGAACCTGGGAAGTCTACTTGCTATTTGCTCCCACAATGGCTGAAGGAGGAGAAAATGAAGATTTGGTTGCAGATATACTCGTAACATCATTTTTAAGACTCACATTTGAAGAGAATATAGCCCTTGTGAGACAAGAGAGACTGAACCGAAGTGCTTTCAGCATTGGCCTCCATGTCAGTCGAAAAGGATTTCTTGCTGGCATTAAAACGCACAGACTGTACAACCAAGTCATCGAAGTTTTCACAGACACCAGAAAGCAGATAATGAAAGGTATGAAACGATACTCATTTTGACTGAGGAAAATATTTTATCTAATTGGATTAAAGGTCATGAATCTATCACATCTCATCAGAGATGTGACGGCATTACAGGTCAGTGAAGGCCACTGAAATTTCACATTTCAATTTAATTCTCAAAGAATCCTTTAAATACCTTTTAATAATCAGATACCTCATACTCTGTGCATTTTAAACGACAATTTAAATTTTAAATGCGACCGCATTCTCATAATAAAGTGTGGGTACCTTGCTGAATTCCGATATTTCTGTGAGCCCTATTTAAATTGAACATATTTTCAGAGGGGTTGGGGCAGGGGGAAGGGGGCATAATATGATGATGATATTTGGTAAACATGCAGTTGTCATTTTACAAACACAAACAGAATCTAGGGGGAAGATTAGCGCTGAGGCCCTTTAAACAGCTTGTGAAAAATGAGCCTCCCGTCAACCCGTTACATAAATGTTTACTAAGATATACCAAACAGTGGGTTCTATTTGTTTTACTTTGCCTCAAGTTTGCCTATCGCCGTAGATTAGTCATTCCCAGAGGTAAACACAAATTTGCCAACAGAACAAAACAACTACAAAGAGACATCGGCCAGAAACAAGTGCATAAATCGGTGGATCCAGTCTGGCTTGAAGTCACATCTTTGATACTCTTCCACTGGTTTGTTTCAGGTTTGGACCATAGATCACAGATCAGTGGGAGCATTTCATCATTTTATAAGTTTCATCCAAAAGGAGGAAGGGGGGAAGCACAAAAAACAGTGCTCTGTCAGAAGCCAGAGTAATTCTTCTACTTCAGTTGCCACAATTCAACACTGCAAACTGGCAAGTGAGGCCTACTGCTGCTTTCTTGCCAAACACAGATTTCGAAGTGCTAAGTGCTGTAAATTTGCTTAATTTGACGTGAGTCAGAGGGGAATGAGATTATTTTTTGTCAGTGAAAAAGCTTGGCATATTGGCTGACAATAAACTGGAATGGTCCAACATGTTGTTTCTGCTTTGTGATGATGGCTGAAACACACAACTGACAGTGTTTGACAGAGCTGTGAATCTATTTGAGTCTGGCACCAGCATTTTATGACTCATTCAGCTGTAATTTCTGTGGAGAAAAATTGTTATTTTTCTCCCAGAGAGGGTGAAAGACATTTGTCTCCCTGAATGGAGAGGGTAGCTGGTATATGGACACCAAATCCCAAATTTCCATCTGTAAGCCAAGTTTCTGTTAGGAATTTTCATTTCATAGAAATAATTTGACAGTAATTGCAGGTGGTGAATCACTGCGAAATGGCAATGTTAATCTAGTTAACTGTGGTTAATTAATAATATCCTACTGTGACAAGGGCTTGGACAACACAAGCTTTATTTGTTCTGCACTAATTGCTTTTGCTCATGGTGGAGTTGCCAGAGATCACCAAAATAAAGGAAACATTTTAAAAGGTATTTCTATTGAGAGTACAATGCAAAGGGCATTAATGTCACGGGGGGGGGGGGCAAACCTGAAATAGCACGGGCTTTACAGAAATGTGACAACTGTGGCATTTGAAAGAATATGTGCTGATTCTTATAAATTTTGCAGGTTGGAACGAGTTTAGGTGATTTGGAAATACAATATTGTTTCTGGTTGGTTCCACTGTTGCACAACTGTTGCAATACATTTAAAATTAAAGTATTACAATCAGCTTTATTTTTGTTGAATGACTCTTGACTAACTATCCCCCTCCCTCCGTGAAAATCACAAGAGTCTTTAAAAAGACTGGTTTCAGTATCACAGCTGTGACCTTCATAAAACAGAGCTGGGCAACAGGTGGGCATCATGTGTGTGCTAATCTTCCACATTATGGTTGTTGATAACAGACACTCAGTGGCTTGCTCAGTTAAAACTCAGTAATTTAATATGGAATACATCAGCAATGTGATATTTGTAGCATGGAAGAAGCAAAGGTTGGGAAGATTTTACTGATGCTAATAATAGAAAACGGCCATCATTCAATATGGGTTTCTGTTACCAAAAGAATTCTGTGAGTACCGCAGACCCTCCAAAACAAGACATTGAGTGTCCACTGAGGGATTTTGGGATTATTTTTTTCTCTCACTCTCCTCCTCACTAAGGGCATGAAAATGTGGATTGTATTTCGCTGTGACAATCCATGCCAATTTTTGGAGGATGAGGTTAGTGAATGTACAGCCTCTCCTTGTTTATCACCAGCATTGATTATGATGGGTGAAAATATTGGGTCCACTGAAAAAGGTATTCGGAACAAATTTCACTTCTTATTTTATAAGTGATGAGATTGTTTGCATTTACACGTTTCTTCTACGTGAGCGTTATAGGGACTGATGTTGGTTATGAACCATTTGCCCACCAAAGTAAGTCATATCTTTAGTTGTAGCTATCAGCGGTGACGTGATGTAGACAGTGTGTGTATGTAAAGGAATGGGGGAAAAAAAGTGTACATTGTTCATATTTGCTCCATTTTTTTTTAAGATGAGGAGCTCAACATCTCCCAATTGGGGTGACTAGCTGGTAAAAAGGCTGGTTGGATGGTTACATGCCATTCTTACTCCACACGCACACAAACCAATGCAGTGGGGACACTTTGATCGACTGCATTAAGCAGCACTGGAGGAACACTGAAAAGATAGTGAACATGTCCAGAGATGAAATTCTCATCCCAGCTATTCTCACTTAAAGAATCACTCCTAACTCACCTCCTCCTCTTTTTCTAAACTGATTACTTGCATAGCTGATCTTTCTTTTACCTTTGTTTAATTAGCTCTGAAATCATACGGTGAAACATCACACTGAATGGAAGTGTCAATATTACTTTAGGTTTCTGTCTCACATGGCTGTAGACTTGCTTATGGATGAGTTTAATAGTTTAACAGCTGTGCCTCCAGAACTTAAGAAAAATTAGGAACAGTAAAAGCCATAAACAATACAGTGCATGGATTCTTGTATTTTCTTCTCTCCTCCTCATTCCCCCATCTCCTGCCTGGCTCCAATGCTTCAGGTGTTCCACAGCCAGGACTCGTGATTAGTGAAATTTGCACAAATGCTGGAGGGCTCTGCACCTGTTGCCCCTGTGCTTCTTACAGCCGCGGCCCCCTAGCAGGCTGACAGGCCTTGCTATGGATAATCCAATCTTCTCACGATGGTATTACTCCCCTCCACCAGCGCAGGACAAGGGCATTCGATTTTTCTACCTCTTGTCTCCCTTCATGTTCTCATGGCCACCATGCTCTTGATGGCTCATTATAGGATCATTCACAAACACCAGCCTGTTCTCAACAGACTTCTACTGCTGCTTTTCCTTCCCGTTCCCTCACCAGCACACTCCTTTATCTGCCTATAAGGTAAATAAAGCTCTCCTTCAGGTTCAAAAGAGGCCCAACTGACTTCCACATAACAACCCTCCAGTATCCCCATACTCCATTTGGATTTGAAACAATGCCAGGAGAAAATCAAGTGACACAGGCCACACATAGTGGGAGAGTGGGAGGGAGGGAATGCGATCCCACTTGATTGTTGAGCGTTTATATAGCAAGTGATGACAAAGTGCTTTATGACTTTGCAGTGTTCGGTGGGCCCTGCGATTGAAGCCTTATACAGGCAAAGCCCCCTGGTGACCTTGGCTTGTCAAATGTTCTCATTTTCACCAGGAAGGAGCCAGTGTTCAGAGCTGGTAAGCTGCTTTTAGAGAGACAGCCACTGAGAGCTTTTGGAGGTGACCCATACCTCCTTTCACAGCTAAGAACAATGTTGTAGAATCTGTCATAGAAAGGTTTAGGCCTGCTAAGCCACAGACAAATAGCAAAATAGATTGATTTTATCCCATTACAAATAAAACTGGCTCAATACTGAAAAAAAGAGTCGAGCATACACTTTAAATTTAATAAGGTTTACATACTGTATATCTATAGAATACACAATGTAAAGACTAGAATTTGTCTATGTGTAACTCACAACCTAACAAAAGGGATAGATGTATGAAACAAATGAGCAACAGAGCAGCAGCATAGACGGGGCTTACAAATCAATTCTGAGTGACAAACACAAACTCTGATGAGACAAAAGACAAAGAGAAATAAGTGATTCAGATAAAAACAATTTCACATAGTATACTCTAAACTGGAAAAAAAAACAGGCATCAAAAATACAGCTTTAAGCCAATGATTATCAGCATGCTCCCAGCTCTGTGCTTTGCTCTCCATCCAGCAGGAAATAGAGAAGGTAGTAAAGATTTCAGAAAAGGGACTTTTTTATTGAATAAAGTCAATTGAACCTGTAAGAAAAGTACCAAGACATTTTCAAAGACTAATAGAAAGTCCCAATCTGCATTACTCCCTTTTGACACCCTTTCCCAACCCCTCTATCAAATTTCTCATAATCAAAATAGGTGAATCATAATACACGCAAATGGCAAACATACCTCTCAACAAATGAGACTGTAAAAAAATAGAATAAAACATTACTATGGTTCCACCCATTTATCTGGATCCAATTCAAAATGTAAAAAGTGGCTTCTGTACTGTCATATATCTAACCCTCCCTATTTTTCCTGGAAATCTGTCAAACAGTTTATGAACACACAGTTTATGAAGACATTGTCAGTAACTTTATAAGTATTTGGTTATGAGACAAAGAATGAATTTGTGCTGCAACAGGTTATTAAAGAATCATATTGGCTATAACAACGCTTCCAAAGGAGCACATGGATGTGTTTATGAAAATTTACAGAAATCCACTGCCAAATTAATAAAATATTTCACTGAATATCACACATGCTAACCTTATGGTAGTGCAAGAAGTCATAGGAATTCATGAACCAGTCCTGCATTTAGTCAGATTATTCAATTAAATATTTATAAATTTCAATGTGAGATTAAAGCTTTACATTCATGATGGCACCCACTGGTTTTATTACAACCTATCCATTAGCATCAATACTGCTAACACGGCTAAAAATGATAACGGGTGTACCAGAGAAATCTAATTGTGACTTGGATGGGAACACATTGAAAGGTTTGCATATTTTCACTACAGATGGCAATAACATCAGTCCAAACAAAGATTCCTGACAAGTAAAAGGATATTTCCAAAGGGGCAAAGCATCTCCACAGGCCTTGTTACACATCAAGTATTACATCAGATTGCTCCCTGGTGCATGCAACATGCGTCTTAACTTACAGGGAAAAGGAAGGAGACAAATTTTATTCTTACGCCTCCTCTTCCTGCATCATCCATGACCTTTCCTATGCAAATTTTTTTCAGGAAACTTCCCCTTGGAGACTGATTTCTGGAAGCTGTTTTCAGTGGAGCTTGCCACTTCACAACCTGGACCTCTGCTAGGATATGAAAAATCTTGAATCATTGAGATGAGAAGAAAAGCTAGATTGTGATCACATTCAAGGACTCAAGGACTTTTAAGTGAGTAGAGATGATGTGTAATGGTGTAGTCACGTTAGCCCTCTGACTGAATGAGATGGGCTAACAACCCTTGCATTGATCCAAGGAGACACTCAGCCCTCTAACCTGCTGAGTGCTGACTTACAGTGAACAATGGAGTTCAGAGCGCGTCAATACACAACCCTATTGAGTGCTCTCCGTTTAGCAGCAAGATTGATGAGGTTACGGCTCTCAACTGGGAAGCCAAATGGTGTCAAAACCAAGGTGCTGCTTTGGACACACAATGACTCATTGCACTGCCACATCCAGAGGTGCTGGTTATGGGCTAACACGCCTACTTTAAACAAGAGATATCCTCATCAATGCTCAGAATTTGTTTGCAGAATGTGGTGGATGATCAGCATTTTAAAATGTAGATGATAATATAAGGAAGGGATACATGGTGCATTCCTGACGGCAACGCAATTCTCCAAAGACATTATATGATGTAGGAGTAGATTTATTACAATTGGTCACTATAAAGTTAAGGTTGAGTTTACATCTCATCAATTCATGAAATGCAACTTATCATTCAGACACAGTTGAATTCAAGAATATGATAAAGCATAGACATTCAAAATTCTGGATAACCTGTACAGAATTGGGCATTTTCAGAATTTTGTTGGTCAGTCATTATATTGGCAAGATAGTAGAAAACATTGATATTAAGATAAACTGGCAGTGTATAATTTAAGATTCACTGCCACCAAACTTATGACAGCAGCATTCATGCTCAAACATTTGGAGAAAGCCGTATTTTGATAAATTTTGCTGTTATGCTGCAAAACAGATTCAAATGGGACACAAATTATTCATGTTTTTGATCCAATGTGTATCCTTGCATGGGTTCTACATTTTATAGAGTACAACAAATATATGATAGCATTTTAATTAAATGTAAAGCACCACATAATCAGAATATGGCTCACCTAAGACCTCTGTTGGCTGAGTAACTTCAGTGAGATGCTTCTTGTAGCCATCTACCAGTCTTTTTCCTGGACTGCTGTATTGGGTTTAATGCCCTCTGTTCTGGTAGCCAAATATTTCAATTTTAGACTTATCTGTCCAAACAACATTATTCCAGAAGTCCTGGTCTTCATTCACTCTGGCACATTCCTGTCTTGCCAGTTTAACTTTTGTTTCTGAGTTTTTCACATTACTGCATTCTTCATAATCATGTGTTTTATAATGAAACACTTAAAATGAAGTATACAGTGCCTGCTTCTTTTTCTGTCTACAGAATAGGAAACCTTATTTGAGCAGGTAGCACCGAAAGACTATCAACCTTCAGAAACAAACAAAAAAGTCACACAAAGAATAACTATGTCACTTAGTCATTTGCAGAAAGAAGTTGAAAGTCCCTGCCAGTCATGCTTTCTGAAAATTCAGTACAGGTGGAATCTAGATTCTAGAGACAGATGTACAGCAGTATATTCTTCATTCGGATAGGTTACCATTAGTTTGGCAGTTTAACATAGAACACGCAATGAGGACACCTAAATCAGAATCCACATGCTTTGGATGACTTAATCTTCAAACATGTAGGATTTTTTGTGTGTGACAAATCAACAGTTTTATTTAATTACAACTACATAAAGAGTAAAAATCTTTCTTGATATGAATGTAAGGGAACTCCCGCCTGCAAACAAACGTAGGCAGACAAACACATTAATACAATCTCACAATGACTCAAATGAAAACACACTCACAACTTCTGTGTCTGACCATATTTCCTTTTTTTAAAAAAACTAAATGGACATAAAAAGAAAGATTTTTCTCAATTGTGATTTGAAACTGATAACTGTCAATCCAAATTCAGACTAAAATTGAAACCGTAGAAAAGGTACTGACTGCTGGGCCAGTAATACCATTTGTAATATAATAGCATGAATCCAATATTGTGATCTTTTAAAATGAGTACACCAGAGATTTTACTTGAGATAAACAAAATTATATATACTGTATGTACAATCTGAGCAGAAATTCACACAGCAATCAGCAGGTTACTGAACAGATCCATCAATGACACTAAAGTGGCATTGCTGCCTAACCCACCCCTCTGGATTAAGTACTTAGAAAAGCTTATTCCTTCGTACACAAAATCACAAACATATCATTTACAGGATACTGCATCATTGGTGTCTCATTATTAGACACTTTTGACATAAATTGACTTAATATTTCTAAACACCTGCAGGATAAGATCAGTGTCATATAGAAATGTGTTGAGCTTTTCTCGTTACCATGAAGGCAATGAGATGAAGGTGAAAAGAGTCTAAGTGGTGATATCGCTTTTTCTCATGGACTCTTCTTGTTAACTGCAGAAAGAGTGAGTAATTCAGTATGTGAAAGATTCATTTACTACTTTCCTTTTCAATCATGGGGCTTTCCTTTTTATACTTCTCCGATCCACCTTCACACTGGTTAAAAAAAAAGTGATGCAATGGCTGTTGTAACCCTTTCTTTCTGAATCTTAATCACAAAATATTGGTGCCATTTTATGTAAAGATTGCTCACTGTAGGAGGCCCTACATAATTTGGGCCGGAGGGTTTGTCATGGAAAGCAACACAATGCGATTGGGCGTTCTGTATTAGATTTCCCCTATTAGCCTCCTTGACATTTCAAGGTGCATGAACTAATACATCTGTTATTTGTTGATCATTTGATTATTAACATACTTCACAAACCAAATCAGCTGCCCTGCTGGAGACACAGACACAGCTCAGTAGACAATTCTGGGTTCTTTCCCATTCTGCCAAGCACAAACACAGTCACAGAGATGCTCAGTTCAGCTCTCAATGAAAAAACAGTAGAAAAAAACCCAATTTATCTTCCTTTCCTCTTAGCATATGAGCAGTCCGACACCGGCTTGGAACGAAGCTCGTCATCACATTCTAATCTCGAATTTCAGGGCTTTCATTTCACCCAAATGCCATCCTGCTGGCCTTGTGAATTATTGACAGACTGACACCAATGCAAAAGGACACATAAAAGAGGCTAAAAGCTCCGGCCCTGGAAGAGCTTGTCCTTTCCTATTGCCATCAACAGGGAGACAAACTCTGCTAATGCTTCTTTGGACGCTGACTGTAACTTTGAGATTAAAGTACAAACAAATGACTGCTGACCTCCTGCTGCACTTTACAGGATATATTCTGGCAGCACTGAACCTTTGGTCTTTATAAGAACTTACAATTGAAAAGGAAACCAAGGAGAAACTGAATTATCTGATCAAAATATGGACGATTAAACAAATGGGTCATACTGCATAAACTCTATTGAAGTCATTCTGATTTGACTGTTGCTTGTCACTAGCTTGGGGAAATAATGTCTCAGCGTGCAATAGTTTAATTTGCCTGATGTAAACAGTAAATTCAGTTAGCTGTGTCAACTGAACATCCATGTGTACTGACTCTTTTACTCAAAGATGTTACATGGAAAAGAGTTAAAAGAAAAACAGAATGAGTGCAAGCAGAGAGGAACAGAGTAGAAAATGTTATCAGTAGAGATGAGGAGATGATAAGCAGCTCTGTTTTGTGCTTTTTATTGTTGTCTAATCAACCTCACTCTCATGGCTGGCACCCTCAGGCCGTCTTAGTTTGTCTACTTGTTCATTAATCTGTCCATCTCCACCTCTCCGATCCTCTCTCTGCATGCTTACATCTTCATCCTCTTCTACATGGTTAATAACCTCCACCTCCTCCTCCGTTTTGTTCTCTTCCCCCTGGACCTCCATACGGACCTGGTCCTTCAAGTCCAGGGGCAGCGTTGGGATGAGGTTAACAGGGCTGGACTCTCCGTTTACATCATGAGCCCCATCAGGCCCTCTAAGCGCATTCTGGGAGTTGTGGTGTCCATCTGTGACAGGAGAGGAATTGACTGACTCGTTACTGAGAGGGGAGATGTCGCTGCTGCTGTTGACGGATGGTGAACCAGGAACCGAAGCTGACTTCAGGGGAATCTGCCATGAAGGGATTTTAGGAACACTGGGAGTGGAAGGGAATTGTTTCCTGTGGAGACGAGTAACAGGTGGAGAGGGTGGTGCAAAACAGAAAGAAGGCCGGGTCAGAATTTTGTGAAAAACTTTCTCTTTCAGACAATGTAAAAGTCACAATAGGCCCTACTGCAGCCACTGACATACTACTAACAAATTGCCTGTAAGTTAGGTGTTAAATAAGGGCATATATATTTTGTATGTAGCAGGAAGCTGCCACACAAAGCACCCAATGTAAATCTCATAATTATAACACCGAAAATGGCTTTCACCCCCAAACAGCCAGATGTTCATCACACCTGGTAAAGAAGACATTTTTTTTAATTACATCCGCTGCACCTTTAAAGATCAAAAAGAAAATGTTGAATAGTAATAGGATCAGCATTTCTTGGTGGTTAAAAAAAACCTTTGGAGGTGATTTGGATCATTTTGACAGGAACAACGCGTTTGGCGACAGATGGTGAAACAGAGACTTGATTGTGTGATTCAAGCCTTTGCCAGAAAACTCATTGAGAGAGTCAGGATGAAGTCAAGAAAGCAAATGACAAAGGGATCATTACTGATTAGAACCTACGAATAAAACATTCCCAACTCGATAGTTCTGAAGCAATTTTCACCCTCCCCTGGTTTTCTGATGTACACTTACTTCAGGCTTCATTATAGACACTGATACATAATCATGCATGCTAATGGACTGCCTGGGCTGGGCTGTACCTGACTAGACTAAAGAACAAAGCTGGAAGGAATATGGGGACATTAAGATGTGCTAGATCAGATTCTACCCTGACCAAAAACAAATTCTACCCTGACCAAAAACAAAAAAATTACTGACAAAAACATCCATTTCTTTGACCAGGACACAACAAAATTCCAATTCACCTTAAGATGAAATAAGATATTTTATTTATTCATCCCAAGGTGGGAAATTAGCAAAATCACTGATCTGGCTGTGTTTCTGCATGGTTGACAATTGTAGAAATTGTTTTGGTAGAAATTGGTAGAAATTGTTTTGGAGAGCTAAAGAAATAAACAAACTCCACATGTACTTATACCTAATGTACAGAAACATTTTTTAACTAGTGCTGTCAGGCGATTAAAAAATGTATCTAATTAATTACAGGATTTGTAATTAATTAATCTAATTAATCGCATTTTAATCTCATACATGCTCAAGGCCCCCAAATAAAGAATTTGAATTCTAGGACATTACAAAATTGTAGTGCATGTCTAATCAATAGAATGCATCAAGAAGAGAAGATTTGAAATCCACATTTTTATTGGTTAAGTGTTCTTTATAAATGAAATTCAAAAGAAAAAAGGCCAAGCACATCAGCAAACCAATTAGGCCAGGTGCATTTCTCAAAAATGCAATACAAATACAGTTAAATAAAATAAATAAAATTCGGAAATAAAATAAGCCTGAGTCTCAAATAGGCACAAAAGCAGACTCTCAATCAAAATGAATACTAAAGCTGACTCACTACAGCAATTCAAAATGAATAGTAAGCCTCTAAATAAGGCAACATCAATAGCAAAATGCCAACAGGCTTTTCCTTTAAAAGGGTAAGCTAACGTTCAACTCTGTGTCCTTGACATGTTTTGCATTTAAATGATACGTTAGGCTGGAGCTGCTTCGGTGATATGAAAATTCTTTTTTACAAACGGTACAAATAATAATAATAATTATAATAATGTATTAGATTTATATAGCGCTTTTCTGGACACTCAAAGATGCTTTACATTGGATCCATTATTTATTCACTCCTCATTCATACTTGGTGATGGTAAGCTACGTGTGTAGCCACAGCTGCCTGGGGCAGACTGATGGCGGCGTCTACAGGTCCTTCTCAAAAAGCAGATTGTGATAAAGTTCATTATTTTCTGTAATGTACTGATAAACATTAGACTTTCATATATTTTAGATTCATTACACACAACTGAAGTAGGTCAAGCCTTTTATTTTTTTAATATTGATGATTTCGGCAAAAAAATAAAGAAAAACCAAAAATCTCTATCTCAAAAAATTAGCATATTTCATCCGACCAATAAAAAAAAGTGCTTTTAATACAAAAGAAGTCAACCTTCTAATAATTATGTTCAATTATGCACTCAATACTTGGTTGGGAATCCTTTTGCAGAAATGCCTGCTTCAATGCAGCGTGGCATGGAGGCAATCAGCCTGTGGCACTGCTGAGGTGTTACGGAGGCCCAGGATGCTTCGATTGCGGCCTTAAGCTCATCCACAGTGTTGGGTCTGGTGTCTCTCAATTTCCTCTTCACAATATCCCACAGATTCTCTATGGGGCTCAGGTCAGGAGAGTTGGCAGGCCAATTGAGCACAGTAATACCATGGTCAGTAAACCATTTACCAGTGGTTTTGGCACTGTGAGCAGGTGCCAGGTCGTGCTGAGAAATGAAATCTTCATCTCCATAAAGCTTTTTAGCAGATGGAAGATTGAAGTGCTCCAAAATCTCCTGATAGCTTCATTGACCCTGCCCTTGATACAACACACCGGACCAACACCAGCAGCTGAAATGGCCCCCCAGAACATCACTGACTGTGGGTACTGGGTACTTGACACTGGACTTCAGGCATTTTGGCATGTCCTTCTCCTCAGTCTTCCTCCAGACTCTGGCACCTTGATTTTCGAATGACATGCAAAATTTGCTTTCATCCAAAAAAAGTACTTTGGATCATGAGCAATAATCCAGTGCTGCTTCTCTGTAGCCCAGGTCAGGCGCTTCTGCTGCTGTTTCTGGTTCAAAAGTGGCTTGACCTGGGGCATGCGGCACCTGTAGCCGATTTCCTGCACACACCTGTGTGCAGTGGCTGTTTCTACTCCAGACTCAGTCCACTGCTTCCGCAGGTCCCCCAAGGTCTGGAATCGACCCTTCTCCACAATTTTTCTCGGGGTCCGGTCACCTCTTCTGGTTGTGCAGTGTTTTGTGCCACACTTTTTCCTTCCCACAGACTTCCAACTGAGGTGCCTTGATAAAGCACTCTGGGAACAGCCTATTCGCACAGAAATTTCTTTCTGTGTCTTACCCTCTTGCTTGAGGATGTCAATGATGGCCTCCTGGACAGCAGTCAGGTCGGCAGTCTTACCCATGATCGCGGTTTTGAGTAATGAACCAGGCTGGGAGTTTTTAAAACCCTAAGGAATCTTTTGCAGGTGATTCGAGTTAATTCGTTGATTCCGATGATTAGGTTAATAGCTCGTTTAGACTACCTTTTCATGATATGCTAATTTTTTGAGATAGGAATTTTGGGTTTTTCTTTATTTTTTTGCTAAAATCATCAATATTAAAACAATAAAAGGCTTGAACTACTTCAGTTGTGTGTAATGAATCTAAAATATATGAAAGTCTAATCAGTACATTACAGAAATAATGAACTTTATCACAATATGCTAATTTTTGAGAGGAACCTGTACAGTGCAGATTGGCAGCGCAGAATCACTGCGTTTTGTTGATAGTCCCGTCTTTTTATAAACTTTCCAACCAAAGGTCCAAGTGGGCTTGCCTCGCTCTCCTGTGTCGCGTCCATCTCTGTTGTCAGTCACCCTGCTTTTGACTAGTGGCGCAAGTACGAAGTGACGTCACTGCAGCCTACGGGTCCCTCAATGGGCCAAATTTAAAATGCTTGCGCATTGACTGCCACTCATGATTAAATGCGTTAATTTTTATAGCGCGTAAATTTGCAGCGTAATTAATTAATCTTATTAATGTGTTAAAGTGACAGCCCTAATTTTAACCCATGGCCAACGTAGAGGTTTTACCCCAAACACAGATTCTTTAGTAAATACATTTTAAACATATTGTACTACATGTACTTCAGTGCTGGAAACTGTACTTTGTTGGAACACTGACAATTCTAGGAATAGGGAAGTTGCCTGTGTCTTGCTGCTGATGCTGGACCATGCTTCTTCTTTTTTTTTAAACAGTCAATATGTGCCTTGTTCATTGACATACCATGTCATTTGGAGCTTAGAAGGATTTTCCTTCAGGGGTTGTCTCCTCTCTTTACCTGTGCTATCTCAGTGTCACCTTATCTTTTTTTGTTTTTCCTGTGCTGATTTTCCGCACACTGGTCGACCATGTGAAATCCAAATTCAGACTCAGTATCTGTGTGCCACGAGTTGAAATCATACCATCCAAATTAAAAGTGGCTACCTCGGCAGGTTGAAGTGGCTGTTGTTTTACTTTGATTTACCCATTCAATATTGTATGAACACAGGTCTGACACTGACACTGGGCCAATCAGCTGGTCAGGTGACTGGAATTTCCCCAGTACTACTAATGTCCAATCCAGGCTTCCAGCTCACTATACTGTATAGTACTGAGACAGCATGCGTTTAACCTTAAATTTTTTTGTTTTCATTCATTTATTTTTTGCAGATAAGGCATTCAGTAATGGTCTTGTTTTCATTCACTTATCTGAATCCAAGTAACGGATTTACACTGGAGACTATCCAAGCTGAAATTGAACGAGAGGTGGGATAAACCTTGCACAAGTCCCAGATTATTGCAGGACCACACAAACGAACAAACAATCATTCATGCACAAATTTCACAGACATGGTCAGTTTGAAATTGCCAATTCACCTGAGTTGCATGTTTTTGAGGTAGGAGGAGAATTCACACAGACACGTGGAGTGCTGCCCTTATTTTGTGGCTTGACTACTAAATTTTCTACAATCACTGATCTTTATTATTTTCACAACCTATTGAAATATTTCCAGTCTTGGCGATATGCGAACAAAATAAATAGGCTGAATACATTATGAATGATGCTGTTCTGTTCATTAATCTAGAATGATTCAAATGGACCACATCCAGGAACTCAAAAGTGTGTGAAAACACACCACACACGCACACGCACACACACACACACACACACACACACACACACACACACACACACACACACACACACACACACACACACACACACTTTTTCATGTGATGGGGATCTGGGGAATTTGTTACCTGCTGAGCAATAAGCCCTTCAAAGAGACGATTTCAGCCTTCAACTCTGCCACTGTTTGGTTGTCCAGAAACTGTCTGGTTGAGGATGATGCCTATAGGAAAAACATAAGTCAGGAAAACGCATGAACTGTCACACCTACACACACACAAGCTATGTCAAGGTCAAATGCAGGTTTGCAGCATAAAGTCAATATGTGTCTTTCAACAACTCTTCTGTCCTCAGTTTCAACAATATAAAAAAGGCTTTGTTTAAGGAAAGAGAAATAGGTTACAAGGTAAACAAATAAGGCAAATGCAAATGCTGAAAGCCACATGTTTTTGTGTAGTGAGGTCATCCGTCACCATAACAACCTCATAAGTACCTGCTGTTGGTGATGACAGAATGGACGACAAACAATCCAACTACACTCACACTTTTATGGCCTCCATTGCTCAGAAGGTCCAGAGAGTGGAAATAATGTTGTTTTTAATAAATTTACTTTGTACCTCGAGCAGATTAGACCAGTGATCAGTGTTTTGGATAATTTTTGTATCCTGAACAATAGAGGAAGACCCTGGCTTAACACTTTCATGTGGTCTTTAGGTGCTTTATCAAAGAAGCGTGTTATCACACAAACTGGGGTAGCATATAATTCAACAGTTTATTTGAATAGCAAATTATTGCAAAAAAATCTGCCTTGGTAGCACTTTTTCAGGGATAGGCAGCACTTTGACAGAAGGAACTTAAATAACTTTAAATGATGGATTTGATTCTTAAAAAAAAACAAAAAAAACAAAAACTAAACACATGGCAACAGTGAAATGCCACGAAAAAACACAATGGAAATTCTAAAAATCTTTTAAACATCTGTGCTGCTGAAAAAAAAGAAAGATAATTCAATAGAAATTCAAAAGGCAAATTTATGACAGCCCAAAAAGGAGGTCAGTGCATGTAAGAGTTGTCTAGGTCAAGGGTATGTCCTCCTTTTTCATTTGAGCTACAGACAATGACATACGAGGCTGTAGGATTATGTAGTGTTAAGAAAGTCAGCGGTAAATTGGCAAGAATGAGTAATGTTGATATTGAATTTCTCTACCCTAATAAGCCGTCATAATTCGGAGCAATGAGCAAAAGAAATTCTGAGAACGCATTGTATGTTTCCAGATGGTATTCTGTTAGCTAATTTGTTTGAGAATACATCATCTTTAATATGATGGGAGAAACAATTCCAGAACTGGTTAAAACTACCAATAAAAACAATGCCGCAAGGAGCATACTAAAACAAACTGCTGATAAAATTCAGTGTACTTTTCCCAAACTTTTATGTATTCAAAAAGACCATTTGCGCAAGACTAAAGACTCTAGTCAACTAAAAGGGATAATGTTGATAAAAAATGATAAACATTTGACTGATTTACAGTAGACTATTTGTTAAAAAATACAAGATCGGATGACTGTCATTTGATCACGCCAACAAATGATGATTCATTCTTTGAGGTGTTCTTCAGTTTACATAGACAATAGTAGAAAATGTGTAATTTTTTTGAGAGACTGAATTGGATTAGGGTTTAGTTTAGCCATTATGTACATAAGTGTGCAAAGAAAGTGGCTGACAAGGACTGTGTTGAGCAGAGCAGGGTTATAGTGTAGATGCCAGCAGAAACAAAGAGTAGACACCAAATGAGCAGGAGGTTGAGGAATAAATTAAAAAAAAAAAAATCAGCTTTGTGGTCAGATACTCCTAGGCTAGACTGACAAACATCAACATTATCAAGAATAAAACCATAAGAGTACAATGTCGAAGGTGTGTCCCTTTAGGTGTGTTGCATTTTCAGCTGACAAGTTAAGGTAAAAGGTAAACTATAAAATCCATAGTAAAACAAAAAAACTAGAGTGACAATATACAGTAACTGTGTGTCAAACTCAACTGAAACTAAAATGCTATCAAAATATTGCTTCAAAATAATTCATGATCAAAACATTTTTAATAAACTTTTTATTTCAGGGGTATGCTTTTTAAATGATAAAGAAAATTGGCTTTGCCATCTATTATAGTATTGGAAACATTGATGTGTTTTTGGATCCTTGGTACTGAATCTCCACGTGATCCTGGAATGTTCTCTTCATTCAGCACAACAATCACCTTGGTCGATCCCTTCTTTGTATAACAATATACGTAAGAATAAGCGTATCAAAATGTTTTGTTTTGATCAAAAACATTACAGGATATTAAGTGATTTGATTTTTAACAAACTAAATACTAACACATTTTGAAATGGGGATACAATAGGACCAGTTAAAGATGATTGGGGCAAGCCAGTAAAGGTTAATGGGATTGAGCTGGTTTTGACTACAACTGGGTTGTTTCTGTGTGGCCTTGGAGTATATTTTTGTATTACACAATGCTGATTATTGATCCTGACAGGAATAATACATACAGGAATAAATACATACAGGGGGGAAATCAACACCAGCAGGATACTCTGTCAGAAAAAGGTCTACAAAAATAAGAGCCAAGATGCTGAGTAGGGGTTTTGATGGAGAAAGCAGTATTTGCTAAAGTCCAAAATGATATAAAACTAAAGCAATAGACTAAAATTCCAGGGCAATTTGTCTGTCCTTTTATTGTCTGGAACACACCGTTTAAAAACAAAATCCCATTTTCTCCCAAAGTGACTAAAAAAGCAAAGACGTGCTGAAATTTTGCATTCGTAGGCGTAGCTTATAAAGATGGCTGAAATATTTGAACATTGAACGATCCTGACAAGGAATTTTTAGGCTAAAAAGTCTGATGCACGAAAGGTTAAAGCTCATGATGTACATACTTGCCCCCTATACAGTCTTTTTCTGACAAAAAACACAAACATAATGTGATAATAGGAAGACAGATAGATGATACCAGAGGGAGGAGAGTAAAAAGACAAGAAAAAAAGGTACGATAAAAATGAAAATAAAAACTGCAAATATGACTCCCCTGACACACCAGAGGAAGCTTGTTATGGAATGTGGACCCCCTATCGAGGGTAGAGGGATAACTAACTCTTTTGCTTGTAATTAAATCTAAAAGAAATTAATTGAATCACATCTGAAAGGGATCAGACTCATTTACAGTGGAAGGAGGGAGGCTGAGCAGAAATGAAGGGAGGCAGAAAAGGAAGCAAGAGGAAGATTTTTTTTTTATCGACTCTTAAACCTCTCTGATAAGAAGTCATGTTTTAAGAGGAGGTGCACTGGAGGCTTGCTGAAGACACTCTTATTACAGCAGTCACCTCATTAGAACCATCTTAATCCCTCGTCTCCCAAGGCACCTGTATAATAAGGCTGGATTTGGCTTCTCTCTCATTTTATAGAGAAAAAAATTAATTGCTCTACGAGCTGAGCTAAATGACTTGCTAGAAAAAAAGCCAATTGCTCCAAATAACTGAAACAGGAGGTTTTATACACACCCCTATCACTTACGCAAAAAAAGGTTTTAGAGTAGAATAGCTAACCACCTGCTACATACATAATATGCATTAGCCACTGAGCACAGCCATATAATATCTAAAATCAAGGGTTGTCACACAACACTACCACTGACATATGTCTTATTAAGTCTGAATAAACCTAATTAAATGTTGAGCCAGGACTGAATTTCAGCTGAGACACATTATGTGTGTGCATACACACCCATTGTGTGAGAATCTTGTGATAAGTGCATAGCTGCCTGGGTGGAGGCAAAGTGGAAAGGTATCAGTGACCAGAGAGTCTGAAAGAAAACACCACTGACTTTAAGAGCCTCACGTCAAGTGTTGACACATGTCCAATAGACCATACAAGTGTGTAAGATGTGATGTTTTAACAAACTGCTGATCAAAATATTGAAATTCTGGAATTATGTGGTGGCTTTTATTACAAAAGCATTTTCCTGAAGATATTTCCGGGTCTACAGAGTAATTATCCAGTCATTTCCATATAGGACTTTAAAATGTGCAATTTGAATTTAGCTTTTTGATTATCATTGTATTATCATCATTATTATTTATTATTATTCCTATTAATTTATGATTCATGTTTGTTTATGTATACTATTTAATGTTGTGCCAGTGAGATGTATGTTATATATAAATGTTTTAAATATTTTACTGTATGAACCTATATACTGTATTTACATTCTGCCAAGAAATAATCTAAAACCTTGTTTTTGTAACCTAAATGTGTCTGTGTGATTGAAAGAAGATTTGTATTCTGTTATTAACTTTAAATGCAGTGACCAAATGTTTAACTTTGCGATTCTCAACTTTCTATTTCCTGATTCCAGGGATGTGGACAAAATAAAGAGACAATGTACATTAAGAGTGAGCAACAGGCATTCAAATTAATATCACAATAGTTAGAACTTCTAATTTTACTAATATGATGCTATTCTCATTCCTCCAGGTCATGTAATTATTAGTGTTTGAATCTGACACAACTGGACTTCAGTTTGAAGAATCATTTTCAGCTGTAACCTGCTGGTATGGAGTATGGATATTTAAAGGTGTTAATGACCTAAGATTTAAATATCTCTACTCCATACCAGTTAGTTAGAATTGCCAAAGTTTCTTGGATGAAATGGATTCAAAACCTAAGCAGAAATCTAGTTGCTTCAGATTTCGCCTTCAAAGACAATTAGCCCTTTTTAATGCTTTTGGTAGTTCAGTCAGCTCCACGTTTGTACTCAGCAAAGCCACTTTGTTTGGAGGACGAATATGATGCAATCCTGAGGACAGTTCATGACCAGAGGCAAAGGTGTTCATTGAATCAACTAACATGAGGGAGATTAGTGATATGTCCTAAATGTGAGTTTCTGGGTATTTTGTTTAATTGCCCACCTCCAACGAACACGTACGGCGGCTTTTTCTTACTTTTCTATAAGACTAAAGGTAAATAATGCATTTATGGATTGTGACTGTGTGCCTTTGGAGCTTCACTTCAGTCATACTGTTGCACGGGTGCAATGATCAAGGGCTGTATGTGTCCGAAAAACAACCCAAACTAAATAAATGCAAACACAAATAGGTGCGACCCATGACATTATCACTATAAGGGGGCCGGCAAGATTATTTTTCCTATTATTATATATAGTATAGATTTCTCTTAACTAGTTAAAAAGCCTTGTATCTAATATTTCTTGGGTAGACCCATTAGTTGGCAGGGGTCACCCTTTTTCCGCTGGTTAAATAAGTGTTTAATAAAAAAGAGAAATATTACAAGCAAAGAAAAAAAGACTATCAACTCAGCAGCACCGAAGGATGGCAACGCATCTGGCTAAATGAAGATAAATGCCTGTGGACCATTAGCAACAAGATAAGATCTTTAACAAGCCTTGTTTAAGAGTGTCTGAAGGCGAATTAATTCACAGTTACTCCGCCGGCAGACAGTGTGTTTTCGTGTAACACATGTATATTTATGATGGAATTAGTTTCAAAAGGAAGTTCCCAGAGGAGTGTTTTTGAGTGGAAACACTGCTACAGTGCAATTGATTTCACTCTATTTATGCACTTTCCCACTGGCAGTTTGTCTCTTGCAAGTAAGGAGGCGGTTTCTAATCTTCTATGTAGTATCCACTAATAAAGAGAATGATCAGTGAGTTGAGACAGCAGGGCAAACACAGTTAACAGGCAGATTTGTAATGATAATGGAGCAGAAATAGACTTGGCTGTTTAACATCAGTCGTGAATCATCCTGAAGCAAATATTGTATATCCTTAACATCAGAACACATAGGTGTCTTATTAACATATAGTGAAAGAAGAGGTTTTGGGTCGCGAATGCTGGAAATTTGCTGTAATGAAATCTGCCGTTTGTGTGTATGTGCATGCATGTGAACATGAGTCAGTCTGTCTAAACTCACTTCCATAATGAGGTCCCCAGTTAAGGGACAGTAAATGTGCTCCACCATTGAGCAGTTTCCAAACTACGAGAAATATTTACATAGCAGCTGAGGAAACAGAAGCCTCCATGTGTTTTGGGTTAAAGGCACATTTCCTTGTTGAGAGGTATAATTCGTAAGCATGGTGCACTTTGAGCAGTGTGGTGAGTCAAACCCCGAAAGCCGCAAACAGTGAATGATAAGTAGCTCACCACCAACATGTGTTTCCCATCAAATGTGCCGGACCTGAAACCAATTTCCCAATTTCCCACATGGCCTAAGACAACAGAGGGGCTTGTGCCGGCTCAAAGGGAAAATTTAAGATTAACACTAAAGCTATAAAGCAAAGTTTATGATTTGTTTAATGGGTGTTTTGATGTGAATTATACTTATTATACACTAAGCTGTCCAACAAGGCACTCATAGCAAATGAAGAAGAAACTTTTTAATCCAATCTTTGATTTGAAGATGACAAATGAAAAGAAAAAACATCTCTTATCCATTTCAGCCTGAGGGAACTCATTGTTTAAAGTGGGCCTAGAAGCCTGCCTGACAAAAAAAACAAACATTGATAGTTGTTTGTGACTGGCATGGGCTCAAATCCAATCATCACTACTATGCACACAGATATGTTGATTTGCTTTTGACACTGCTAAGACAGACTGTGTGGCTGAGAACTTTAAAAAGCAAAAAAGAAACTATGATTTGACAGTTTTTAATAAACCTCATCCAGGGAAGAGATTCCTGTTTTTCTTCCTTGTTTGTGCCAAAGCAGATGTGTGCACATATGTTTTCCTGTGATATCCAGATGCTACAGTGAAACACCCACGTGCTTAACAAGCTGTGGAGATAAAACATTGTCTAAGATTGTCTCTTTCAAGAGTCTTTTTTTAGAGCCTAGACATCATAAAACAATTTATGAGTAGTGTTATAAAAAGCAAGCAACATTTCATTTCAGCACATCATTTTTTAGAACAATCACTCAGAATTGTAACTCTTATGGTGAATCAGACTAAGTAGATTATGAAAACTGTCTATAAAAATCAGAGGGAAGAGATATGACAATATGGTTAAAGATTATGGTTCCATGATGAGATGCACCATATTTTTTGGCAGCTTGTGTTCAGATGATATAGAGTATAATAAGACTGTCCGTCTTAAGTTGTTATGACTCAGGGGGAGTTAAGAGAGTTTAGTACACAGAGGCCTAGAGAGAATCTTTTCCCTGTCCTCATCAATCTGGAGACACCTACCAGCTTCTTCTGCAATTTCTAAGTTACAATCTGTCTATCAAGTATACCGGGCTTTCAATGATTTGTTTCAGCTCATGATTAAGTGAGAATCAAATTAATATAACTGCTAAAAGCCTCTTAAAATTGTTGCCTGTAAAATGAGGTTATGAAATGTCAAAACAGTAAGATCAGAGGTTTAACTGACACTATCTATGTTGGTGAGTGTAGAGTTGCTGATGAGCTACCTCTGTTGTAGCCATTTCTTGAGAGAGCTCCTGGATCTTCTGCTGCTGCTGGTTTAGGAGCTCCCGGATAGAGACCAGGGTCTGCTGCAGCTGACCAACTGTAGAGACAAGCAGAAGCAAGCTCAGCATGCTTCAAAGTAACCAGAAAAAAGAGAAGTAAGACTGTGTGATAAGTCCCATTAAACTGAATATTTCCTTTGCAAAGACAATGACAGAACTGATGAGACTCAACTTGTGTCAGTGATCAAAGGTGTCCTCTAAGAATTATAATCAACGCTAATACCAGATAACTTCAGTCACAGCTTCTTCGTCCAAGACGATGGGGTTGATGGTGCGCAGAGCGGGATGGGTGGGATGGGGGTCGGCACATAGGATGGAGATATTAATCTCTAGTGCCTGAACTTAAATCAAATAATAGTCTCTAACCTTCCATTATCCACCCAGACACTGCCTTCTAATGCATCTTAAATCCTCAAACGATCAACAAAGGAAAAAACAAGGCTCTCATTTGGGAGGAGGCTGCCAGACAAAATGTCCCCCCTAATCCTAATAAATATTGTTCTTTTTCCATTGACTTTGAAGATTGAATTAGTTCAAGTGTTGGTGTTGGACGAGGGTGTATGATTTCAAATAACACCAGGCACAGTTTGTTGCCCCCTGCTTCCAGTCACGCGTGTATTACCAAACAATACATTAAGTTTCCCCGAGCTGATTATATTACAGAAAACCAATAAACATTCATATAAATCATGGGCGTGTAAAGTGTTAAATCAAGCTTAATAGGATTAACATCAACAGATATTGTGGCGGCCCATTGCTGAGGTTGTCAGGCCAATGGTTAAAAGCCTGTGCTGCAGCTGGCTGGACAGGATGTAAAGAACCCTCCTCTCGCATTAACCCAGGCTAGGACAAAAGACAGAGCCTGGCTTGAAGGTTGTGTTTTGTTTAAAAGAAAAAGACAGAAAACAAAACAGACAAAATATTTGATCTTTCAAAGAAGCTAATATCTTGTAGTGACACCTGTGTTTAAATGGGTGGAGTTGTATCAATATGGGTGGGGTGCTGAAATGTTTGATCTTTTCATGGTTGCAAAATCCTATGGGATACGAGTTTGAGCAGGATCATCAGCAGAGGCCAAAGACCATTGTGCAAACTGTTTGAGGTTGCTACTCGGTTTGTGATGCAGTGTGACCAGCATGTCTGAAGAAGGCAATAAAACAAAAATACTATGGCCATCCCTGCCTAAAAAAAGGTGCTACCATAACAGGGTGTGCACACTAAACCAGACGCTTGCCTATTAGTTTCTGATTCCATATTGCCACAAAACAGCTTATCCAGATGTGTTGGTCAGTCTACCAGCCTATAATGATGTGCCCCTTAAATTACCACTGGCAACACTTTTCAGCCACTTCAGCAAAACACAAAGTTGACAAATGTGGACCGTCATATACTACAAAAATGCTTAACTTCTTATGTCCAGCAATCATAGATATGGAGCCAGGAATAATGAAATCAATTTGGCCCAGCATGAATCAGAAAGTGTCTGTGTGTGTCCGTGTGTGGGGGTCTGTGTGTGTGAAAGAGAGAGGGAATGAGAGAGAGAGAAAGAGCAAGAGCAGAGAGAAAATTTGAGACGAGATGATGTGTGAGGCTTGCAGCTGCTATGAGGAGGGTGCCCATTGTGTATTCAGTAAATTATTCAGTAAATACCTCTATATAATGTACACTACATATGTCCAGTCCTGTCTCATCCTTTAATGGCCAGCTGGTCACCAATATGGCTCCCACCAACAAAGAGTGCCCAAACAGTCGCGCAATTCTGTCCCAGCCTGGCTCTGCTGAAAAATTTCCAACTCCATCTATTAGTTGTTGTGTGAATTTGTAGGCATATCATAATGGGAGAGGCCCCTACTCTAGAGAAGGTGTTTGCGAGAGATACTAATGTAGTCCCCGTTCAAAAAATAATACACCACCTCATTGCACGCAGCACTAAAGAAATATGAACTTTAACAAAAAAGATTCAAGCAAATGGCAGCAGTAAGGCAGTGAGTCACTATTAGTCAGTGCAGCAAAAGAGAGATGGATCAAGAGGGACAGCAAACAAAAAATCCAGTGTAATAGCAACCCCTCTCCCCAACTGTCATTAACTACAACAGTCATTAACTACAACAGCAGTTTGGCTATGGCAATCATAGCAAATTAGTTCCCCAGACTGGCTGAAGACAGACCCTTGTTTTTGTTCACCTAGTCCTGCAAACACAAGTGGAGTCTTACAATGAAATCCTGTCTTCACCTACAAACAAAGCAGGGCAGTTGGCACATATCCAAATAGTGATAAGTAGAACAAGAACGGGCAGTGAAATAGCCAGAGGAATCATGTTTGCATAGTTGGGAGAATATGACCATAAAAGAGCATATATTTGTTAATCAGATTCAGGTTGGCACACCTTGCACGCAATCTCACATAGTTGCTGTCCTCCACCTACCTGTGCGAGATAGAAAACATGGGTGTGACTGGATATAATGATAACAGCCATATTTTCATCCACACTGTGTGGATCCGTGACAGGCGCTGTAAACTGAAACACTTAATTTGTTTTAATTTGAAAATGAAGGGACGATCAGACAAAGGACGCTTGTATTTAAACTGACATGGTCGTCAAGTTAGAGTGCAGCCTCTGAAAGGAACATTTGTTTTCACTCCTCTGTCTGTTCACAGCTCACAACAACTGATAACAAAAAGCATGACGGTAACTTATTGCTTTCCTACCAAACCTGGAAAATGCACATATTTGCCATTTTGACAAAAAGCACGTGCACATTAGGCACAATATGATCCTAAAGTGAACTTTTTTTACCTTGATGTGTGTTTTCTCACACAGATGCATAAAGTTCAGGTGTACCACAGTGACCTTGAGAAACCCTTAAAGGAACTTATTTGATTTAAACACATTTCAATCATTTCTAGTTAAACACTGGCCTACATCAGCCCAAAGCTTTTTTTTCCAAAATCATCTTTTTGGAATGACTTTCAGTGCTTGATACAATGTCCCAATACCTTGTCCTTCATGTTTGTTTTATCGGAACATATACCATGTAACATTGTAGAATCTGTGTATTTACATTATCCCAAACATTTCCTTCATCAAAACAAGCATAACCTCTGAGTTTATTCAAGGTAACAGGGCATTTCCTTTATTTGCGTACAACTGCAATTTGAGGAGGACAACGAGGAAACAAGTCAGCAAATGTTACTGAAAGTAATGAGAATAAACATTTCTGCCTGAGTCATGACAGATAGATTTTCATTGGCAACCGAGGTTGTTCAACAGTAAATATGACAACTCCCAAGATACCATGCTACTTAGATCGTCAACAAACTACTTTCTTTATTTTACTTTATTTACTTTTTTCTTTTGCTTTATTGTTTTGACTAAGTCTATTACATATCACATTACTGAGCTTTTTAACTTTAACTTAATCTAATAGCATCTGAAAAAGTACTGAAAGTGTTACAGTAGTTTGAACTGCACGTTTTTCATTTCCCTAGATATGAATCTTTAAGGGATTTTAACTTTCAGGTGACAAAACACCAGTTCAAACACCACTGCTAATAGACCAAAATGTTCTCAAAATGTTCTCAGATTGCCTCTCTCATTTACACCTCTCTGGATTTTTAATTATTCTGACAAAGAGCTAGGGAAGCGACTCTTACTCTGCTTCTCTCTCTCTTCCTGCCTGACAGCAAGGTTGTGATTCCTCACCTGTCCAACATGGGAGCTGCACCTGTCACCATGCACTTAATCACACCAGGGCCAGTGCTGAGCTCAGACACCACATAGTGCCATGCAGCACGAACGTCCTACACACAGATGCGCATACACCCATACACACACGGAAAATTAAAATGAACTTTCTCACCGCCGATGGGGAGGAGGGTGGATCATGATGATGGTGGTGGAGGTTTGGATGGGGTTGAGGTTGGTGCAGGGGGGGGGAATGGAGAGAGGGGGGACTAAGAGAGAGAGGATGGGCGGGGGGGTAGAGAAAAGTTGTCATTTCCCAACTCCTCATTAATATTCCGAGGTTAAGAGCTTTTCAGCGAAACGTAATTAATTGAGCCAGAGCCTGACAGTAAACAAGCAATTTCAAATTAAAGCGAAATGACAGCAGCGTCATTTGTTAAAAACGTGCGGGGCCCCCCGATTTTGGCGACAGATAAATGAGGGAAAATGTGAAGGAGCGAGAAAGTGATGAAGATATTAATCTTCACCTGTCTGTGTCAGCGTGCCACTCATTGCCTCAATGTTGCTCTCCATCCTCTGCAGATGCTTCTTGTCCTCTCGGCTGCCCATAATGAAGGGAAGGATGTATTTCTGCAATTAAAAGCATGGCACAATATTACACTTCTCTCTGGTGGGAAGAACAGAAAGATGAGAAAAAGACAGAGCCACCTCCACTTAGCAGTAGAGGGTCAACTCCATTGTTTTTATTGGACACGTGTTTCATTGTCTTAACGGCCTGATTAGGTGCATGTATTTCGAGTATCCAAGCAACTGACAGGTATGTGCACAGATGTAGTGTTGAAGCCATTAGAAGGTTAGAAAATTAATCAACTATTTTGATAATGAGTTTGTTATTTCAGTTGCTTATCAAGCATAAAAAACAAAACTGTGGGTTAGTTGTTTCTATTTTATAATCACTGTAAAATATTTCAAGACACATTTTACAATTTTGTAAAACTTTATAGAGCAAGCAATTTGTTAATGAAGTTAGGAAATGATTTGCCTTAACTATAATAAAACAAATGTTAATCATTTGTTTTAATGCTTCAAATTGTTAATTATCTCTTTGCCACTTAATAAAAAACAGCTGAATTGAAATGACTGAATTCCTAGTGTGTTTTTAGAGCTGAAATAATCCAATGAAATCAAATGTGAACATGACCACCAGACGCGTTTTTTTTGGTTTCAAAGTTGAGCAAACATCACTTCAGCACTCGCAGCCTGTTTGCAGCTCCCTGCTGTCTGGGCCACAACAGCACAAGTATTAAACACATTTTAGAGAAAACAATTAAATGAGTGTCAACACACAGTAATTAATAAGTGGGTGTCTGGGAGTGTGGTGTTTACAAGGTGCACCATAACATAAATAAAGTATGGACAGAAGCTTGGACATATGGTGCGACTGGCGCTACGCTCGAGTGACATGACAGCAACCTGTGCCATCCCGCCGGGGAATCCCACCTCCCAGGCGACCAGCGGCAGGGCGCTGTATGAAAGAAAACAGTGGACTGGCACAGTGTGTATTCTTCAGAGGAAGAATGTGTGGACAGAGATATCGGGTACGGGAGACCCCGAAAGTGCATGCTCAGCATTATGAGATGCATAAGGGTCAGGTGAGAATGCATGTACATGATATGCTCTTTCTTTCTTACACTCACAGAGGAGAAAAGCCTGTCACTGCCTGAGCTCCCGTCCTCTAAAATGAGAGTAATGTCTTCCACATGCCACTCAGACTACTACTAACAACCACTATGGGATAAATGTCACAAGGGACAAGGGGCCTCATGAGCTCATGTTCAAGGGCTGCTTAGCCCGATAAAAACCGGGTGATTATTTTTAGGAGGATGTCAAAAAAGTGGTTGTGCAATATGTTAGCGACTATATTTGCTGAAGGAAAAATAAATATCTGACAAAAGGAAGGATGTGAGAGTAAAAAAAGATGGGGTTCAAATCAGATCATGTTTAATGTAGAGTGAGATTAACACCAATACCAGAGTGACTTAACATACTGAATAGGTACCTTCTACTTTGGCCCAGTATTTCATTATAAACTGACTAATTTAAATCTGCAGTCAGAGATGCTGTGCTGACAGATCTTAGGATGCAAAGTATGACAAACAAGTTTTGGAGAGCCATTATCTTTTAAAATAGCCAAAAGAAAGTACTTACTTTGTAAAGCTGATGAAAGCCAAAGGCGATGCCCACCATAATGATGGTGAGGGCACCGTAGTCTCTCAATCTGTAGCCTGCTGGACCTGAAGTGGAAGATCACTTATTAAGCAAAGTATTTTTGAGACAGATTTATTTAAGCACTGATAATATGAGTACAGTGCATTAACCTGTGACACTGAAACCAAACAATAAAGACCTAACAAGTCACTTGATCAATAAAACAGACAACATTTTTACTGAGAATTTTTTATGCATTTGATATGCTGTTTATGTACGTTCCCAACCAGACCGGATATCCCTCATTTTCAATTCAATATAGCAAGGCTCAGAGAAAGCCTAAATTGTCAAATGAGCCTTGTCAAATTTGTTCTCTGTTTTAGTACTCATATTTCAACCAAACAAGAGATGATTATGGAAAGATAAAAAAATGTTTTATTTAATTTTATTTTGTCAAATGCATTTTCAGATGGATTAAAAAAGCAAATACTGTTGTATTTTGTTAAAAAAAAACAACAGGCAAACATGGATTGAGAATATGTATGCTCCTATTCTGTTTAACAAAAAAGTTTACTTAAGAGTATTTGCTTACTTGAAGTTTTGTGAGTTAAATACGTTTAATTACTAGACTGAATACTAAGAGTGGCAGCTATCAGTAGTGTCTCAAGTATGAAGTCGCACTGAAAGACAAGATGGACCAAGCGTTGCTGCTTATGCTAACTTCAACAAATAAACTACTTCCAAAGGTACTTGCTCACCTGCCTTCGCACGATTATGAACTTGAGCGGCATAGGATTCAATACAACGTCAGACCATCCTTTGAAGCTCAAACAACTTCAACTCCTCTAGGAAAGCTTTCCACAAGGTTTAGTAATCGTTTATGGGAATTTAGGACCATTGTTCCTGTAGGACATTTGGATTAAATTTGAGATTAGATTGTGGTATTGGGCAAGAAGACCCGGCTCGCAGTCTCTGCTTCAATCCATTCAAAAAGAGTTCTATCAGATGCATGACTGTAATGTTACTCAACACCAAACTCATCCATGTCTTTAGGGACTCTACTTTGTGCACTTGTGGACAATCATGTTGGAACAGGAAGGGACCGTTTTCACAAAGCTGGGAGCATGAAATTGTCCAAAATTTCTCGGGATGTTGAAGCATTAAGAGTTAATTTCCCTGGGACTAAGAACCCGACTCCCGAAAAACAATCCCACTTCAAAACCCCCCCACCAAACATTACACTTGGCACAATATAGTCAGACAAGTATGTTTCTCCTGGTAACCGACAAACCCAGCCTCATTCATCAGATTGCCAGACAGAGAAATGTTAGGTCTACGGAGCAAACAAGGATCCTGTCCTGTTCTTCCTGAAAGGACACTATTGTCTTCCATTTATTTCGGGAGGAGCCTAATACAATGTCTTTGTATAAACCTTTAAGCAACTGAAAAGGTAAGTGTGTGTTTGTATGTTCGGAAAATGACTGTTGCGTTGAGTGACAGATACTGTGAAATGTGTCATTGTGTAAGCTGTCATTTGGGTAGGCCAACTGTCTGTCAAAGTGAAAACTCCCCACACAAACAAGATGTTCAACGGGAAATGTCACTAAACAACAAAAAGTCTGGAAGAAAATACTATTTTTCTATAATTTACTTTGACTGAGCCCAAACGAAGGGACATTTATTAAAGTTTGGGCCAGTGATATTATATTGGAGGTCTGATTTCTCTTAATGTACTGTGCGGTACATGTTAACTGGCTTGAAGTAAACCAGATTGATCTTGTGCCTTACCACTTGTCTGATTTGACATGCAAATAAAATAGGAAACACACTGACATACTGGACTATACAATATGGTTTCAGGGTGAACGCCATTTTATTCTCCTCAACTCAAGGGCACATTTCATTGCTACTGCTGCATTCAGGGATAAAAGTGTAACCTTTCATATCAAAACTTTTGAATCATTCTTCAGCATCCATATGGTAACCACATAAATTTGGGTCTTCATCAACATTATAGCTGCAATAGACTGTCAGCTATCCCAGAATACCATGCTTCTCAAAGGCCTGGGAGTCCTTGGAATAGGAGGTTGACCCTGAACAAGACTCAGTGCATCACTAGAGGTCTTCACTTGCTCTTTTACACCCCACATCACCACACCCACCCTCTCTCCCTTTTCCTGTACCACCTCCACTCTGCCATCTTCCTTTTTTTATTTGGTCACTTAAGCTGTGGAACTGTGGTCTCCATCCCCCGTTTTTCCAATCTCCTCTCAAATTTATTGGGTTCAGTGGAGGCCTTCCTGTCCTTCTACAGCGTGAAAATAGAGATCAGAGTATCCATTACTCCGACAGAGATGGATGCGGGTCCCCATGCACCGTCCCCATAACAAGGACATCAAAGGGAGGTAGCCCCCTCTTTTCAGCATGACCCCCCATACAAGACTCCCCACTCTCACCTCATTATGCGGCTCCCTTATAGCCATTTTGATATAAAACCCCCTACTATGGACGGAGAGCCACGAGTCTTCCTAACTACATGGCCATCCCATCAACATCACTTTCATTACAAAACATGAGATGCCAGGGGAGTCAAGGACAGTGTGGTAATAAATGAGGGTGGAATATATCTGGAATCATTGTCATATAGGTTAAGCATTACGCGGACTTCATTCTGCATTGGTAAATCAGTGGACAGCATTCATAACCCCCTGTGGTAATAAAGATACAAGTTGCAGTGTGGGGTCTAGATAGGGTATAACCCTTTGGAACAAAATGGTAAGAGACTTCATACTTTTGTCATATTCCCTGTATCTGAATTCACAACCATGGCAAATGCTGCTTGGCATCAAACAATGTAAGTAATACTTGTGAACCTCCTTGTGTTTTGCAAGATATTCCAGTTCAGCAGGTCTAAATCAATTAAACAACAGCAAACGCCTCTACCGGCACACCTGGGCAAGAGGTTTAGATTTGACTTGACTTTTCAGTTGAGATGGCACACTTAAATATTAATATTATGTATATGCACAATGTATCAAAGGGAGGAAAAGGGTGTTTGCACTTACTGTGTGATGCAGAAACTAGCTGAGGGTGTATAGAGGGAATGAGAGGAACCCACAGGGTTCAGAGGCAGAACTTCCGTGCTGTCAGAGCGCTGGATGGCCAATTCCACCTCCTCATCCGTCAGCCCTGAACATAAGACACACAAATTTAAGACATTTCAAAGGTAGGTTTAGTGACTGCATGTTAATGCAAAAATCTTAATGGCTACTTGGCTACAACAATATATGCTTAAATACTTCCAGAACACCTCACAAATCTTTTAACTACAGTTCAGAGAAAACATGTCATATCTTCATTCCATTTTATCCACCCTCTTCTCAAAAAATAAATTTTCATTTTATAATTCAGATATTCCAGTGGGATTTTCTGTTTTAGAGATATGTATCACAGGAGGATAGTGTGAAAAGGTTCACAAAATGAAATCTGAAACTCTGCTAGCCTATTAACTGCCACCAAAGGCAAAGAAAATAAGTCTGTCCACTTCTTCAGTTATATTTCCCATGTGAAGATTGCGTACACCCCAGACAGCTAAAATGCATTATTTTAATTTCTTCATTGTAATGTAAATGTATTACATAATTTTGCAAATGCCAATATAATTTAATCTTCAGATCTTTTTAATGATTTTAGCGATGATTAAATTGCAAAGGGTTCCCTGATGGGGAATCAGAAGGGAGAAGAAAAAAAAATCTAATATGAACATATCCTTTTGTGACAAGAAAGGATTTTATTTCAGGCACCATATGCTGCCAATGCTGTATTTCATCATTTAATGAGGATTGTACCCAAAACACAGGAAAATAATTAGAACTTTAAATGAACTACAAAAAAAATCAAGCAATTTATAGCAAAACTATTACAAGGGAGTGGCAAGACTAGTATCTTTAGTAGTTAGATGTACATTTACAATATGGTAAAAATTATGTTAAGTGTTGCTCACTGGGTGTCTATTCCAACTTATGGCATAAGCCTTCCTTAATGACAAACATTACCTGCATTAGAGAGCCATTTGCTTCAAATGTTCCCTCAGGATAAACAGAATTTACACAAATTCAGAATAAGCTCGATAGAAACTGAACATTTGGAAAGGAATCAGTCACTTTCCTGACATATAGTATCATCTGTTTTAAGCATTATAATAAATCATTAAACAAAAAATGGATACATTTCAATTGGGTACTATCAAACCAATGATTCCACACGCTTGAATATATTTTTATTTGGTGTGACATAATATCAAATTTAATCTATTCTGGTATCAAATGCGAAAAATAAATCTTCCGGTAATCTACTGCACATCTTAAATTAAGAGGAAGTCCTCTGCGTCACATATTTAAATGCTTCAGGTACATCAAATAGCCATGAAAATTGTTGAATAATTGAAGGCAAATATTGGCCAGTCTGTAGTCTACAACAAGTCCTGAGTGCCAGGAAGTGGTGAGCACCATGCGCTGAGTTTGTGCAGTCAGACTGTGCCGTCAAATAAGCAATAATGTGTCCCCGGAGTCCTGATTCATCTGACCACAGGAGACTACATGGTGGCAGACTATTGAGTGATGTTGGGATCTAGGTTTCACAGAAAGAGAGTAAATAAAAACATGCTTCAGGTTTTTCCTTTCACATTGAAATTTAATTTGTATTAATACTCTGGGCTTAATATATGTACATAACAACTGAGCATCTTTGATGTTGTTAATGCAGCAAATGAAAGTTTTTTTAAAGCTTGCATCAAAAAAAAAAAATTTACTTGCCAAGTTGTGTTGAATGCTCTGATCTGTTCATTGTTGTTGTGAGAACAACAGAAAATGAAAGAGAACTCAGATCCAAAAAAAGAGACCAAGGTTAAAGTGAGTTTTACATATTAAAAGGAGAAGACAAAAAACAGGGCTGTGAAATTTATTATGGGTTCCAAAACCTGTGGAGTGACCCATGAACCCCCATTTCAGATTGTCCTGTGGGGAGATGAATTTTTTTAAGACATAAATTACACCTAATGATGACACCATAAAAAAGAACAATAATGGAAAGCTATTCTGTATTTCATTATACTGTATTATTTGGTGCACCTGATACACACACTGCCTGTTTATGAGTCACCGTATTAGCAGATGCTCAGCCAAAGCATTTGCTTTGACCTTGCCATTCTCATTGGGGCATGAAATTACGGTGCTGGCACCTCGATATTACAGCTATAAATACTGTAAACTGCATATCTGGGCTACGTTTTCTATTGTCTTTCAACATAAACCTGATCGGTATTTATTTAAAGGAAAACCCATTGCTCGTCAGGTTATTTACAGCTCTATTTTCAGTGGCTCTATTCCCTCAGTATTTTTTAAGGGCAAAGTGGCAGCAAGGCTCTTACACTAAATCCATTTCTCCAATTCTGTCAGTTCTGGACTTTATGGGTCAGCACCTAGGCAGGACAGCCAATTATAAAAATTGCTTACTAAAATATTTTGGAAGATAAAAGGTGAATGCCTTTTTTGACTGTTCTCCAAGACCTGAATTATATAGTTGCCCTTGAGTTTAAATTACTTACATTTTGAATATCGTATTTGGAAAAAAATTGCATGACAGGGGTCATAAATAGATGGAGGTCAATGGGTTATTAAAAAATTGAGCACAACTTCAATGTGTTTCACAGTCTACGCTGGTGAGAGATTGTACATGTCATTTGGTACAACTGCTTGAAACTAGGGTGCCCTAAATAATGACCGCTCTCATAGAGTATTCATTTATGTATTAAAAAAAGAGGGACTCTGCTCTCATTTCCCTGCTTTATCACCTTGTACTGATGACAAAGTAGGCAAGGCCTAGGCTAGGTGGCGCCGTGGAGTAATTTATAACCACATCAATCCCCTTACCCTCTCTGCAGGCCTTGGTCATTGTCATTTTTGTCCGAGAGGTGAGCCGCATAACCCCGCTTATAAACGGCATATCTGAGATGATGAACCTTATCCTTACCCTTACCTTCATAGAAGCTATGGTAATAGACCAACAGCTTACCTGTGTTTCCTGTGACCCTCGATCACTGGCCCTCCACTCAGGGTGAAATCTATTAGTATTATTTATTCAACTCAGTAACAACTGGGACAATATAAAGAAGAAACAAGTCAAGGTATCATTTATGTCTCACTGACAACGAATATAATGTCCATTTCACATTTTGAATTTACGTGTAATTCAAAAATGTGTGAATATTCTGTGTACTTTCTCTGTCAAACCGCATTCAGTTTTTGTAATCTAAGAGCCACTGTCTGGTGTCAGCTCAGGAGCTGGGGTCAAACTGACATGTTGAAAATGTTGTTGACTTTATTCCCTTCTTTTTGTGAGGTAATTATGTACGTAACTGCTAAATGTTTGAGAAAATGGTGGTGTCAAAATGGGCCCTCAGCACTGTTTGAGGCTAAATATGTTAATTGTAGAGGACATAGATGGAACAATTCACTAAATGAGACTGTAGCACATTACATTTCAGTCAAACACAATGAAATTTACTTAATCTTGGCAAGCAATAAGTCAACCTCGATTGCTTTAAAATGGCTTTAAATGCAATTCATTTTCCCACTTCCCTGCAAGAAAAAAAAATTCTGGGTTTAACTCATACATATTACATCTAAGTGACAACCTTTCGATATCTCAGCCAGTTTATTCAACATGGACTCCAGGACAGCTAGACTTCTTGGACTGCATAATTGCTAATGCATGCTCTGAAAGTGAAAGTAGAAAAGAAACAAAATTGTATTTTCCAACAAACATTGAAATAAACTACACAATTAAAATTTCTATGGGAAAAAACAGTGATGTAACCAGAGCAGCATCCATCAATGTAGATTAGGGCATAAATGTGCAGAGAAATAATATGCACTAGTAAGACTATTGTGTAAAGATTCTGCAACATGCAATCAAAGTGGGGCCTATTTTCTCCTTCATCAGCTGTCCAACGTCAGTACTGGCAAGAAGAGGATTCCAATTTAAATTCTACTCCACTGGGAGATGATATTGTTTCATTTTATGTGTGCTTTGACATTTCTGACTGTTAATATAGAGTAAAATCCTCAAGTATTTACATAAATATTGCATTAAACTGAATTAGAAATTAAGAGTGACACATTTGCTGTGGTGACTGAGGGAGAAGTATGATGATTAAGTTTGTAGGTCGAAAGGTTGAGAGGATAGATAGATGTTGGGTACAGAAACAGGGGTTGTGTAAGTGCTGGCCTGCTGTGTTTTATAGACAAATGTCTATTAAGGCTCAGTTAATACATAAAAGACCAATCCTAGAGAAATATTTACAACAGATCATATTCTGTTACTCTTTTAAATTAATGCATTGAAATTTCATGGAGAATAAGTGACAATTTTAAATGAAACGTTTGTCAATTTGGCACCTTCACTTTGGAGAATATGAAACATTATTTACATTCATCCTGTCGTGATGCTTCTACCTGTACATTAAAATGAAAGACTACTGCAAAGCATTTTCCTGAAGCAACACAGGAGATTCTACGTGAATGTTCAGAATTTCCAGGTTCACATTTGTATGACTATATAACAGTTATCTGTTGGGTACCTCAGAGTGCTACTCTAACACTTTGTGCTTAGGGTTTCTTTGCCCTATTTTCACTCATCTTTATCCTCTCTCTTTGAGATCAATGTCCCTATGCAAATTGAGCTCTTGCTTAGGCCTACAATGGGAACTGATGTTCCAAAATAAATCTGCATTAAAGTATCATCCATATTTCATGGATGTAAAGTGCAGTAAAAGCAAGGCATTTTGGATAGTGGAACTCTGCGGAATTTACAACAAAGTATAAAGTAAAAAGAAAATGTGGTATAGTATGACATCATATCTCAATTGATCTTCTCGTTTCTTTTCGGCTTTTCCCTTCAGTTGCCTCCATCTAATCCTGTCTCTACATCCTCTTCTCTCACACCAACTACCTTCATGTCCTCTTTCACTACATCCATAAACCTCCTGTATGGTCTTCCTCTAGGCCTCCTACCTGGCAGTTCAAAACTCAGCATCCTTCCACCAATATATGACCTATCACTCCTCTCACCATGTCCAAACCATCTCAGTCTGGCCTCTCTGACTTTATCTCCAAAACCTCTAACAAGTGCTGTCCTTCTGATGTACTCATTCCTGATCCTATCCATCCTGGTCACTCCCAAAGAGAACCTCAGCATCTTCATCTCTGCTACCTCCAGCTCTGCCTCCTGTCTTTTCCTCATTGACACTGTCTCTAGACCAAACAACATCGCTAGTCTCACCACAGTTTTGTACACCTTTCATTTTAGCTGAAATTCTTCAATCACACCTGACACTCTTTTCCACCCGTTCCATCCTGCCTGTACATGCTTCATCACCTCTTTTCCACACTCTCCATTGGACTGTTGACCCTAAGTACTTAAAATCCTCCACATTCCTGATCTCTTCTCCCTGTAACCTCACTCTTCCACTCATTTGGGTCCCACTCATTCACACACATGTACTCCGTCTTACTGCAGCTAACCTTCTTCCTCTCCTTTCCAGGACAAACCTCCACCTCTTTAGCTTCTCCTCCACCTGTTCCCTGCTCTCACTACAGATCACAATGTCATCTGCAAATATCATAGCCCATGGATATTCCTGTCTAATCTTGTCTGTCAGCCTGTCCATCGCCATAGCGAACAAGAAGGTGCTCAGAGCTGATCCCTGATGCAGTCCCACCTCCACCTCGAACTCCTCTGTCACACCTACAGCACACCTCACCATTGTCTTACAGCCCTCATACATGTTCTGCAACACTCTAACATACTGCTCTGCCACTCCAGACTTCCTCATACAATACCCACAGTTCCTCCCTGGACACCCTGTCATAAGCTTTCTCCAGATCTACAAAAACACAATGTAGCTCCGTTTGGCCTTCTCTGTATTTCTCTATCAACATCCTCATAGCAAATACTACATCTGTAGTACTCTTTTTTGGCATGAAACCATACTGCTGCTCACAAATGCTCACTTCTGCCCTCAGTCTAGCTTCAACTTCCCTTTCCCATAACTTCATTGTATGGCTCATCAGCTTTATTCCTCTGTAGTTGCCACAACTCTCCACATCTTTCTTGTTCATAAAAATGGGCACCAGCGCACTTCTCCTCCATTCCTCAGGCATCTTCTCATTAGCTAAGATCCTGTTGAACAACCCAGTCAGAAACTCTACTGCCACCTCTCCTAGACACTTCCATACCTCCACAGGTATATCATCAGGACCGACTGCCTTTCCACTCTTCATCCTCTTCAATGTGCTCCTCATTTCATCCTGACTAATCTTTGCTAGTTCCTGGTCCACAACAGTCACCTCTACTAGTCTTTGTTCTCTCTCATTTTCCTCGTTCATCAACTCTTCAAAGTACTCTTTCAATCTTCCCATCACACTACTGGCACCTGTCAATAGACTTCTATACCTATCCTGAATCACCCTAACCTGCTTCACGTCCTTCCCATTTCTGTCTCTCTGTCTTGCCAACCTGTATAAATCAGTCTCTCCATCCTTACTGTCCAACCTAGCATACAAGTCATCATAAACCCCTTGTTTGGCATTTGCTACCTCTACTTTCACCTTACGCTGCATCTCCCTGTACTCCTGTCTACTCTCCTCAGTCCTCTCAGTGTCCCACTTCTTCTTAGCTGACCTCTTTCTCTGTATACACTCCTGTACCTCCTCATTCCACCACCAAGTCTCCTTATCTACTTTCCTTCCAGATGACACACCAAGTACTCTCTTGTCTTCCTGATCAAATTAGCACCTCCTGACCACCCAGAGCCTGTCTCAACTCCTTCCTAAAAGTCATCCAACACTCTTCTTTCTTCAGCTTCCACTATTTCGTCCTCTGCTCTGCCTTTGTCCTCTTCATCTTCCTCACCACCAGAGTCATCCTACACACCACCATCCTATGCTGTTTGGCTACACTCTTGCCTACCATTACTTTGCAGTCACTGATCTCCTTCAGATTACACTGTCTACACAAGATGTAGTCTACCTGTGTGCTTCTACCACCAATCTTATAGGTCACCCTTTGCTCCAGCCTCTTCTGGAAGAAAGTATTCACTACAGCCATTTCAATCCTTTTCACAAAGTCAACCACCATCTGTCCTTCTGCATTCCTCTCCTGGATACCAAACCTGCCCAACACCTCATCACCTCTGTTTCCTGCACCAACATGTCCATTGAAGTCTGCACCAATGACAACTCTCTCACTTCTAGATATGCTCTGCATCACTTCATCAAAGTCCAACTTGAACTTCTCCTTCTCCTCTAGCTCACATTCTACCGGCGGATCATACTCATGAACAACATTGAACATCACACCTTCGATTTCTTGCTTCAAACATCACTATTTGACACTCCTTTTACCTCCAGGACAATCCTAACAAACTCCTCCTTCAAGGCAACTACTACTCCATTTCTCTTCCTATCTACACCATGATAGAACAACTTAAACCCTGCTCCTAAACTTCTAGCCTTGCTACCTTTCCACTTGGTCTCCTGGACACACAGTATGTCTACCTTCCTCCTCTGCATCATGTCAACCAACTCTCTACCTTTTCCTGTCATAGTTCCAACATTCAACGTTCATACCCTCAGTCCTATACTCTCGGTGTTCCTCTTCTCCCTCTTCCTACGAACACACTTTCCTCCTCTCCTTGGACCAACAGTATTCCAATTTCCAAAGGCACCCTGTAGGTGAACAGCACCAATGGCGGTCGTTAACCCGGGCCTTGACCAATCCAGTATGGAAGTCATAGATTTGAGTTGCACGTTTGATTTGGCAAAAGTTTTACTTTGGATGACCTTCCTGACACAACCATCTGTATTTATCCGGGCTTGGGACCGGCACAATATGACACTGGATTGTGCCCTCTTGCGGCTACATTATCATATCTCAATTGATGAGGAGTTGTATTTGAGAGAAATAGCAGTAGATTATGAACATGCCTCAGTTGTCAATAATGGGACACAGAGAAATTTCAAAAGATATCAAGAGTCAGAGCCGCAGGAGATGTGTGTAGTAGCAGCCAGCAACCATGGATTTGGTTTCAAGTTACCTTCCCATGTCATGGAGCTTTTAGGCTCACTTTTCACAGTTTGGTTACTCTAATGTTGCAGGACAAGTCCCCAAACACTGTAGAGGTGTGGTATCCTAAGAAAAAAACTGTCCTGCAAAAAACTGAAATAACAACACTTGCATAAACAGTATACCCAAGGCTAGGCAGCTTTTCTCATTTACTAACCAGCTGTAAGAACTACATGGTGAAATTGTGCACAATCCCATTACTATTAGTAAAGTGAACTTTAGTTTACAGAACTAAAGCTTTTTATTGCCCAAACAAAACTGTACCCTGTGTGAGAAATCATCTCACTGAATTGCTAAAAAACAAAAGCCATCATTCCTGTATAGAAAGCCCCCTGTGTCATGCGTCAAATTTACGATTACAGTTAAATTAAGTAAAAGGGTTAAAATGCTTGAAGGCAGTATTGATAATTCCATTGAAATGCAGAGAGTTTGTCAATATTAATTTTCCTAAACCCAAAGGAGCGTCCCAACTGGTGTGTCATTTATTCACAGGGTCGGATTCAGGCACTCCGAAGCTAAATCGACCTTTGTTAGACCCCCCAGGGCAAACAGCTAGTCACAACCTTTGACCATTATAAAGCAAAGTAAAACACTCCCAAAATAAAAAACAGATACAGTATCTGCAAAACTGGACAACCACATGGATTAAAATATTAATACAATGTTATTACGATTTCGTGACAGCCATGCAGTATTACTTTTATTTTTCAAGGCTTCTTGCAGTATATTTCAAATAAATCAAGAGCAAATCACATTCCTCTCACCTTTTTTCTTCAAGAATGCTTTCCTGGTTGCCAAGGGACTTTCTTGTACTTTAGGGTTCTGTAGAAATTTCACAGCTGTGGCAATCTGGGAAGACACAAATGCTTTATTATTATTTATTTTATCACTCAATGTGATGCCTGTATAGACAGTCATAGACAGCCTACTGATGGTGCTTTCAACAGTACAAAACTAGACCATCTTTAAGAAAGGGATTAATTGTAAATCAAGACGAGAGAATAAAAAAAGAGGAGAAAAGGAATCCTTTTAACAGTTGCTTTTAAGCCCCTACACCCAGAAGTGATGAAGAATGACCACCTGACCAACTTTCAGCTAAATGTTGGGAACAACCAAATCAGCAGTTATAAAATTAACCCATCATAAGTGCTGGATAAATGGAGTATGGAGCTTAATTTGCTATTACCCCTTAAAGACAAACTTCCATTCTCAAGTGCGCAGACGAAGAAAATCTATACTTAATGCAGAGGTGATCATTTGTATCTAATAACTTGAGAATCCTAGGCTGAAAACTTCTGTAATTCTTCCAGTTTAAAACCTGCTATGATCAAATCACCCAGCCTGAATGTCATAATGACTTGAAACTTTAATGCACTAGAAAGTTAAATAGCATCAGAACGTCAGTAGTTTTAAGTGCATCACGTCCATCGATTCTATTATGTTTTCCTTCGAGAAGCACCTTAATTTTCCACCCCAGTATGCATTTCCAAGAACTGTAAGGAGAAAAAAAATCTTCCTCACATGGCATTAAAACATAAATTTGGACTGGGCGCCATGAAGTAGCGCATCCTAAAATAGATAAATATGTAAGAACAGAGAGAAAAATGAAACACACTAGAGGGGAGGTTTAGATGACTTATTATTGCACCTGTGGTCCCAATGATTCAATTGTAAAAGTCATCCCTCTAATAGGTTGAAAGGTTTTGATTACTCTTCTTTTCTCTTAGTGTTGAAAGATAGAACGTGATTGAGCGCCCTGCCAGTGGTAATTCGTTTTGGGTAATGCATTGCATATACTATGAACCCTGTTCAATTCCAAAGAATTGCAGTTTTAACTTGTCCGAGGTGTGAGTGTGGCAGGGAAGCTGTGTAAAGCGCTAAATGCGCTTTACACAGTTGGTCCAGAGTACACAACTTTTAAAAACATTAAAAGTATTCCTTCAATTGCCTTTCCAATGTTTTAAATAGCAACACGAGTGAATACAGTATTCTTAAGCATCTACACAGCTTCAATAAAAGTACTCCACATGGTAAGGATAAATCACTGATGAAACTTTTAGTTAATTTTTATCAAAATCTGATCCGACAAATACTGCTACAATTCATTTAGACACTAATCTACAATTTCACGATGACAATACAGTAACCTTGATATTCATCAGAATACACAAGTGGCATTGCAGTCCCTGTATCTATTTGCTGAAGGCTTATTCAAGTCAGTCATCTGGAACCTACACTGCGACATGCAGACTAAACCATTTGCATGGTCAACCCTCATCTGATGATGTGGGTCAAAGGATAGAGTTAAAAATAGAGAAGACAAAATATATGTTAAAAAATCAGAAAGCTCTTGGTAAAGCTTTAACAGTTCAATGAAATGAGTCGACAAAACGTCTTGTGGTAATTGCAGAATTCAGTAATAATAAACAAAAGAAAATCTAACCTTTTAATAATTATTCCAAATAAGACAGCCATGTTGCTGTAAGGTAATGATCTCATGAAGGGTGAAAACGCTGAATGAGCAAATCTTGTTTACATTGTCCTAAAATTTCAATAGTGCAACACAGACAAGAAAATTGTGTCAATGCTAATGGGCATAAGTATGACATCTTCGTAAGGACCTCAGCTAGCTCAGCGGTACACTAATGAGGCAAATGTCCATTTGGTTAAAACTCTTGTGGTAGATCTTCAGGGAGAGGAAAAGTGCACTTCTTAGCAGATGACATAGATGCTTTGCACAAGTTCCATCCAGACATCTCAATCAATTATAACCACATTGCACAGGTTTCAGTCTTGTCTTGTTATTGACTTATGGATCATCTCAGTTATAGTGTTGGATAGCACACAACTGAGCTTTTAACGGAGTAAGATGGATAACAGCACACAGCAGTATAAAAGATACAAAAGATAACAAAATGAAATTCTCTTTTTTTGGAAAACGAATGAATATTTTTTACTTAAACCAACAAATAGGCATTGATGTAAACAGCAATCAAAGATTAGATTGCTAATGTACCAAAGTGCACCGTGTTAAAAGCAATAATCTTTACAAACTAGATAACCAATAGAGTGTAAGGTAATTCCGAAAAAGAGGCAAAAATCCAATCACGGGAAGATAACACTAACCAACACACTTAAAGAGAGTGAAGTTGTTAAACGGACAAGATTACAACAATGTTATTGAGTTTGAATTGGACAAGACTTTGTACTGCACTTGTCTGAAAATTACAACTGTGATACCTTGAATTGTCAGAAATGAGGATGAAATCCAATTACATTCAAACGGCATGGTTGCATGTCTGAAGAAAACTATGTAACCAGTTGTATATTTTTTGTCTAACTAGTAAAAGCACTTAACTATATTATATATTAAGATCTAGGAATATTTTATGTAAGATTTCAAGATTTGGGAAGTAATTTTTTTTCTATAATAAAATAAGAATGGAGTATATGTCTTACAAATGTTTCAGGCATTTAAAATTACAGCAAGTAATGTAAAGGAAATGGAGAACATTTGAACTACAACTGACAAAGAAATAAGAACAAAGAGAAAACTCTTAATGTCTGTGTGAACATTTCGGTCAAATCAAACCACCAGTTAAAGGAAAATCCTTTACTGACAGCGTTGTACAGAAAAAAGCAGTGTTTGCAACTGTCACTACTGTTTATTTAATGTTGACAAGTTGCTGATCATGAATTAAATACTGTCGTGTCACAAGCAACTTGACAAAGATTCTACAGACATTTAAAGAAAGAAAGATCTTCGTCATTATACACCGACGGTACAACAAAATTGTAAGGTTAGGTAGACAGTTGGTCCAGAGGCGCTGCACCCTTAGATGCCTATTTTCCTGATAATGGGAGGAACCCTCAGAAAACCCATTCAGACATGGAGAGAACATGCAAACTCTTCACAAAAAGGCCATGTTGGAAATTATGGGGTTTGAACCCCTGACCTTCTTGCTGTGAGGCAGCAGTGCTAATCACTACGCCACCGTACCATTGCCTTTTATTTTTTTAAAGAAAATTCATTAGCATGCAGTTAGTAGATTACTAATGCATTTCACAAAAAAGGTATTAAAACTTATTTTGCAACAATGACGACATTCATACAGCATGATGGCACCAGAAACTCAATGCAATAGAGGGGCTAAAAGGAAATCATTAGCAAGTATAGAATACAGTCTCACTGTGAATCAATTCATTCCAAATTGGCCCGGCTTGTACATTTGTGGTGAAGTGCCCCTGATATAATAACAGACTGATAGACATGAACAAAAATTGTGTTAGGATCATCTCAAATTTCTCCCCCAAACACATGTTGGAGGACCAAAAGCCAGAGAAAGTGAGAGACGAGGAAAAATGAAGCTCTATATTAATTTGGTGCTTCCATGGATGATTTGCTATCAGGGCTGGTTGTCTTAAATGACTTAACCCAATACCTCTGTGATACCAGAGCCCTGCCAGAGAGGAATGAAGCTTAAATGCAATTACTTTTAGTTGCCTGACTGCTTCATGTGGCCAACAGCGCTTTTTAATCTTTTTAAAAGAGCGGCTTTAAATGCCCTTCTAATTGTAACATCGTTCCCACCTTAATGTGACCTTCAGTAGAGGAAGCAAAGTCTCATGAGGCAAGCTTCATGAAATTATTGACCCTGAAGTGAGGTGGAGACCCGATCATTTAGGTAACCCAGGAGTTTTGCTGACCCTGCTTAACCACACTGACAATGACAAAAATATATGTTTCTGTCTCCAGCAGGTTTAAACTTTTACTGATGTAAAGCAGAACAAGTTGTAGAAAAGGGGATGACATTTTCTCTGAATGTGGTCAATGTGTATCGAATGGTCATGAGTTTAGAAATTAAAGGGGGGAGACTAAATTTCAATACATGATAAAGGGTCATGGAAAACTTCATTGACATTTATTTTTCAAAGGTTTAAAAATAACATCCAGAGCAGTACCAGTGTCAGTTTTAGACACATGAACAGGGGTGCATCATGACATCATTATGAGCATAATGTGATTTTTGAGAGAGGGCTGCATGATGGAAATTATGCTTTTTCAAGACCACTGCATATAAAGACTTTCCGTTGAGAATCATTTCCCTATCAGAGCTCTGAGACCACAGCAGCACTTCAATAGTAAGCAACACTTGGTGTTCCGGTTTTGACTTGAGTTGAAGCATATTTATATTTCAAAATGGCAAGCCCATATTTTTCTAATCTCCTGGGTATGCATAAAGATGACTTTTTTGTTTTGTTTGATATTAATTTAAGCTGATATAGACATGGAAACTATAGTTTTACATTCACAGGCCTGTTTCAAGAACTTGATGAACAGGGTTTAAAAAGGACATTTTAGTGCAGTGTAAACAAAATTCATGCCAGCAATTTTTTTTTTTACCCCTTACAATTTAAACCTGAAGATAAGCATGACATTCAAACAAATTAACTGAAGTTAAAGAGTAAAAGTACAGCTCAGACTGACGTTCTTTAATGTGTAACTGTCAGTCCTGTTGCCTGGGGTTGCCGTTGCTTAACTTGTGAGAAAGATGACTGTTTAGATAAGGACACCCCCAGCCCAGGGAGCCCAGAGAGTTATGATGATTTAAGAGCAGCAACTCCATCGGTAACACCTCACTTTCAACCGCTTTTGACAATACTTATACAGCCCACAAATTCCTTTCAATTCCTGTAACAGGCCAAAACCATGAGTCTGGCGGCGCTCTGAAAGATGAGGGTCATCAGAGATTAACCCATGGCACTTTAGCAGTGGGGGCGCATGAGGGGAGTCGCAATGGAGCACAACAAACTACTTAGCCACCACAAAACAATCCAGCCCCTTCTCAGCTTCAATTCAGTAATGGATACTTCCTCAGCTCCTCAATTGGTCAAAATGTTTTCATACAATAATTTAATTCAGAAACACATTTACAAAGCAGGAGTAATCAATTTTAATTAGTTGATTTTTTTTCCATTCGCATAAAATTTAATGTACTACCATCGATCTCCTTTGTTCTTTAATGCAGTGCCTCTTTACTGTAATTCAAAGCTTTTTTTCTTCTTTGTCCCTTTCTTTTACAGTTAATGATGACATTCAGAGACAAGCAGCTACTGAGAAACGACACCAACCATTACTTAAGACAAGAGCGCACAAGATGTAATTCTAGACTATAGCAATGTGCTAAAAAAATATGCCTATAATGTAGTTAATGTATGAAAAATGTTTTTTACAAAAAGAGCCTTTAATATATTAATTATAAACGTGGTCATTGCTTGCTGGTTTTAAGTTACTCCGTTTAATATATTTTTATACAACAATAATAGAATAATAAAAATGATTCTTTTAATGAACAAAAACTGTCGTGAGTTGAGCATTTGTAACAGTATTTATGACAAATGCAATGGATAAATCATTACCAAACAAATAAGTCCTACAAAATAATATAACCTTCTATTTAAACTTTGGTTTATAAACAACTTGTGAAATATAGAAAGATATTGGTTTATCCTTTTCAAAAATAAACTCACTGTCCATAAAATTTAAAACAAAGAAAAACGACACTGAAATATATTCTCACTGGTAAACAATCTACATATAAAAAAGAGCGGCTACAGTCACATAAACAAAACAACAAAGCTTAACAACTACCACTGCTGTGTGTGTTGCCCTTCTTAACATCGGGGCCCCCAGGCCTTTCAAACTCAATTAGTTGATTGAGGAAAAATTCAAGTAGCACCAGCAACAAACAACAAGAAGAGACACAGCACAGAAGTTGTGTTGTAATGTCAGAAGAAGAGCCACCTTCATCATGACTGCAACTAACAGTGACAACCCTATTCTCTTCTGTTGATCCAAATGGGGACCATCACTGGCACAGCTCTCACCTAAAAACAGACATACACCAAGTATTGTGTTACAGCAATGTAACACAAAGTGAATCACTGAAACGAGTAAAATAAAGCAGGGAGATTGGGTGAAAATGCGCCCAGTTGGCATTATTTTTGCGAGCAGTTCTGCCAAGTTGATGAATAAAAATAGAATAAAGAGGCAAGTGACAACAGAAAGAGGAATCTTTTTATTGATCTCATTATTCCCTGTTGGGCACATTGTAACACCAGATGAAAGTATTGCCACAATGACAACCAGATTGTGACATTCCAGTGGCATTAAAATCCATGTCAATTCTTCTCCTGTCAATAGCCGCAATTAAGTAATTGTGTGTTTTCAATCAGCAATTTCAGGGTCTTCAAAAGGGGTCAAAAATTGGTGGTGTAACCCTTCACACAGGGTGAGACCCTTCTTTCCTTTGCATGAAAAAGCCGTATAATGTTTAAGACACGATGAGACTGGGTCAGAGCCAGAGAAGATTAACATCGCCATCTACTGGTCAGGGGTGGAAGCGGTACAGTCACAAGAGGGAGGAAAAGCCTGATAGTTTTACCCTTTCACTGAGACGTGTCAAAGATGTTTAGACACACTTGCCAAGACAATAGGCCACACATCCACAGCGGTACATTAATCAGATTGAAATCACCATCAAAATCTGGGAAGAAACTTGAGAGAGTAAGGCTTCTTTCATTAAATGAAACAGGTCGAGTCTGTTCCTGATCTCATTAAGTGACAAAGGAAAAATGTTGGCTTCCAACTGCCAGTGAGAATTTAACCTCAAGAGCAGGATAACCATAAAAACAGTGTGGTGTTGACAGCATCAGAAAGCAACGATTATGACTGTTTGAAAGATAGCACTTCTTTTGTCTCATTTATCAAGATGAAAGTTTACCAACATGACTTCTTTGTAGTTCCATCCATCTATAATCTTGTAGACAAGACGATCTACAAGAAAATCATCTCATCTGCATCCCCTTGTGTGTTTTGCAGGTCACACTTAACTGTAGCTTATCCCACGACGTGCGAAAGGTGGGGTACACCCCAGATAAGACGCCAGCTCATTGCAGGCCCAAGTGAAAAAACTACACACACTCACAATACATAAGACATACTGTATATGTCTTATGTGTGTGTGTATATATATATATATACACATAATATATATTACTGTATATATTATATATACACATATACATATATATACACACACATAATACTTAAACATAATATATATATAAATATATAAAATATACAAATATATATACACACACACATATATATGTATATATATATATTATATATATATATACATATACTGTATACATACATACCTGTATATATAATAAGACAATTTGAAGTGATCAATTCACCAAGGCTGCGTGTTTTTGGAGGCGAGAGGAAGCCAAAGAACCCACGCAGAACATACAAACTCTGCAAACAAAAGAATAAAACCCGGAACCATCTTGCTGTGAGGCAACAGCTGCCTCTTTAATTCTTTATTTTAATGTTTCCAACCCAGCCTCAGAATCTTAATGGTACAATAAAGTGAGACAAGAATTTGTGACATTTGATTTATAAGACCACACCTACACATAATCCACCTCTTCTGATGACTTCAAACAGAATTTTCAGGTTTTTCAGGAAGTCGGCATTAAGCAGACTAACAAAAAAAAACCCAGTGATGTAAAGACAGTACATTTAGTCCCATATAACTTCAGCCTTGTGCAAAGTTCTTACATTTAATCACAGTACCGACTAGATGCCATTAATGGTTAAAGTCGAGGCATCGACGCCCATTAAAACTTAGTATCAACTCATGTGGTGACATAAATAAAAAACAAGATTTTACCAGGCCTGTATGAACGACAGATTAGAAGAGACAACCTACAGTGAACCATGATAATGTCACACAGGGTGACGTGTTACAGCAAAGGTGCTGAGTTGGCAAGCAGTTCAACAGCAGACGTGCACCTGTTCTGACATTTTCTGTCGACCTTGACACAAAAAACACATGACAATGCCACTCCGCATTTCAAAAGTACAGCCTGTTTGACAAAGCCCCTTCACTTCCCCTTTTCTTATCCCTCATGGTACCTAAAATACTTTTCACACATTATGGATGGAAAGAAAACCCCGAGACAGTCCCGTAGATGTGCGTAAGCAACAACAAGGGGTTTTGTACAGAATCAGATTTGGGTACAGAGATTCTAGTCTCATAATGCTTCCCAAATCGATAGTGGTCACAATCTGGACAAAAAAGTCCTCAGCCTTTCTTTGATTCATTCCATTTTACTGGCATCTTTTGAGATTCTTCACAATCCCATTTGATGTACAATTTCAGTGAAAGAGAACAGGAAAATAAATATAATATTCAAATTAATCACTATGTTAACAATATGTGAACAGTTTTTGACACACATACCAGGGAGGGGAGCCCATTTATATGCTGGATTATTGTCAGTTTTGCCAGTGGCTATGGTTGTCGTTTTTCTTTACTGTGCCAGCCAGTTTCACTGCTGGTCTAAACTTCTGCCCCACCTTGATAATAGCTTTTAAAAGTCTTGTTTCACCTTAATACTGTGTGCCAACACAAAGAACCTTGGCAGGAGTTTCAAGACACCGACGGCTGTCTGCTACAGATGAAGGAATTGACATTCTGCCACAATCAGTGCCAAGTGTTGCTCAACATTTACAGTGTAAGAAAACATGTTATTTAACAAAAGGCCTGAAACCGGTTGATATAGAAACAAAAAGCCATGCAAAATTTATGAAAATAGGTCAATATTTTCTTTTAGGCAAATTTATATATGCTAAAATGAAATCAAAGTTGCCTAAGAAACCAACTTGATAAGACAGAGACTTGTCAGAAATTATTCAAGTTTGTTTCATTCAGAAAGCGTACTTTGGAAAACCGCAGCTGAATTGTGAGTCAGGCTGAACTTTCCATGACAACACACTGAAAACTAAACAGTTTACTGTCAAAGCACCTCAGTATCTCACATCTAAAGGCTAATTAGACTGCATTTTGTCAGTTAAGTGTTCTATTTTTGTGGGGTTTTAAGATAATTTATCTCAGTTTCTGTATACTGTCACTTTCATTTTAGTCTGGAGAGTGGCCCATTATCTCTTTTTTCAGATTCCCTAGATAATGCCACAATCTCAGGCTGCCACATACAGAGAAATTCTAAAAACCCATTAGCATTTTGCTTTCATTATTTTTAATCAAACACTGAAAACCAACACATATTAATTAATAACCATTAGCAGTTTTTTGCCCCTCTCCAAGAGGAGATGTTGGGGGGGGAAGAAGCAATTAACTTAACAAAATTTTTTCTTTTTTCAGAAATCCCTGATAAATGCTATGTGAGGTAAAAGTAAGAACCGTAATACATTCTTGCTGTCATATTCCATTAAACTGCTATTACAGTCTTGATATAACTATTAGTCACTACGTTATTAATAATATTAATGTATTTACATTTTTGGTATACAAGCCTGCTTTCATGCAACAATTTATTAACCTGCTTTCAGATATGTTAAAACGTTCCCCATCTAGTTCTATTGTGTTTACTATTGATTGTAAAAACAGTCAAAATCTAAGTCAAATCCCCCTCTGCCCCCACCTCGTAATGTAATGAAGCGGACTGTTTACATTAGAGGACTGGAATAAAGTGCATTTACATCTGAAGCATAACTTCATAATTTACATTCCAACATTTATTAGAGGTGACAAACGAGCATTTGGTCCACTTGTGCTTTTCCACAATGCAGTAGTCATTCAATCCATATAAATTACAGCTGGGCAAGGCAGTGCAAGAGCAAATTATTTTATTATATTTATGCATGTATGACTCTATAGGGGGTTACAAAGACAAACAAGGAATTACTTGATTAGGCTGCATGTGGTTAACAAAGAAAGAAATATGAGAATGGGGTTGAGTCAATCAAATTTCAGCATTATTTAAATATTGGCCTTAATTAAAAAAAATCTAAACTACACTGAGTGTCAAGGCTTTAGATCTACAAGATTGGTGCATTTATAAAATGAGTAAATTGCAGCCGTTACCTTAACTACATTTTACAGTAGACTACTGTGTGTTTTATACAGATCAGAGAGCTATTTTTAACTACTGCTGTTCCAATAGCTTTCCCATAGCAAGAGCAAATATTATTCAATTAAAAGAAACTTGCCTAAAAGGCAGTATTATATTACATAATGAGACAGGGTAGCATTTTCAGAAGTGTAGTTAAAAATTCACTGAGGGGATCCCAGTATTTGAACAAATATCTGACGCTGCAGGGGAGCTTGCCGACAAATTAACACCTAATAACTTACTGGGAAGCCAGATAAAAAGAGGAAAAAAATGGTCCCCCAAAGTGTCAATTACAAATAATTTTTCCTCTCATTTTTTTTCATACTTGTGAAAACATGGTAAGCTAAAACCCATTTTGAGTACTGGACCACAATTACATGCTGCTCATTTCTTCCTTTTTTTTTTAGATTTTACTCACTGGATTCATTCACAGAGAAAATTCAGCATCGACAGCAATACTGTTCTGCCAGCGTAAGCCTATGGTTCCCTTGTGAGAGTACTTGCTGGTCAGAGAAGAAAGACAGATGGGTGAAGGGACAGGGGGAAATAAAAAGGGATTCAATCAAATTCATGTTCATTTAAATCAGAGGACATCACAAAAATTAGAAAGATGCTGACAAATCAAAAGGTCTCAGTACCTGAATTACCATAGTCATTTACTTATTAAAGCCAGGATTCTTCCTGTCAATCAAGAGCCATCACATTCACCAATTGCGCCGGAAAGCCAGCGTAATTGCTTCTCATACTAATCAACACAACTTGTGTAATTATGCCTTGAAAGTGACATTGGAGGCTGAGAGTGATGTGAGCAGTCTTGACAGCGGAGACATCTCAGATTCATCGGGAGATTTCCAGCCTCGCTGCAAGGAGACAAGCCGCTCTCAGACCAAGTTACTCACTCGAGCAGTTTACAACCATAAACACAAAGAAAAGACAGTAAATCAAGCTGAAGTAATTGCAATGCAGAATCGAGAGTGCAAAGGAAGCTCAATAAGGCCACTTTCCAAAATATATTGAAGAAAACTGACTATGCTGTAATTAAACTGGTGTCATATTTCCATCTTTTCTTAAACAAACACGTCATGAAAGTTCACTAAATAGGAGAATGGAAAATTATAGCCGTTACGACACTGCTTCAATTATATTTATATTCTGTTAAATCACGGCCTTTGCTCGTCTCTACACTGAACTTTGCATAAAGCCAGGTTTATTATGAATCTATGCAGGGGAAAGATGTCCAAAACCATTTCCCAGAATGCATTTGTCACTATTCACACTGTGGCCAAGCTGGGGGAGGGGGTGGGGGTCAGAGAGAGGTCAAATTGCTGCAACAAATCAAGAACCACAGGTCACAACATGAAACTATCTACATAAAATATGTGTTATTATTGACATTCAGTGACAGCAGCTTCTTCTTCATTTACTATGAACTTTACAGTGAATTAACGGATTTTCAATGTGGTCATCAAAAATAGAGTCATTGTCAGGATTGGCAGTGCAGATCTAATGTGGCTAAGCAGATGAGGCAGAGATCACAAAATATCATAAATTACACAAAATTCATAAAATACGTTGGACTCATCTGTGTTTATCATGTTCAAAGAGCTGGAAAGATTCATCAGAAAAAGTCGCAAACATCAAAAAGCAGTCAACTGATGAGTCTGGCATACGATGAGGGTTATAAACATAATGATTTCATCAGTGAACAGAAATGAACACAAGAGATTTATGGTTTGTAAAAAGTTCAAACAACAGAAAAACCAAAAATCCTTGTCTGTGTCATTCCTCACTTGTGACCTCCAAACTTAAACACATGTGGAAGAGAACGCAAACAAATATTCTGTCGTGGCCAAACATGAAAACACAATATATATAGTACAGTCACTGACACAGAAAACAGGCTTTTACTGGAAAAGCCAGCGTGAATCACCCCCTGCGTTCAACTCTAATGAGTCAAAAAGTGTGACCTGCACTTAAACAAGAAGTCACAGCCTGAAGCTGTAAACTCATTTTCCCCATCTAAGCCAGCAACGTCGGCAGGACCTGGAAGATGTACTCCGACCATGCACGATAAATTTGACGTGAAATCATAATCATAAAAGCAATTAGCTGACCCTGCGCCACTCGTCCTTGGACATGACAGTGAGAATTCATACAGAGTCCTCTAAGGAGGTTTGCTGCTGGGTTGGGCGAGGATGGCGAAAAGTGCAACACAGCAACAATAAAATGAAGAGCCCTTCCTGTATCATTAACCACCGAAACAAACAGCACATGATCCACAATGAGTGTTGTGCTGAGAAACAGAGAATTGAGCTTTTGAGCTTTTTCTAAAGAGAAAACTTCCCCACAACCACAGAAACAAATGTTGCTGTGCAATTGTTTCAAAAGCAAACCTTTGGGCTCTGGAAACTTAATGTGATTGATGGCATGTCATCATCTTATTTTAAACCACTCTGTATTTCCTCATGTTGTGGGACGTAGTTTTCAATTCGTTCCAACAAGGAGTTAAGTTGTTTGAAAATCATCATGAAAACCGACTCGTACCACAACACGTCTTTGTTCCATTCATCTAGACATCATGTTTACTTTTAATGTGACAGGATGCTGAATATATTGACTGTTAAATGGCAGGTGATTCAATTTATCGGACTTTTAGAATCTGTGTTAGAATCTGTGTCATGTTAGAATCTGAGAAAACGCTCTTCACACACTCATACATGCACACAGTTTCTCCTCATCACTTCCCAACCAGTAATTACAGCAAGGCCGAACTAGTGGCTGCCACCTAGTGACCGCCTTTTCCAATAATCATGAAATATCTCTATGGCTCACGCCCCCACTCGAACCATAATTCTCCTTTACTGCAGACAGCTCCAATAAAGGATTACAATTACAATTAAAGTAATGAGCAAAGAGGAAAAAAGGAAAATCTCAAAGAAGGTTCCCTTGGTAGCCTACTTTCTTGACAGAATAGAGTTACCATACCAGACTCATTACTGGCTCCCATTTTTTATTCTGCCCCAATAATTAATTTGGAGCATGTTGAAAGCTGGAGTCCTCAAAAATTAAAATAATGGCTTTAAAAATGATGAATGGGAAATGAATTGAAATATGAAATAAGATATTAAGTTCTTGTTATTTTTGCTTTATGGTAGTAGAAATCTGAAAAGGTTCAAATCGTCTAAAAAAAATGCATTGGTGTGTCTAGTTTTTCTTTTTTAAATTGTACAAGTCATGTTATCCAGGGAAGAAAAACACACACAACAAAGACAGATTTGTGGTGAAAGGACACATCTCTCTGCAAACACATGTCCCATGTGGACATGTGGAAAGTCATTAAGAACAAAAAAATAACTGATTCAAGGCCTGAGAGTCACCTCTGACTTCCTGGTGTCACCACTGTGTTACATTCATGTTACACCCACACAAACGTGAAGAAAGAAATCTCTTTTCAGAACTGACATATGAGGAACATCTGTCTGCCTGAGACTCGCTGGGCTGAGCAGAAGATCTGCTGGGGAGGGAGAAAAACAAGGCGACAGTTTACAGAGGCAGTGCCTTCATGTTGCTAGCTGGACCGATTACTGCTGCCATGTCCTTTGCCAACCAGAAAAGGTCCCCCACGACTCCTGTTGACACGCTGTTCCTTTCCTACTTGATGGTATGATGGCTATAGCAAGGGGCTACGGAAATTTGGAGACTGCTGAGCCAAAACAGATCACTTCAAAGCAGCTTATTTAACGCTTGCTAAATTTTTCATCATAGTCGCTTAATATCCTGGGGAAGGGGAGCTTTTGAAGTCGCTGTGAGACCGGGGATGTTCTTCTCACAATTCTTTTTCCCCTCCCATTACCACCCTCCCTCTGCTGTACTAAAACCCCTACACCTAAACACATTCACACGCTAAGTTAACACTATGCATGCATGCTTTTTCATCTAAGGCCTGTGGTGTTTTCTTGTATAGAGTAAATGTCTGCTAGTGAAACCTAGAAGAAGTGGACCTCTGATTGGAGAGGGGTTCAACCGTCCATCAGCTCAACCGCTCGATCCCATGACCTTTCATATACCATCAGAGGTCTTCAGTCCGAGGAAGTCGTTTTAATTTTTCTGCAAGATACCCAGAAACAAAATCAAATACACTGTTCTAGACACTTAAGAAGTTATCAGTAGCTGTATAAATTTCACTGGTTGTACAGATTACATATTCTTCTTCTCCTTTTGGCTTTTCCCATCAGGAGTCGCCACAGCGAATCAGTTGCCTCCATCTAACTCTGTCTTCTGCATCCTCTTCTCTCACCCCAACTACCTTCATGTCCTCTGTCACTACAGTACAGATTATTTACTATAATATATATTGATTACAGATGCAGCATTGAGCCATTTTAGTGAGTCCATCATAAAAAACTTATGGAAATAACTGATTTATTCAGGCACCAAACCAAACTGTCATCAAAGTTTACAACTCTCAACCAACAATCCTCATTTTTCACTATATCTAACAGTTACATATCTATGACAGTTTGTCATTCATTCTAAGTCCTTGATCATGAAAATGTTCCCTTTTGTGTATAAAGCACATTGGTATCATATTCACAAAATCCACATTTCACTGATGGCATTTGTTTCCCATGATCTAACTCAGAAACTTTTGAAGATATGTTATACACACCTAACTGAAGGAACATCATCTCACCAGTAAATCTGTTCCATTGTCATTTGTTGTCATTTGTTATCTCAAATGACAACAAATCATTTGATTTGTTACTCACAGGAGTAAATTTTTCATCAGCCTTATAAGTTGAAACATTGTGGACTAACTGTTCTGGAATATTACAAAGGTGCAGATCAGTTTTTCAGGTGTGGCCAAGCATTTTTAGACACTTATTAGTGTAGGTTAAAACCAAACGCCTTGCATTCTCAGTATGCATGAAAACCTGTCCATAACTTTTAAGGAATTCTGCTAGCACACAATCTAACAAGAAAGGGGGGAAAAAATTCCCACCTCGGTGGAGGTCAGAATTTGTTGCTTTACTTTCCCCTTTTTTACTTATGGCAAATTTTATGTCTTTAGACTGTTCAGTCAAATTAAAACATGCAGCAGCTAAACAAATAATGGAAAATGTGCCTTAATTGCAGCTATAATATCAATATCAGTGATGACAATATTAATTCAAAAATGTTCTTTAACACTTTTTACAATATGGTAATAGTCATATGACTACTGACTGAGTGTGAATTCACTTTGACTAAACTATGGATATTGACACAAGTTGAAATATAATGCAGGTTTTATGAGGCAGAAAAAAATTAATTTCAATTTTTCACATGGAAATGCTATTACGTTGTTTTGATTCCCTGTTTTTAGATTGTGTTCCTGTTATGTGATTAAAGGAGTTTGTTCATAAATAAATACGGTGCTTGGGTGGATCTGAAGACAATGAAAACAGAGATTTTGAAAGATGAAAGTGAGAACCGTCACTAAAGGGAGACAGTACAAAGTTAACCTAACAAGGGTGAGAGACTGGCAGGAGTAATGGTCATGGCAGCTGTAAGTGGAAGGTGGAAGGGGGTGAAGGTTCTAGATAAAGATGAAGTAACCAGAGGAAAGAGCATCGCCAGGGGCAAAAGCAGTGGTTGGGACACCAGTCAGCTACAGACCACACACACTCCCTGAATCCCTGACACCCTTTTAACTCCCCGTCTCTTCCTCTAAACTATCTGCAGGGTCCAGACCTGCCCTTCTGGTCTAATGGAGCGGAGGCTGGGATGCTGGTCCCAGAGCTGGACCTTCTTGCCACTGAGGAGAACTCACATCACGCAGTGCAGCAAAGCTGATCTGGGTGAAGTCAGTCAAAATCTGTTAAAATGACTGGTGTCCCCAGCCCCACACACCGACTTGTCTGACATGCACATGTACACACAAATGTTAAGCAAACGCATTCCTTCGTTCTCTCTCTTTCTCTGACCTCCCCTCTCTCGCTCTACCCTGCCAGCAGTCCTTTTCCTCTCATCCAGATAAAATCCTTTCAGACACAAATTTCAATTATTCACCTCATCCAAATAATGCCATGTGACAAGAATTATCCCTACTGTAATAATCCACTTAACTGGCAAAGAGCAGCTCATCAGAAAGAGTGAGGAGAAAAGGGGCCGGAAGTGAGTGTGGTGGCAGCAGTGGCAGTGGTGGGACTTGTCAACCAGTCAGAAATCAGGACCCTCATAAGAAGGATTTCTTTCCTTTTTGAGGGGGCAGTCTTGAAGCGCAATGGGATGACGAAATTGAAGTAAATTGAAAGAAAGCCTGGGAGAATGCTCCCGCAATCAATAACCCCAGGATTAAATTAGCTTTGGCATGAAGGGATGATGGGGGAGGATGAAGAGTGAATGGTGGTGAATGACATTGAGACATGTAGGCTGCACAAAACAGCACTCCTCTAACCTGGACGCTGTCCATGCAAAGACAGCGAATGTACCTGTGATGTATTTTATCCAAGTTAGCAATAAGATGGGCCAGCTATTATTGCTGTCATCACTTGACCTCATTATGTTTTACTGTGAACACCATCCTTCTCACATTTCAAAAAAGAAAAAGTATATTTGCTCTTTTAAAAGCTGCTGCACAGACACATTTTATAAATTGCATAGAAAAAAAAGATTTCTTTTGTTTCTTTTGTTTCCAGAAAAATCTAATTTTGACTAAAGACTTAGATTTTAATGAGGAATAAAAGCATTAATATTTCTATTATACTTCTTATACTTAACTGAATACTTGAATATACTACAGTGTTCTCATTTGCATGTGTCCTTGGGTCTTCGACGCACATTTTTTGACAGGGACCCACGGCGTGTGTCCCTGGGACGCAAGCTTTCAATGCACTTCCATTCAACAAAAATATTCAAAAGTTTTCCACATCTCCACTTATATTTTGAACCCAGAAATCACCATTATATTTTGATCTCACACAAGTGTCTCGCGCGAGTTTCTCGTCACGAGACTCACCTGCGTGGTTCTGCCTTACTAAAATCGACCAAACGGCAGCACGACGTCGCTGCAGTGAGAGCGAGGACTTACTCAGACCCTTCAGAGCGAGCATGAGCTGTCGCTTATGCTTGGAGAGTCCTGTTGAGTTTGTCTGTCTGTTAATGCACTTTGAAATGTCTGCTGATGTGATTAAACGCTATACAAATAAAGGTTGATTATCACAATGCCTCCGAAAAACATGCAAAAGTTGGAGAAAAACCAAGTGACAATGACATTACCTTTCTTTTTTTCTAAAAGTTTTTAATGACCACCAGGCTTTAACATTTTGATAAAATATATAATTTTACTTTTTTTTCTTTTTACTCAAATAGTTATGACATTGTTAATAAAATCATTTAAATTAGCAGTTTGTTTATGTTTAGTTTTTATATTGTACTATTGGTAAAACTCAATCCTTGTGTACGCTTCTACCATATATTGTTATTACTTTTGGGATTCATAAACGTCATGTTGGGATACACAAATTTTTCTTGAAGTGCATCCCAGGGATGCACAACTTTCTCGAGATAAAATGAACTTTGATACTATACTATTGTAATGAAGGAATTAAACAATACTTATAGATGCTGTGATATTTAAATTCCTTTTCTGCAGGTTAAGCCTTCAAGAAGGAGTAAGAATTTCAGGTTTCCAAGCATTTTAAGGCTAAAATGACTGGTTTCTAATTGCAAACGTAATCTTATATGTAATATAATTTGATTAGCAAAGAAAAAGTATGGATTGATGAAACAATTAAAACAATCTTTTCAAGTTACCAGATTATTAAAGTACTAATTTAATGCTCCAAGAACATGAAGCTGATTTCACTGATAAACAGAGAACTAAAATAATCTTACAGTCCTAAAAGAATGCATAACTTGAAACACTGATAACACACAAAATTCAATATTATTTTACAATTGTGTTAAAACTAAAATTCATTTAGACAAACTAGCTATATCTTTATTTAAGGACTTTGGTGGATCAGTCAGAAACAGCTAAAAATAACTGTTTTTAAATGCAGATTACTTTATCATTAGCACTTCACCGTCTTATCTGAATTCTTACCAGTGCTTCTCTGGGGGCAGCTTTAACACCTCTGGAAGGAAGACCAGACTGAGAAAGTAGACAAACAAAGGCTTGTGTTAGAGTGCCATCTACTGGAGGACAGAGGATGTGTAAGTTCAATATACGTTCAAAAAGTTTCAAAAGGGACATTAAAAACCACTCTCTTCACATGTTTCTATGAATCAGTCTCACCGGTTAATGCTATTGAATTAGTTTTCTGAAAAGGAATAAAACACAAGCATCTTTATCATCACACATCAACCAACATGTGAGGCTGGTCACTTAAATTTGTCATTTTACTATCATGAACAATTCCATGCAAATTTGCTAAATGCACCAAAAGCCAAGTTGCGAAAGCAAAGGTATACAATTTATCTAGCCATTTTGTATTACAATTCTCATCTTCATCAGCCCGTGTTAATTGTATTAGTAAAGGAAATGTTGCTACGTAACTAGGATGCATGAACATTACCATGTCTAATGTTGTGTATTTGCACATTAAACATGTTAAATAAATCATGCTCATGTACTTGTTATTTATTTTTGAAGCAGTCACTAATTGTTTATAAAGTTAGGAATCATGACAAGCAACAGTTCAGTTCCTTGTTAATCTTTTGTCCTATGTCTGGTTTGTTCAGTAGGTTTATTTTTCCCCAAATGTAAAACATTTGCTACTTTTACTGACTACTGCTGTAAGAAAACTGTTCCAACATTCATTGATGAACATCTCGCTGCTACCTCAAGCTCTCTCGCTGATATACCTGCTGAAAATGAGATGCGTTGAAATTCAAAACCCTGGTTTCTATGGGACGTGGCCTACTGTCAGGTGATTGCAGGCCAGTCTAGAATGTTGAAAAGCCCCAAACATCTGACGCTTATCTAGTTGGTTTTGGGTGTACTGGATCTGACATTTCACAGGCTTTTGGGTGGTGTGGTGTATCGTATGTTTAATCATGGGATCCTTATGTAAATTCAGACCACATCCAGAAAAAACAGGTCTCCACTGCAGACGAATGTCTGCCAAGTCTTTCACAGTATATTTTAATATTGATTTTTGCAAAAGTGTTCTTATGAGGGATGCTATTGAGGTGGTTGCGTTACTTTGAGACTGCAGTGCTCATTAATAAATGCATTATGCACTGAATGTGGAAAAAAAAAAAACCTGATGTGAGCTCCGTAAAGTGTTCATTTATGATTTGACTATTGAAATTCGGCTGATTGTTTGTATATTTGCCAGTCATCCTAATATATAAAGTGTTTAATTATTTTGTTCTGTAAAATTATTTGCTGAATGTTGAATGCAACGCACCAAACTTCTTTGGCTAAAACGGACTTAACTTCATTGCCTTAACTGCCACGATCAAGAGAGGTGAGACAGCGCTCCGGTCGAAGGGCTGGCGGACATTAATTCGAATACGTACGGACACCAAACATGTCTTGGTAACGTGTGGTCAACGGCAGGAAGGTCATCTTTGCACTTTCAGTCCACCTGTGAGCACAATTCTGCAACGTTGAAGGAGCTAGCTAAAATGCTAACTAATATGCTAGCCTTCGACAGCTGATTAGTTAGAAAAAAAGAAATAACTAAAATAGCGATATTAGGGGGTCACGGAATCTTCACACATTATACTGGTCAGTGATCCACGAAGACATCAACAGGTAAAATGATTTAGTAACGTAAATGTAAGTTAGACCTGTGCTGGTGGATCAGGTTGGTCGGTGGATGCCATCTTCCGGTCTCCTTTCGGTTTGAGTTGGAGGCTGCTCGATTGTATCACGCTCGATTACTTTTTCTGAAGGTTATCAGCGTTCCTGATCCACAGCTGGGAGTGGGATTGAAACCAATGAACTCAGGGAAGATCACAGGCAAAATTATGCAAAATCCATACAATAATGTAAGGTGTTCCTTGGTGTATTTTCCAACACAGATTTATAGTTCATAGCAACTTAATTTTTTTCCTGCATAATATATGCATCTAATAATTAATTCTATATGATCCTGTTAGGTTTTTTGGACTTTTATCGCGAAGTCCACCTAGAGCAGTTGTGCGTGTTCAAAACCGGAAGGAGAAACAAGAAATAAGTAGTCTCATTTAACGAATGTATTTGCCCTGATACAATAATTTTAGCAGATCTGGGTTCACCGTCCCTAACATAGAATCTAATGCGGTCTGAACCGTGACCAGGGGCAGGAACAACACATTCCGGAGAAACAAAGAATTTATAGTGGATGTAACAAGACACCGTCTTAAGGACGGACCGTTATACAGCAATTCTTATTCATTGTAGCATTCTCCGGTTGGACAATCCATAGGAACTTCTGATCTCAGGTCAGTTGGCCAGCCCACACGGTGTCATCTTCTAATTGGTTGACTCTCTGCCTAATCTGCATCTTCAAACAAAGAACCGATCAGGTGACACAGCTGGCGTCCACGACAAGCGGGGAACGCCCATCACAGTATGTTTGGTTACGTCATTATAAAGTAAAGCATAACATTGAAATAAAGTGAACATAAAACCTGTGAATATATTTAATTATATCTTCCTTCAATCCCTACAATAGTCAGCAATATGTTACAAATTTAAAGAAGTGTAATAAGCTATAGAGAATATCTTCTTTTCCTTTCGGCTTTTCCCTTCAGGGGTCGCCACAGCGAATCAATTGCCTCCATCTAACCCTGTCCTTTGCATCCTCTTCTCTCACACCAACTACCTTCATGTCCTCTTTCACTACATCCATAAACCTCCTCTTTGGTCTTCCTCTAGGCCTCCTGCCTGGCAGTTCAAAACTCAGCATCCTTCTACCAATATATTCACTATCTCTCCTCTGGACATGTCCAAACCATCTCAGTCTGGCCTCTCTGACTTTATCTCCAAAATCTCTAACATGTGCTGTCCCTCTGATGTACTCATTCCTGATCCTATCCTTCCTGGTCACTCCCAAAGAGAACCTCAGCATCTTCATCTCTGCTACCTCCAGCTCTGCCTCCTGTCTTTTCCTCAGTGACACTGTCTCTAGACCAAACAACATCGCTGGTCTCACCACAGTTTTGTACACCTTTCCTATCATTTTAGCTGAAACTCTTCTATCACACATCACACCTGAAACTTTTCTCCACCCATTCCATCCTGCCTGTACACGTTTCTTCACCTCTTTTCCCCACTCTCCATTGCTCTGGACTGTTGACCCTAAGTACTTAAAATCCTCCACCTTCTTGATCTCTTCTCCCTGTAACCTCACTCTTCCACTTTGGTCCCTCTCATTCACACACATGTACTCTGTCTTACTGCGGCTAACCTTCATCCCTCTCCTTTCCAGGACAAACCTCCACCTCTCTAGCTTCTCCTCCACCTCGTCCCTACTCTCACTGCAGATCACAATGTCATCTGCAAACATCATAGTCCATGGAGATTCCTGTCTAACCTCGTCTGTCAGCCTGTCCATCACCATAGCGAACAAGAAGGGGCTCAGAGCTGATCCCTGATGCAGTCCCACCTCCACCTTGAACTCCTCTGTCACACCTACAGCACACCTCACCACTGTCTTACAGTCCTCATACATGTCCTGCACCGCTCTAACATACTTCTCTGGCACTCCAGACTTCCTCATACAATACCACAGTTCCTCTCTGGGCACCCTGTCATAAGCTTTCTCCAGATCTACAAAAACACAATGCAGCTCCCTCTGGCCTTCTCTGTACTTCTCTATCAACATCCTCAAAGCAAATACTGCATCTGTAGTACTCTTTTTTGGCATGAAACCATACTGCTGCTCACAAATGCTCACTTCTGCCCTTAGTCTAGCTTCCACTACTCTTTCCCATAACTTCATTGTATGGCTCATCAGCTTTATTCCTCTGTAGTTGCCACAACTCTGCACATCTCCCTTGTTCTTAAAAATGGGCACCAGCACACTTCTCCTACACTCCTCAGGCATCTTTTCACTGTCTAAGATCCTGTTGAACAACCCAGTCAGAAACTCTACTGCCACCTCTCCTAGACACTTCCAAACCTCTACAGGTATATCATCAGGACCGACTGCCTTTCCACTCTTCATCCTCTTCAGTGCTCTCCTCACTTCATCCTGGCTAATCTTTGCTACATCCTGGTCCACAACAGTCACCTCTTCTAGTCTTTGTTCTCTCTCATTTTCCACGTTCATCAACTCTTCAAAGTACTCTTTCCATCTTCCCATCACACTGCTGGCACCTGTCAATAGACTTCCATCCCTATCCTTAATCACCCTAACCTGCTGCACGTCCTTCCCATCTCTATCTCTCTGTCTTGCCAACCTGTATAGATCAGTCTCTCCCTCCTTACTGTCCAAGCTAGCATACAAGTCATCATAAGCTTCTTGTTTGGCCTTTGCTACCTCTACCTTCACCTTACGTTGCATCTCCCTGTACTCCTGTCTACTCTCCTCAGTCCTCTCAGTGTCCCACTTCTTCTTAGCTAACCTCTTTCTTTGTATACACTCCTGTACCTCCTCATTCCACCACCAAGTCTCCTTATCTACTTTCCTTCCAGATGACACACCAAATACTCTCCTACCTGTCTCCCTGAACACATTAGCTGTAGTTGTCCAGTCATCTGGAAGCACCTCCTGACCACCCAGAGCCTGTCTTAACTCCTTCCTAAAGGTCATGCAATACCCTTCCTTTTTTATCTTCCACCATTTCGTCCTCTGCTCTGCCTTTGCCCTCTTCATCTTCCTCACCACCAGAGTCATCCTACACACCACCATTCTATGCTGTTTGGCTACACTCTCGCCTACCACTACTTTACAGTCACTGATCTCCTTCAGGTTACATCGTCTACACAAGATGTAGTCTACCTGTGTGCTCCTACCACCACTCTTATAGGTCACCCTATGTTCCTGCCTCTTCTGGAAGAAAGTATTCACTACAGCCATTTCCATCCTTTTTGCAAAGTCAACTACCATCTGTCCTTCTGCGTTCCTCTCCTGGATACCAAACCTGCCCATCACTTCCTCATCACCTCTGTTACCTGCACCAACATGTCCATTGAAGTCTGCGCCAATGACAACTCTCTCACTTCTAGGTATGCTCTGCATCACTTCATCAAAGTCCAACCAGAATTTCTCCTTCTCCTCCAGCTCACATCCTACCTGTGGAGCATACCCACTAACAACATTGAACATCACACCTTCTATTTCTAGCTTCAGACTCATCACTCTATCAGACACTCTTTTTACCTCCAGGACATTCCTAACAAACTCCTCCTTCAAGATAACTCCTACTCCATTTCTCTTCCCATCTACACCATGATAGAACAACTTGAACCCTGCTCCTAAACTTCTAGCCTTGCTACCTTTCCACCTGGTCTCCTGGACACACAGTATGTCTACCTTCCTCCTCTGCATCATGTCGACCAACTCTCTACCTTTTCCTGTCATAGTTCCAACATTCAATGTCCCTACTCTTAGTCCTATACTCTTGGTGCTCCTCTTCTCTTTCTTCGTGCGAACGCACTTTCCTCCTCTCCTTCTTCGACCAACAGTAATCCAATTTCCACCGGCGCCCTGTAGGTCAACAGCGCCGATGGCGGTCGTTGTTAACCCGGGCCTCGACCGATCCGGTATGGAAGTCATATGTTTGATTCGCATCTTTGATTTGGCAAAAGTTTTACGCCGGATGCCCTTCCTGACGCAACCCTCTGTATTTATCCGGGCTTGGGACCGGCACAATAAGACACTGGCTTGTGCCCTCTTGCGGCTACATTCCCTTATATAATTGATTAACTACATAAATAATAAACACAAGCATGCACAATATTACAAAAAAATTCAATTAATTCCATAAGGAAAGTTCAACTCAGGAAAACCCACGATAATAAATTCACAAAATAAAAAATATTTTGTGAAGTTCCGCAAGGAAAATAATTCACATTGAAAAACCTGACAAATGCTGCGGGCAAGGCCTCTCCCACAGCAGGTACTATCAACTCAGACACTTTTCTCTTCATGTAGTATCTTCTTCACAGTGTTCAAAATATCATAGATAAAATGTCTTCTCAAGCAAACTAGTTTCACATTAACAAGTTAAATTCTAATATAGCTGTCCTTGTTAAAACTTTAAAGAAAAAAATTATCAACTTTTTTTATTTAATTAACTCTGACATTTTACAAAAGCAGAGACACTGACCTTTTACAAGTTGCAAATGACCAGAGAAGTATTGATGCTATTAATACAGCTGCCTTTCAACAATCATAGTTTAATTAACTTGACAGACAAACTTGGTTCTAGTATCATATATCTGATAGTCAATTATTTTGTCAATCTAAGGGCTTGTGTATTAAAGTCATGGTTCTGAATGTGGCATTCTTCAGGGATGCATTTCTGGAGCCGGTTTTGTTATCGTTATATATGCTCCCACTTGGAAACATTATTAACTACTGTATAATCAGGTCAATTGACATTTTTCTGCTGATGACACACAACTGTATTGCTGTCTCACCAAATGTCTTAAGTGCACCACATTCTCTCATTGCCTGTCTCACTGACATTAATGGATGTATAAAAATATTTTAAAGGTAACTGGGGGAAAACTGCATCTTTTAATAGGCCCCAAAACAGCAAGAGAAAAACTGCAACCAGGTCTTGGCGACCTCAGCAAACCAGCATCACAAACTTGGGAGTTCAGTCAAATTGTAGTTCTCATTTTAGAAATGACTGACCTTTTATATTTTTAAACGATTTAATTTAAATGTAATGTTTTTATTTTCGTATGGATGTCTCTCTGTGTTGATTCAGTTTTACTGTAGGAAGTTCTAGGGGCGTCAAGTTTGCACAATGTAGTATTTTAACATTGATAAATCTGAGTTAAGATAATGAGCTTTAACCTCAAACGATCACATGCAAAAAGCTCTCACAGTCTAAATAAGATCGTAAATTGCCAACATAGACTTAAGATATGTGAAACTGTTATATCTAGTTACTTGTGGTATTTTATTTGTTTATTATTATAGGCCTCTATTTCCCGACATCTGCGTTTTTCCTCCAAATCGATCATCTGCCCCGTCCAGTCTTTACCACTTTCTTGTCAGCCTTCCCTCCCTCCTGGATTTATTTGCTTTGCCCTTCCCTTCATTTGCCAGTTTGTCTCTGTTTCTTAGTGTGTATCTTTTTGGTTTCTGTCCAAATAAGCTTTCCCTGTGTTTCTGAAATGCCTATTACTTAAACCTCTTTTAGTCTGCTGCTGGAATTGTTTGATTTCCAGTGTACCAAACTGTTTTTGGCAAATTTTTGCTAAAGCTCCTCCCACAACTACGTTGTGTCTTTATGGGTTCCCTCAGGTGTTTGTTTATCTTTCTACGTGGCCTTGTGATGAACAGCCTGTCCAGGATCAATCCTGCCTCCCACACAAAGTCAGGTGGGATAGGCATCATGATTCCCCACTTCCTGTTTTTTTTTAAGGGGTTAGCCCCTATCATATTGCACTCCTTTGGCATCCTTTTTTCATGAGGGTTCCAATCCCTGTCAGCCATTTTGCCTTCAGGGTTTCAAGAAGGTTGATCGTAGTGAGGAACCTGTCAAAAAAACTGGTGGGTTCCTTGGCAACAGACTCTGACAGATGGAAAAAAAAATAATAGAAGAAATAAATACAAATGTCTACTACAAAGAACATTTCTTAAACACTTGAATATTATGCTAAAATACAACCGAGATAATTCAAAATTTAATGTGTTATGTGTTAATGTGTATATTATATGTGTTAATGTGTAATGAGTGTTATATAAAATGTTCTAGCAACATTCAAGTGAAAATTTGCTCATAAAAACTATAATGCTCTTACTTTTCCTTTTTTTTCATAAAATGCGCTTGCACTGATGAATGCAATTTTTCAAAATGAGGAAGTAGAAGGTATCAAAGCCCCAGTCCTTTATATTTGGTATCATCGAAAACCCCTAAAATGTTCTCTGTAGATAGTAAAGGGTGTTAATGCAGTAGAATGAATATTTATTAAGTAATAGTTTAATGTTACAGAAGAAAAACACAGTATGTCAAAATGAAGAATGTGGTACTTCTTTTCAAGATGCACTTTAGTACAAAATAAAGTAAGAATGAATCTGTTTGTCTCATCAATCCATCATCCTATGTATTATGATGGTTCCTGAAATCTCCTACTCATATCTCCCACTGAGGGCCTAACACCACTTACAAAGTAAACACAATCACAGACAGAAGACATTTAACCTGCTCGAACAACAGAGTAAAGTCCGGATGTCAGCGCATGACAGCAAATGTTATGTTATATTCGACTTCCAGTTATCAGTATTTGTTCAGTTAATCCAGAAGATGGCAGTGTTTCGACTTTAATAATGCTAACTGCCGTTTATTCCAGAAGAAGAACAAGAAGAAGAAGAAGAAGAAGAAGAAGAAGAAGAAGAAGAAGAAGAAGAAGAAGAAGAAGAAGAAGAAGAAGAAGAAGAAGAAGAAGAAGAAGGAAAACAAGGCAAAAGAAGAAGAAGCTCAGGACGGAGCATTGGCTTCTAAGTGCTGCAGAGATTAGATAGTAGACCACAGATCGCTGCTGTTAGTACTTCTTTGCCTAAAATGACCGATGGGAAGCCGTGCAAGGTTTGCAATTTCACTCGACAAAAATCGTATGGATTGGCAGTGCCTTCGTTAGGCGAACTGAAGGTTAAAGGTGAGTGTCGAACACTGAAGCTTGTCTCTGAGTTTGGACACGAAAGTTGTTAAGCTTCAGTTTGAATAAAGATTGTTTGTTGTAAATAACTCAATGTTTGGTTAACTGTATTTGATAATCTTTCGTTTGGCCCACGTTTTAGAAAATGACAAATCTGTAGTGTAATTCGAGCGAACGCACACATTTTATAATGTATAGTGTTTCTCTTCAGGACTGTTGATCGTCATATTTTTTTTTAGTGAAGAGTTTAAGCTAGCTTCTTTGTGTCGATAACGAACGATCGTGTTCAAACTTGTAGGAACCTGAAAAGTTTAGACAAGACTTCCCTCTTGTGCTGCTCATTCCTTGGACGATCGTCACCAGGCGTTGCCCAGACTTTTGAATTCTTAGCTTCATTATCGGTGCTTGTATTTCTACAGTTGTTTAAATGCATATATATATATATATATATATTATGATGTTGATAATGTTCTAGATCAATGATTTTATGGCCAAATAATCATTTATTATTTACATGGCGTTTTAAATTAGTACGTGCTGAAGACTAGTTTTCCTGATTGTATGGCTATACAGTAATATGACTTTAGGAATCTGCTGCATTCGGATCAGACGATATTATATAGAGTTGGCAAGTCTGACTTGTCCATGTTCTTCCAGGATGTGAGTTTCTTGGGATCAACCCCAATGACCCAGTCACAGTGGTCCTAGAGGATGATGGGACAATAGTCGCAGATGACGCCTACTTTTTGTGTTTACCTTTAAACACGAAGTTCATGCTGTTGAATGACAAAGAGACATGGTCTCCAGTTCGTAGGAGTGAGTTGGTTCTAATTATTATAATGGACTTTCAACAATTTTGTGCACAATCTTGTGACTAATGCACTTTTATTTGTAGTGGATGGTGGAACAGCCTGGATTGCCAGGGATTCTGTGTTGATTGAGGCAGATTCTGTGGATGCCTCCATCTCTGAAGCACCATGGTGGGACCTGGCTCAGAACCTGAAGCATGACCTTGCCAGCATCATCCTCATGTCTGAGGAAGACTTACAGGTATGATGTCAACATTGTTCACCTGTTTTATCAACAATATTTACTCTGCATATGGTCACACTGGGATTTTCATGACATAAGTTTCTGAGGAAATGCCATTTTATTATTATTATTTTAGGTGGAAGTACTCTTTAAAAACCTATGTTTGAAAACATATTAAGTACCAAAACTCTATATCTCATGTCTGAAAAGAAAAGGAAATTGTTAAAAAAAATTTAAAAAAATCTATGTCAAGCAGGATTTAAGTTGAGGTGGTACAGGACATCACAATGTCGCTATTGCTGTTAGGGCTATGAAAATGAGTGTGCATTTTAGATGTCATTTTTGTTGACATATGGAATTGTTGGTTTGTTTTTGTTTTTTTTACCTGAGCCAGAAAAATTGTTATCCTACAGGGAACTACATGTATGGCCCGTAAACATAAACTGGTGTTTTCACCACTTACATGGTGGTGACAATGTTGGAAAGGACCCTACAGAGACAGACCTGTCTCTGTGTTTTCCTGTAGTTTCCATTGATTTTCATTGTTTAAGTTCTTCTAGTCATATAAATGTTTTTTGTTTAACACTTCTTTGTTAAAGATTAAAGTCATGAATGGGATACAATTTGACAGAGGTATGATGTTGGTAATGACTGAAATAGTCACTATGTGACATCTCTCACAAAATACCGGTAGGCGTCCTTGTTGGTTTATCAGATATACCAAGATATCCTGTGTTACTGATTTTACTGTCTTTTACGGGAGTTGGAGATAAGTGATATCTGTCCTCACTTCTGTCAGTTCCCCTTTTGCATATCTGTATCAGTGGCTCTCACTGTACTGTCTGAAAATCTGTTTTGTCTTTATCGTAAACAGTAATACCATATTGGCCCGAATATAAGACGGTGTTTTTTGCATTGAAATAAGACTGAAAAAGTGGGGATCGTCTTACATTCGGGGTCTAGACATTATACCCATTCACAACACTAGATGACGCCAGATATCTTTAAAGCGAATGCTGAACTTGAACGCCCCAGGCAAAAGCGAACCCCTGTCACGAAGAAGAAAAATAGCGGTAGCACGAAGAAAATAAAAAATAGCGGAAAGAAAGAAAACAGAAGAAAATAAGAGAACAGAAGATGGAGAAACGTAGCGACAATCTGGAGAAAAGTGGGTCGAAGATCGGCCAAGTTAACCGGCAGCTGAGGAGAAGCTATGATGCAAACTCAGGGCTCGAAATTGCGACCATTTTGGTCGCATATGCGCCCAAATTTTTATCAGTGCGACTATTAAATATATTTGGGAGCACCGGTGCGACTAGGGAAAAAAATCTGATGCGCTTTTTTTGTGAGACCGCGCTCCTGCGGGCCTGCAAGGACACGATGAGAGCGCAGCTGCGGCCGCTCTCCTGGGCGAGGGAGAGAGGAGCGCGGAACGGAGATGGACGGAGCAGTCTCTATCGCTCCGTCACTGCCTTGCTTTTGGGTAGGTGCTCCTAAAGTCTTTGCTGGTGCTACTAACTTCTAAATTTGGGAGCACCAGTGCTACCAAGAAAAAAAGTTTTGAGCCCTGAAACTTCAAGGTGATGGTGATAAATGAGGCAGAGTCTTCAAACAATTGCAAAGCAGCTGTGAAATATGGTGTCACAGAGTGTAATGTACGGAGATGTACTGTAATTATTTTCTGTATAAAAATTTAATTTGGTGTTCAAAAAGTCTTTTTCAAACTTGAGTCTTGAAAAAGAGGGGGTTGTCTTATAATCAGGGTCGTCTTATATTCGGGCCAATACGGTAAACAAATGTCCATTGTTGAACAATCATAATGCAGTATTTATCCTGTGGTATGCTGTGAGGTGAATAACTAAAAGTCTATCTGTGTTACTATTTCCCAACATGCTCTAGTGAGAAAACGAGAGGGAAATTATAGTTGGGTGTCAGCTATGGACTATTAAAAGATATCATCAGTAGGAATAAAAATTCAGTCTTGAAAGAGAGTTTTGTCTTATATTGTCATCATCAATTAATGTTAGTTTTTAGCTTTACCTCAAAACATCTTCTTTTGACTTGAAAAATAAGTGTCACCTGTTGTTCCAGACAATAGTGGATGCACCTTGCCCTGAACTAGCACTTGCTCTGGGCTTCCATGACAAGAGGGCTCAGGACCTCCAGGAGACATTGCAGAGGGTTTTGGACCGACGGGAGGAGGAGCGGCAGTCCAAAGAGTTGCTTCAGCTCTACCTCAAAGCTATGGAGAAAGAGGATGGGCAACAGGAGGAGCCAATCCAGCCCAGCCAGGAAGGTACAAGACTTTTTGTTTCCAGTGTGGAAATGATTCCTGCTAAGGGGACTTACTTTGTGGCTTACACCAGAATTGTTTGGTTATACACTGCCCGGCCAAAAAAAAAGTCACACACTCTAATATTTTGTGGGACTGCCTGTAGCTTTGATTGCGGTGCGCATTTGCTACGGCATTGTTTCGACAACCTCGTACAACGTCACAGCATTTATTTCTGTCCAGAATTGCATGAATTTTTGCCGAATTCTTGTATTGACGATAGGAAACAAACCACTCTGCAAGGTCTTCTCCGGCACATCCCATAGACTTTGAATGGGGTTAAGCTCGGGACTGTGGGGGCCAATTGATGTGTCAAAATGATTCCTCACGCTCCCTGGACCACTCTGTCACAATTAGAGTCCGATAGATTTTGGCATTGTTGTCCTGGAATATGATTGTGCCATCCGGGAGAAAAAATCCATTTATGGGATTGCCTGGTCATTCAATACATTCAGATACTCAGCTGACTTAATTTTTTTTCTGAATAATATTGCTGAGCCTAGACCTGACCAACCGAAGCAACCCCTGATCATAACGATGTAATCTGCTTATTGATACCCAAACGGTGACTTTTTCTTTGGCCGGGCAGTGTAGTTATGTTGTGTTTTTCTGAAGCATTATAACCTATTGCTTCTTATGGTTTGAAAGTCCGTTTTTATTTCTGCAGAGCTGGAAAATGTTAAATGCACAGACTGTTTCATAGCAAGATAAGTGGCATTGTCATCCATCCATTTTCTTGTTCAGGTCACCATAACAACAAGTTAAGCAGGTTAAGCAGGTCAATCCAAGCAGAACAATTTAGAAGCTTTATTATCACTGTCACTCTAAGTTGCCCTTGTTAGACTATGCCATTGAAGTCCCTTTTCTGTGACTCGCTTATTTTTCTGACATGCCACTCGAGTCCTGAGCCATACACCCACCAAGGTCTGACTGACCTAGACTCCTTGCTTTATAGGTAGATACTGAATAATGTGTTGTGTTTCCAACAGGAAAGCAATAACCAGAAAACCACTTCTGTGAGTGAACAAACTAAACCCCTAATCAGTGTGTACAGCTGTCACAATAATACATTCAAAGGAGTAAAAAATAAATTAAGGAGTGAAATAAATTAAAATCTATATTGTGTTATATATATATTTTTATTTAAAGACTAAAATATTATATTTGTAAGTCAGTATTGTAATACATCTTTTTTAGATTAATGAAAGGAATTATGTATTTAAAACAACATTTTGTCTTCGAAGAGATTTGGTTAATTTTTTAAAACATTTTCTCCCTTTGGTTTTCTCGAATACAAAGATGGATCGTGAGCTCATAGCTGTAGTGGAGATTTTTGACCACTAGGTGGCCCCATTTTTTTGTTTCTGAATAGAACCCGCATTAAAGAGAATCCATTTTAATGTAACAGGGTCTGGACTCGTTGATCAGCCAGATGGGATGGAGGTGGATTCTGCATCTGGATTCACGTCGAGGACATTGATGGTCTTGAAAGGCAAAACAAACCCAGAGACCAGACTATCCACAGAGGATCTACAGGTAGTTCACTTACACACTGATACAGTCTGAATACAGTCTCACATGTCTGCAGTTAAACATACAACAACTGTGATGAAGGTAGCGGTTTAATGTGCTTCATCCCCCTCACAAGGAACAGACGGGTTTCTATCAAAATAGAAGAATCTTGTAATCGGAGATGTAGGACCAAAACTGAAGTACACAGTTTTCGACAACTAATGTTATTGAGAGACCAACATTTAGATGACAGGTGTCTTCAGCTGTCTCTGAAATGAACTCGTCTAGTTACGATCCAACCCAGCAGTGGCTAGAAAAACATGTCGTGGAGATACTTGTCACTATATCCACCCCTAGACTGTAGAAACCATCTTTTTACTGGAACTGGATTATAACAATCCTGTTTCAAGTTTCTGACCAGAAAAATGTTTCAAAAATATTTTAATTAACCTCTGTAGAAATAAGTTAATCTTGGCTCCTTAAATCCTGAAAGTTGACAGTTTTGAGTTCAGTGTTCCAGAAAGTGTGTCTGCACTGTAATTTCTTCACATGTCAGAAAAACAATTGAGAAAAATCTTGATTTCCATGAATCAGTGAAGCATTTATTTTGTTTACATGGATATTCCAAATATATATGCAGTGTTTACATGTGTCTGAGTGATGATTTCTGTCTATTCACTTGAATTAGTGCGATTACCAGAGTATATTTGGAAAATGTTTGTCATACTATGTATTGTGCTGTTGCTAGGGGAAACAAGTGTCTGATCATGCCAGATAATGTATAATGTAAGTCATAATGCACATTATTTATGATGGCTGTAATATACAGTTCTGTCACCTCTGAAGATTCAATTCCAAAATTTTTCTACATTACAGACTCAAACAACCGATCTTCATGTTAATGCGCCTCTTCAGCTGCCTTTTGCTTATATTCTTAAATTGCTCCCTGTGAAACAAATTGTGCTGTAAGCTAGTTAGTCTAATAAGCAAAAATCTAATGAAAAAATCATGTGAGTTTGCAAGTCTTGCCACAGCAGGTCTATAATGTATTAGTGACATAATTTTGGTTATATAATCCAAGGGGATGTTACTTCACCTGGAATGCACGTATACGTTCATACCTTTTGGAGAAAAAAAATTGTAGCAAAAAATTAGGAGCATCTTTCGGGAATGATTTGGTTTAATCAACATTGTTGACAACAGCCTCACATTATGTTCATTTTTACACTGTATGTAAAAATGATAATTCAGTATTATATGTATACCACTTGTATATATATTCAGCATCTGACATGAAGCCTCTGCCATGAATCTTAGATGGTCGTGAGTAGAGGAGTTGAAGCTATGGAACAAGTTCTGTCCTGGGACAACAATAAGACATCCGTGCTGCTGGAGGCCTGCGAAGCTGAACTAACCAGACGTCTCAAACAGTTTCAAGATGTGCAGTCCATCAGGAACTCTGCAAACCTGGACAGCATCCGACAATCCACAGAAAGGAGCACGGAGGGAGACGTAGAATCCCCAGCTCAAGGCAGCGACTAGGCAAAATCTTCACCTGAGACTGATAAGGATCCACACTAACTTCCTCTAGGTCAGTGGAAGGGGATATATCTATAATGATGGAGTGCATGAATGTAAGTGGTATAGACAGTTGGATCATTTTAGAAAACGGTGGAAGCAGCGATTTGCACAAGTGATGTTGTCCAAAGATATATTTGCATTAACCACTGGCATCAACTATTGATGCTTTGCATTCCTTGAAAGTAATCACATATATACCGTATTGGCCCGAATATAAGACGACCCTGATTATAAGACGACCCACTCTTTTTCAAGACTCAAGTTTGAAAAAAGACTTTTTGAACACCAAATTTAATTTTTATACAGAAAATAATTACAGTACATCTGAAACAAATGATTATAACAATATATTTGAGAGAAAAAGCATGTTATTTTGCCTCATTCAAATCATGCAAAAACTGTCTTATCACATCTTCATATCTGATGGGCATCCCGTCCTTTCGTTTCTCGTCCACGTATGCACACACCCTCCTGTCAAGCTCTTGGAAGCTGCGCTCTGAAGACCACGGAAAGCTTTTCTCTGACTGTGTTTTTTAGGCGATCTTTTTGAGCTCTCCATCTCTGTACATTACACTCTGTGACACCAAATTTCACAGCCGCTTTGCAATTGTTTGAAGACTGCCTCATTTGTCACCATCATCTTGAAGTTTGCATCATAATTTCTCCTCAGCTGCCGGTTAACCTGGCCAATCTTCGACCCACTTTTCTCCAGATTGTCGCTACGTTTCTCCATTATCTGTTATCTCTTCTCTTATTCTCTTCTATTTTCTTTCTTACCGCTATTTTTTATTTTTCTTCTTCGTGACAGGGGTTCGCTTTCACCTGGGGAGTTTAGTTCAGCGTTCGCTTTAAAGATATCTGGCGCCATCTAGCGTTGTGAATGGGTATAATGTCTAGACCCCAAATGTAAGACAACCCCCACTTTTTCAGTCTTATTTCAATGCAAAAAACACTGTCTTATATTCGGGCCAATACGGTATATATCTGTGTGAAAAATTACACAGCAGCTTGAGGTTTTCATTGATGCACTTGCTATATCTGCATTCTTGCTGAGACGTACAGTATGTCAGTATGCTACGATCAGCCTGGAAAAAGCAGTTACCTAGAAAGTAATAGATCATTACTTTATGGAATTACCCTCTGCCTAGTCCAAGAAGCTGCAGAAGGCAGACATGAAATCTTCCTCCACCTAAACCCCGAAGACACTGAAGCATTTTAGTTTTTTTAATGATTAGATGGTGAAATACAACTAATGAGCTTTAGCCATGCTAGTAAACAGAGATTTTGTTGCCTACTGACAGCCCCAGACCAGTCGTTTCTCTCTTTTCATGATTAAATAAACCATTTATTTACAAAACATTACTGTTGAAGTTGCTTCCCAGTATTGTTGCTTACTTTCTGCCTTGCTTACCTTTTTTGGAAACTTGTGTTTGCTATAAAATTTATAGTTTGTATTAAATTTCATTCTTTACAACGGCTCTTGTGTATTAATGGTATAAATTCCAGAAGATGATGAGGCTAGCAGCTTTCCACCCAAAAAACAATACTCAAGTAAATTTTACAGCAGACAGAAATCATCTGTCTGTGATGCAGTATGTGTGTGAACGCTGATGCCTACCAAACACATTTGTGTAAAAGTTATTCATGAATGAGTAAAGACATCTATTTGGATAGGCTACAGAGACTCATTTGTCACCTTAATAAAAAGTCAGACAAGATTAGATGTACAGACTTGATGCATTTTTGCCTCACTGAGCACGTTGTGGACGACCTTATGGGCGGCAATGACAAGCTTCATCTTTGAGTTACATCGAACCAATATTCCCGGGTGAATGCTAATTTAAGACCATCTAATATATACAAGTACTATTATAGAAGTTATGTATCAGTGTAGTGGGTGAGCAATGTCAGGGAGCGTGACTCATAGGACAAGACTGCTTGTTTTCGGTCGTCCTATAATGCCTCTTGAACAATAAAAAAAAAAGATGATAGGTTTGAAATGGCAGGAAGGTCATTTCTTGTGTAGTTGTGAGACTAGGGTGTCATTACCAGCTTGTATTGAAGTAACACATACAGGGATAAGTGCAACATTCCAAATCCATGTGTATGGAATGATGATGTAGTGCGTCATGTGGGTTTAACCTGTCAGTGCTGTTTTATAACTGGAAGTTATCGCGTATGTTACCCAGCACATGCACACGTTGTATTTAATTTAAAAGACAACTGTCATAATTGGAAGTCATATATGTCTGTACATAATTATGTTCATTGTTCCTTTTTAAATTCATTTAAAAATGTGGTACAAAATATTTTCTTGAATAAATTGGTTATGAAACTTATGACCAATTTTTCTCCACCTTTTTATTGAGCCACAGAATATTACAATTATTCCGTGTACTGTATTTTCATGCATGAAACTATAGTACATGCATTGTCAACAAAACAGTACTGAATGTATTGGCTGCCTTTTTGCTGCATGCTGCTGCCGGATCTTTTTTCCCCACTGTTGGTTAATGGTTTCATGGTGTGCGTAATTCCTGTGGCTTTGGCTCCAACAAGGCCCAATAGTTAAAAGTGTGTAGACCACAAGAGTAATCAATTGGGCTGTTACACGGTCTGTAACTATTATATAACTACTCAGTTGCCCTGGGGATTGTCAGGGTATTTCACACTGGAAACAAACCTCGTCTCCAACGTTTTTCTGATGTGGTGGGTTGACAGTGCTGAGGTAATGAAGAGATAAGTGCATACCATGTCTGACAAAAGTTCTGGTGCCTTCAAAACAGCATATACATCTCGTTAAAAGATTAGTCACACTTTATGTACTTTTTTTTTTGTTAAAAAATGTCAAATTGATTGAAAAGTAGTGCTGCCGTGAGTCAGAGAGACATTAAAAAACATATAGTTAAATTAAATTGAATTAAGTGGGTTTCTTTGACACATTCACACAGTAAAAAATGCTCTTTTGAACCACTTGTGGGCCACAAATGGAGGAAACGTCAATGACTGAATGCAAAAGTGTTAAATAAGGGGCAATTTCATGGAACTGAAGTATTTTGCGATGACTCTTGATAGAGCAGTGGAACTGGGGCTGCTGGGAACAAGCTGCATAATGTATGAAGGTTAAATCACGAGCAACCACGACTTCATAGCCCAGACTGACTGAATTCTAGGAGACGGAATTAAATTATTTCTGCCAGAGAATTGAAATGTGTTAAAATAGAGTAAAAATGGTGTGTATTTAGCTCCTAATAATAAAGGAAACCTCACTTAAGGAACCATACTGGTTGGATAAGGGGATTTATCAGCATCTTGATTCTGTAACAACATTCAAGAAGATCTTTTGATTTTTGGTGTGGTTTCTCCAATTTCCTTTTTTTTTTTTATTAAAGCAACATCCGAACCGAAGTTAAGCTTTTCTAATAGTGGTAGATTGATTTAATGATCACACATGGCTTCAGAATTTGTACTATGGTCATAAAATGTATACTATATATAATATACACAATACAATAAACTGCTTTAAAAAAAATCATAGTAACTTTTGATTCTCTTTATTTGCACAGATAATGAAATAGAACCTCTGAAATGAAATTATTGAAATGGATGGTGCTGGGGAAATTATAGCAATGTGACACTTTATCTGTAAATAAATATGATGACATTCACATTTTAAAGTATGTACTTGTAAGGAAATTGCTTGATTTGCATCACTGTTATTATAAGCTACTGTTAAGCTATAAAACTTGCTATTGTAATGCTCTATTACTCATTCCATGTTGATGCCAACAAACAATCAGTATTAACTTAAAGTTGAGGTTACGGCTTTGGTGCTGGTATACTTGATCCTCCATCCCTTGTTTGTTCCACTAGTGTCGGATCTGAATGTAACACGCACTTGGTAACTTCCTGTGTCAATTTGATCCGGTGGCATTGATCCACAGAATGGTCCGTACTCACGTCCAGATGTTGAAATCTTGTGAAAGGGGACATAAATTAAGAGAGGATTGTTTGTTCATTAAAGGTCTGACTGATTTATGCTCACCCAAACCTAAATCTGCAGGAACTGCCATGCTTATATCTCTAAAGGAGGACAACTGGGTAACAAACTGCCTCTACAAGCATGAGCATGAATACATTGGTTTCTCAACTTCCTGTGTTTTGTGTGTTTTTCCTGAAGCGTCTCTACTAACCTTCAACATATCATAGGGGCAGGGGACATCTGGGTGTCCCTCTATGTCAAAGGGTTCCAGGAATTCCAGGATAATCCTGTAGCCTTCTGGCAGTCGGATGATGTGGTCACACCTGCTCAGGGGTGGGTAGCCACTTGGATATTCTGGACTGCTCAGAAACCCAGAAAGTGAGGTCAACACTCTGCTTCTGCATGGCACTGTAAGAAAACGCACACAAAATTAAGAAAATCCTGCTTAGCATTCAGATTTGGAGCCATTTTTGAATTGTTCATCCAGTCCTCAATACGCCTTATGCTGTCCTTGCAAGTGGATTACGAACGACTCTGACCAGAGACTATGACTATGGGGAGAACATTTTTTATGTCAATTGAGATATTTCCAGACAACATAAATAATGGAATTCATTTAAGTTTGAATTATTGCCCTGACATGTATGCAGATGTTGTTAGAGACAAAAACAAATGAGAATCTCAAAGAGGCCGAGTTGGTGCAATTCATATAATTAGTAAATCTCTAGGCAGATAATCATTTTCCCTTTTCATCGCATGATTTGTTTTGTCATCCATTTTCCTCTGGCAAAGAATAATAATTCAAGGCACATGAACAAATAATTGTGATAAATTACCAGGTGTCAATGCACCGTTAGTGCCGCACAGAGATAAATTTTTTATGTTATTTGATGTTGCTTTTCCCTTGCTAATAGATAGCAATTAACCTTGCATAATCCTAGCTGTTGGAGATCAACTACTACACGCATAAGTAAGGCTTTATAGTCGGAAATTACCAAGAAAGTCAGGTTATGAAAGAATGAATATAATATCATCTGTGTGGTTGTGTCTGTGTGTGCATGTGTGTGTGTGTGTGTATGTGTGTGTGTGTGTGTGTGTATCCAGCCACTCAGATAAACATAATACAGGGTTGTAATGCAAGTTGTTTTAGTGTCATTCTTCTGTTTCCTTCTCTGCAGTCAGAGAAATCCTTTGAAAAAAAAAATTGACCTACATGCACCAGAAACAGACAGAGTAGGCTGGAGGTAAAGAATTGCAACATGCTTCCCAAACAGTTTCTGGAACATGAGGCAGAAGATGGTGATCTCAGACACCTAAAGAGCACCAAAGCAATGGCATGTTTCATAATGTCAAAAAGAGGAAACATCACCAGAAGCGCAGAAAAAATCCTGCATGTGTTGAGATGTTTTAGGTGTTTTAGATTACATTAAACCAAAGTCAACTTTATTGTCATTGCACATGTCACATTTTTTTTCTTTACCCATTGCCTTCCGATCCAACACAGTCGTTCCTGTACCAGACTGTAATACAGTTGGTCAGGATGCTCTAGATGGTGCAGCAGTAGAAGTTCACCAGGATGTCAGAAGAGATAGTTTTTCTTCAGAGTCCTCAAGAAGAAGAGGCGCTGGTAAGCTTTCTAGACCAGGGTGGAGCAGTTAGTCATCCAGGTGAGGTCCTGTGGAATGTGGATCCCCAGGAATTTCAAGCTAGTCACACACTCCACTGTCACACCATTGATGTGGATGGGTGGATGAGTGACAGCTTTCCTCCTGAAGTCCACAATGATTTATTACATCCCGCTTCAAAGCGGTGATGGATTGTAATTGTCAGTATTCGTGTGTGAGATGATGACCTTTACCTTGAGAAAACTAGGTCAAGGTCAAATTTCAACTTTTGGACACTCAGTAACCGGATAAGGTAGAAAGATGAGGGAGGCCAGTGTAAGACCATAGATCAAAGCTAGTGCTTTGATCTGTGAAGGTAGATTAGGGCACTAACCTTGATCATTGACCTATGCAAGTAGGTCAGGGTAAAATTTTGAATTCAGGGGTGTCGTGGGATGTTGCAGTCTGTGACTGCCTTGGTTCTAGTTTTGCTTTGCATGTGTTGTGGTTGTTGTTGTACCATGCGGCCACCTCCTCCCTGTAGGCCAATTCATTGTTGTTGATAAACTTGATGACGGCATTGGAGTCACGATCAGGTCTGCAGTTGTGGGTGAAGAAAGAGTAGAGAAATGGACTCAACATGCAGCCTTGTGTTACGCCAGCGTTTATGGTGAGAATGGAGGAGCAGTGGTGGTCTAACCGAACATGTTGCAGCCTGTTGGTCAGAAAGTCCACTAACCAGTTGCAGATAGGAGCCCTGATGCCAAGATCTATAACTTTGCTTATTAACTTAGTGGGGATGACAGTGTTGAATGCTGAACTGATGTACAAACAGCATCGTGGCATGTGTGTCATTATTGTCCAGGTGTGAGAGGACAGAGTGCAGCGCTATAAAGGCTGCTTGTTCTGCACTCCTGTTTATGCGGTAGGCAAATTGGTGGGGGTCCAGGGTGGGGGGCAGAGAGGATTAGCTACTCTACGCACTTGGTGATGATGGGGTTGACAACCAATGGCCGTAGCCATTAAGGTACGTTGGAGTGGAGTGTTTAGGTACTGGCAAGATAGAGGTGAATTTGAAGCAGGTTGGAACAACAGCATGAGCCAAGGACATGTTAAACTAGAACCCATGCAGTCACAGACTGCAAGATCCTGTGATATGGCAAATACAATCCTGAAGCCTGCTTACCCCTGAATTCAAAATTTTACCCTGACCTACTTGCATAGGACAAAAACCAAAGCTAATGCTCTGACCTACTGTCATTGATCAAAGCAGTAGCTTTGATCTACGGTGTCACACTGGCCTTCTCCCTCGTTTTTCTATCTTATCTGGTTCCTGAAAGTACAAAAGTTGAAATTTGACCTTGGCTTACTTTTCTCAAGGTCTAAGTCATCATCTCACTGTCATCCCCTTTGCCACACGAGTAGTGTGCTTTTTGTTTCATCTTTTTATCTGCAACAGTTGCGAAGATATTTGGTGGATTCACTAACTAACGAACGCATGGGCAAAAACACAAAAACTGACAATCACAATACATCACTGCTTTGAAGTGGGATGTAATAACTCCGATGTTATAACTCCATATCTGCCTGTCACGGGGTCGAACACGACTGGAAAGGGGAACCCAAAAGCACGACAGAGTAGCAGGCAGTCTTAGAACAGGTTTAATTATTCAGGCAGAGGTCAGGTACCGGGTAATCAGTCCAACATCCAAACGACAGACGAACAGGCAGAGTCCAAAAACTAAACGAGGTCATACAAAGGAAAGCAATCCAAAACCAGGCAGACAAATCCAAGGAGGGGTCGACGAAAGGCAGGGTCCGGGAAACAGGCTGGGTCAGTAACAGGAATCAGAACAACAGGCAGGAATCAAAGGCTGGAGAGTCAGGGCGAACACTAAACAATCTGGCAGAGAGCAGAAGGCTGAGCTGGCATTTGTAGTGTGGAGACAGATTGGGGAGTGGCTGCAGGTGTGTGGAGAAAGTGTTAGAGGTTGGTGGTTGGTAGCAAGCTATACCTTTGTTGCAGGTGTGTGGTTGTAAATACACCTGCAAACAGATTCCTCTGTGCTCCTTGTCTGAGAATGACAAGGAAGAATCAGTGGATTCAGCCGCCAGACTGGAGGACAATGAACATAGTGTAATGATTCCAGTGCAACATATGGCCCAGGAGACCATATGGTAGAAGAAACACTGGATTTGTGACAAGGCCAAATGACGCTTTTATGGGAGGGTCTGGGCTTCTCAACATGGAACACAAGTACCTTTACTGAACCCAGGTTGTTGTCTGTTTGGTGTGTTAGGTTTTAAGCCCCCCACCTTCAGATGTTTGCGTTTAATAACCAAATCCATTTGTGTCCCTATACATCTCTGTGTCGCTAAATAATCCAAACTTGTGTTGCCCTTCAGATGTCTGAGGAGATTCCTGCTGCTCTGAGATTGCTGAGCAGAAGAAAGCGAGTGTTCCTTCAGCCAATCATCTTTATCAGACAAAGATCGCGGGACCAGAGTCTGAGAATTAGAATGAAGAATCAGTGGATACCAATATTGAACCCCTGAATATTTGCTAATCCTCTCCCAGTCACTATAAAAAGATGAAACACAGCGTTTCCAAATTCTTCAAGAGATTTAAGACCTTTTACATGCTGCTGGCATCCTTCTGTGAAGGAGTGATCGTGCTCTTTTGGTCACAGCTGGCATTCCAGTTGCAGAGCACTGAACGAAAGTGTATTTTCATTCTGGTAGTGTACTTTCTGTAAGTACTCATAAAATAAATATATCAATACTTTGAATTAAAGACTGAATTTCTTATGTAATGCACACACACGGAAAAACATTGGGTCAGGATGAGGTTAATAAAAGCAGTTAGAGTGATACTAGCAGTGTTATTGAAACAATGGTCATATGGACCCAAAACTAAAGCCAACCCACTTTTAAACTTCTTCTTTTCCTTTCGGCTTTTCCCTTCAGGGGTCGCCACAGCAAATCAATTGCCTCCATCTAACCCTGTCCTTTGCATCCTCTTCTCTCACACCAACTACCTTCATGTCCTCTTTCACTACGTCCATAAACCTCCTCTTTGGTCTTCCTCTAGGCCTCCTGCCTGCAGTTCAAAACTCAGCATCCTTCTGCCAATATATTCACTATCTCTCCTCTGGACATGTCCAAACCATCTCAGTCTGGCCTCTCTGGCTTTATCTCCAAAACCTCTAACATGTGCTGTCCCTCTGATGTACTCATTCCTGATCCTATCCTTCCTGGTCACTCCCAGAGAGAACCTCAGCATCTTCATCTCTGCTACCTCCAGGTCTGTCTCCTGTCTTTTCCTCAGTGACACTGTCTCTAGACCAAACAACATCGCTGGTCTCACCACAGTTTTGTACACCTTTCATTTTAGCCGAAACTCTTCTATCACACATCACACCTGACACTTTTCTCCACCCATTCCATCCTGCCTGTACACGTTTCTTCACCTCTTTTCCCCACTCTCCATTGCTCTGGACTGTTGACCCTAAGTACTTAAAATCCTCCACCTTCTTGATCTCTTCTCCCTGTAACCTCACTCTTCCACTTGGGTCCCTCTCATTCACACACATGTACTCTGTCTTACTGCGGCTAACCTTCATCCCTCTCCTTTCCAGGACAAACCTCCACCTCTTTAGCTTCTCCTCCACCTCTTCCCTACTCTCACTGCAGATCACAATGTCATCTGCAAACATCATAGTCCATGGAGATTCCTGTCTAACCTCATCTGTCAGCCTGTCCATCACCATAGCGAACAAGAAGGGGCTCAGAGCTGATCCCTGATGCAGTCCCACCTCCACCTTGAACTCCTCTGTCACACCTACAGCACACCTCACCATTGTCTTACAGTCCTCATACATGTCATGCACCGCTCTAACATACTTCTCTGGCACTCCAGACTTCCTCATACAATACCACAGTTCCTCTCTGGGCACCCTGTCATAAGCTTTCTCCAGATCTACAAAAACACAATGCAGCTCCGTCTGGCCTTCTCTGTACTTCTCTGTCAACATCCTCAAAGCAAATACTGCATCTGTAGTACTCTTTTTTGGCATGAAACCATACTGCTGCTCACAAATGCTCACTTCTGCCCTTAGTCTAGCTTCCACTACTCTTTCCCATAACTTCATTGTATGGCTCATCAGCTTTATTCCTCTGTAGTTGCCACAACTCTGCACATCTTCCTTGTTCTTAAAAATGGGCACCAGCACACTTCTCCTCCACTCCTCAGGCATCTTCTCACTATCCAAGATCCTGTTGAACAACCCAGTCAGAAACTCTACTGCCACCTCTCCTAGACACTTCCAAACCCCTACAGGTATATCATCAGGACCGACTGCCTTTCCACTCTTCATCCTCTTCAGTGCCCTCCTCACTTCATCCTGGCTAATCTTTGCTACATCCTGGTCCACAACAGTCACCTCTTCTAGTCTTTGTTCTCTTTCATTTTCCACGTTCATCAACTCTTCAAAGTACTCTTTCCATCTTCCCATCACACTGCTGGCACCTGTCAATAGACTTCCATCCCTATCCTTAATCACCCTAACCTGTTGCACGTCCTTCCCATCTCTATCTCTCTGTCTTGCCAGCCTGTATAGATCAGTCTCTCCCTCCTTACTGTCCAACCTAGCATACAAGTCATCATAAGCTTCTTGTTTGGCCTTTGCTACCTCTACCTTCACCTTACGCTATATCTCCCTGTACTCCTGTCTACTCTCCTCAGTCCTCTCAGTGTCCCACTTCTTCTTAGCTAACCTCTTTCTTTGTATACACTCCTGTACCTCCTCATTCCACCACTAAGTCTCCTTATCTACTTTCCTTCCAGATGACACACCAAATACACTCCTACCTGTCTCCCTGATCACATTAGCTGTAGTTGTCCAGTCATCTGGAAGCACCTCCTGACCACCCAGAGCCTGTCTTAACTCCTTCCTAAAGGTCATGCAATACCCTTCCTTTTTTATCTTCCACCATTTCGTCCTCTGCTCTGCCTTTGACCTCTTCATCTTCCTCACCACCAGAGTCATCCTACATATCACCATCCTATGCTGTTGGGCTACACTCTCGCCTACCACTACTTTGCAGTCACTGATCTCCTTCAGGTTACACCGTCTCCACAAAATGTAGTCTACCTGTGTGCTCCTACCTCCACTCTTATAGGTCACCCTATGTTCCTGCCTCTTCTGGAAAAAAAGTATTCACTATAGCCGTGTACATCCTTTTTGTAAAGTAAACCATCATCTGTCCTTCTGCATTCCTCTCCTGGATACCAAACCTGCCCATCACTTCCTCATCACCTCTGTTACCTGCACCAACATGTCCATTGAAGTCTGCACCGATGACAACTCTCTCACTTCTAGGTATGCTCTGCATCACTTCATCAAAGTCCAACCAGAATTTCTCCTTCTCCTCCAGCTCACATCCTACCTGTGGAGCATACCCACTAACAACATTGAAGATCACACCTTCTATTTCTAGCTTCAGACTCATCACTCTATCCGACACTCTTTTTACCTCCAGGACATTCCTAACAAACTCCTCCTTCAAGATAACTCCTACTCCATTTCTCTTCCTATCTACACCATGATAGAACAACTTGAACCCTGCTCCTAAACTTCTAGCCTTGCTACCTTTCCACCTGGTCTCCTGGACACACAGTATGTCTACCTTCCTCCTCTGCATCATGTCGACCAACTCTCTACCTTTTCCTGTCATAGTTCCAACATTCAACGTCCCTACTCTTAGTCCTATACTCTTGGCGCTCCTCTTCTCTTTCTTCGTGCGAACGCACTTTCCTCCTCTCCTTCTTCGACCAACAGTAATCCAATTTCCACCGGCGCCCTGTAGGTCAACAGCGCCGATGGCGGTCGTTGTTAACCCGGGCCTCGACCGATCCGGTATGGAAGTCATATGTTTGATTCGCATCTTTGATTTGGCAAAAGTTTTACGCCGGATGCCCTTCCTGACACAACCCTCTGTATTTATCCGGGCTTGGGACCGGCACAATAAGACACTGGCTTGTGCCCTCTTGCGGCTACATTCCAACCCACTTTTAAACACTGTACTTTAATCTCCAGTTTTCATTTTTCATTACTTCATATACTTTGAATTTTACCACAAAACACGTTTGTCAAATGACAAAGGTAATTGATATGATTCAACATACTGCAAAGTAATAAATACTACATCAGCAATAACATTTCACAATTAAAGTAGGCATAACCTTTTGTTAAAGAACATTTTCACTGTGATACCCTTTGAAGGGATAATTATTCAGATTGCTACTTATTTGCCCGACACCCTGGAAAATTATTATATAATTACTGTATTTCCATTTAACTCTCCACAGTGTTCCTTTCTGCTTGTATCTTTAAGCCACTGAGATATTCCACAGCACTTGCGTTCCATCTCTTACCTGTGCAGGTCTTGTTGTTGTCATGGAGAATATATCCTTGTTTGCATGTGCAGTAATATCCACCGATGTAATTGTGGCAAAAATGACCACACACTCTCTCCCCATCTATCTTGGAAAGGCACTCATTAATGTCTGTTAAAGAGTGAAACACAACACAATAACTATATTTGATGGTCCCGAACACATATCAGATTTGCAAAATTTTGTGTGTGTGTGTATGTGTGTGTGCGCGCGCATGTGTGTGTGTTTTCATAAATGTTTTGTATATCCTAATAAGTGACTAAATATAGAATAATAAGTACAGTTATTCACTGTGGGGCAGCACATTACCTCACAGCAAAAACGGTCCTGTGTGGAGTTGGCCTGTTTTCTTCGTGTACACATGAGTTCTCTCTGGGTTCTCTAACTTCCTACCACTACTGTTAGTATGGAATATGTGGGTGAACTTGACTATAAATTGCCCACAGACATGCATGTGAATGCAGTTGGTTGCCTGTCTTTAATGTGGCCTCGAGATAAAGCAATTTGTTCAGAACGTACCCCATTATCTCCTCAGTGTCTGAGATAGAGTCCAGCAATAGTCATGCTTTATTTCCATGACACATATTCTTGTGTAATTGCTGCTGCCTAAAATATATCTGCCGCTGGTAACAAATGCTACTATTCTGCATCACCTTCAGAGGTGTAAAATGCTTGGAAGCCTGTGAATCGGCCCTCGTTAGAGTAGTCGCTCCTAAAAACCACTGACATGGTGTTCCAGGCTGACAGGATGATCGTGTTCCTTGGGGTGCTTTCATGGTTTTTTTCTTCCTCACCGCAGAACCGCAAAGTTTCATTTCCCTCTGCTAAAACCTGATTCGACAAGGTCAGAGAGTTTTTAGTCAGCAAGCCACTGACAATCAGTGCAGACAATCAGAGCTAGCGTTTCTCTAACGCGTACCTGGACGTAGTCGTATTCACACTGGTTTGAAGGCTCTATGCTGAAATGGCTGAAATAGAGTTTGACCCTGTGGCCATGTGAGACACTGATATTCCACACAACATGCTGGTCATCAGGGTATGGCTGGGGGAAATTGGGTGAGTTGAAGCTGCCATACAACCCTGACATTTCTCCTCCCAGAGTGGCACAGAGGAGGGAAAGCAGGACAAATGCAAACAACCTACAGGGCAAAATTAGGAGTGATGGCAGCAGCTACAAGCATTATTTTGCACATACAAATGTTAACTGACACTCACCCGTTCATGTTGCTTCACAGTCCTTTGTGTAAAGGAATATTGCAGAATGCTGCTGCTGAATGCTCTCAGTGATCACAAGGTAAATGAACCCAGCCGGCTGCCTAGTGACATTTAGGTAAACAAAGTGAAACAGGCACATGATCAGTTGGTCATCATTACCCGCCTCTTGCAACGACGTAAATCTATCAAACTGATAAATGCCAGAATAATTTATATTCATTCTGATTCTGCAGAGACAATGCTTCATTATGTTTTATTGTCTCAGTTCAGATTTACAAGGGGGAATGGAAGTATAGATCCTAACTAACTTCTAACTGCTATGTCTGTCAAACTGATTTCATACAGCAGGCACATCACAGTTGTCCAAATCATCTCCATAAACAGAAGAAAAACAACATTTTTAACCATTTTATTTATTTTTGACTTATCTAGTTAGTAAAACATTCAATCATTCATCTTCCTGACCGCTTCTTCTGCAAGGTTGCTGGTGTCTAGACCAGCTGACTTACACGCTAGAAGCGAGGGACACTCTGACCGACAAACAACCACTTACTCTCACATTCACACCTACGATCAATTTGGAATAATCAGTTCTGCATATTTTGGATGTGGAAGGAAGCTGGAGAACCTTGAGAGAATCCAGGCAGACACGGGGAGAATATACAAACTCTGCACAGAAAGGATTCAAACCCTCTAGCAAGAAGCGACAGTGCTACTCACTACTACACCATGATTCCACATTGATGAAACATCCATCCATCCATCTTCCACTGCTTATTCGGATTCGGGTCGTGGGGGCAGCAGCTTCAACAGAGAGCCCCAAACTTCCCTTTCCCCGGCCACATCCACCAGCTCTGACTGGAGGATCCCAAGGCGTTCCCAGGCCAGTGTTGAGATATAATCCCTCCACCTGGTCCTGGGTCTGCCTCGAGGTCTCCTCCCAGCTGGACGTGCCAGAAACACCTCCCTAGGGAGGTACCCCGGAGGCATCCGCACCAGATTCCCAAACCACCTCAACTGACTCCTTTCTATGCGAAGGAGCAGCGGCTCTACTCTGAGCCCCTCGCAAACAGCAGTGTTTCTCACCTTATCTCTAACGGAGACACCAGCTATCCGCCTGAGAAAGCCCATTTCAGCTGCTTGTATCCGCAATCTCGTTCTTTCGGTCATGACCCTTCTGAGTTCAATCTTTTTCAATAAGCCAACATGCTCCTGAGACATACCTGTGGTGAGCATGCCAGAGTAGGGGTCAGTCATGACCATAGGTGAGGGTAGGAATGAAGATTGAACGGTAGATGGAGAGCTTTGCCTCTCGGCTTAGCTCCCTCTTTGTGACAACAGTGCAGTAAAGCGACTGCAATACCGCTCATGCTGCCCCAATTCTCCGTCCAATCTCACGCTCAATTGTTCCCTCACTCGTGAACAGGACGCCAAGATACTTAAACTCCTTCACTTGTGGAAGGACCTCATCCCCCACTCGGAGAAGGCAGTCTACCGATTTCCTGCTGAGGACCATGGCCTCAGATTTGGCGGTGCTAATCCTCATCCACACTCGGCTGCAAACCAGACCAGTGAGTGCTGCAAGTCACAGGCCGATGACGCAAACAGGACCACATCATCTGCAAAAAGCAGCGATGCAATCCTCAGGCCACCAAACTGTAACCCCTCCTCACCGCGACTACACCTCGATATCCTGTCCATGAAAATCATGAACAGAATTGGTGATAAAGCGCAGCCCTGGCGAAGGCCAACAGCTACACGGAACAAGTCCGACTAACTGCCGAGAACCCGAACGCAGCTCTCACTTTGGGCATACAGGGATTAGATGGCCCTGAGGAGAGGCCACCTCACCCCATACTCCCGCAGTACCTCCCACAGTATATCCCTGGGTACCCGATCGCCTTGTCCAAGTCCACAAAACACATGTAGACTGGATGGGCATACTCCCAAGCCCCCTCTAGGATCCTTGCGAGAGTAAAAAGCTGGTATGTTGTTCCACGACCAGGACGGAACCCACATTGTTCCTCCTCAATCCGAGGAAACATCTTGTATTAAATTTTTTATTTGAAAACTAAAACTATAGAATCAAAATATAGGCTATTTATGACAATGAAGGTCACCTGTCAGCCATATCATGCTTCAGTGCTTGTTGATCAGACTGGATTCATGTTGCGAAATAACCAATACCCTGCTCTAATAATGTCAAAGCAGCAAATCTATAAATACAATGTTATCAAACAACAATCACCTGTCCATGTCTTTTGTTTCCACCTCAACAAAAAGGGTCAGGAGGGAGAGCAGGAATTCTGACAATCATTCAGTCCATAGCTGCTCTTGTCCACAAGTCAGTCTTTGGCCAAATCGCTTCGGCCCAGATTGCATGGCAAATGTGTTGCCATTGTTGTGTAACTAAATGGTGAAGCCTTTTACAAGGTGGGAAAGTGCTTTATAAGTGCAGTCCATTTACTGGTAATTGCTGTATCAGGGACAAAAACAGTTTGCGGTACAACAGCAAAAATGAAATGAATGAAACCAGACTGCATAGCGCTTTTTTTTTTATAGCTTACTTGCCTGCACTGGCAAATGTTTTACATCAAATTTCATTGTAACTGCTGTTATAATGAGGGGTTTGCAGTATATTGATCCTTTACGTGTTGACGAAACAGGGATTTAGAAGTGGTAGCGCCTTTCAACCACCACCAGTCATAGATGCTTATAATAACCAGCTACCATTTCCCTTAACCTTAAACCACTAATGCCTAGTATTTGAAGTAAATTACAATAATTATCCATGTAAACATCAATGTTAATGTCCATTTCTGAATGACCTCTCTGGTGGTACTCTACTTAAATGGTGCCCCAGCTTTTTACTTTTTGCCCTATTGTGAGCTAATGGGATGTTACACCAAAAGAGTACAGGAGGCACATAGTCTCCCACTGCAGAATTGCTTTTGCCTTTCAACAAAAAGCAAAAAAAAGAATTCAGACTCATCATACATATTACAAAAATCCCTCTCAGCCCTCATGGAGTGGTATCTGTCATGCTCAAGTTTGGTTCCTCAACCAAAGGTTTAGTAACTTAACCGTGCTTAGGGCTGGCCACTCCTCCACTCTCCCAATTTGGGGGACATCACATATATCCCATTTCTTTTGCTGATACAGTAGCATTAAAATAACTCTGTAAATTTTTTTGCCCACTTTTATGCACGTCCTGCTCAGATATCCCATGACTGACATAATAAATTATGACAAATGCACACATCTACCTCTTTAGTGCTTCTTCCAAATTAACAGATGAACTGCAAAACAACTTTCCAATGTGGATGACTTCATTCAGTTTTAGATAAAGTACATGGGAGAAAAGAGTTGGAAAAGACTCAGAAGTAATAGTGTTCTTGAAAAGGAAAGATTCAAGTAATGTTTATTTACATTACATGTTTTAATAACATGGTAAACAGTTAAAATATAAATTCAATTACTGTACATCCTGATCCTGGCATGTGGCATGAAGTTAGTAATATTAAAAACTGTTAGCTTAAGTTGAACAAGTATGACTTAAATATTTACAGCACAGCTCTCTGTGAAAAGCAATTAACTGTACACAATCTCACATGTGTTTCAAAAGACATGAATGCCTCTGTTGTTCTCTGTGTGTCTGTGTTTGGATAGACATTGAATCACAGCTGTGACATCTAATTTGCAGGCTTGTTATGCATGTTTCTGAGGGGCCTTGGAGCACTGCACACTCTTGTCTGCCAGAAATTAGATAAAATTGGTATCATAAATTGGTTATTATACCCTACAAGTTCATAATGGCTCCCTGGAGTCATAGAAAGTTTCTTAAGATACATTATTTCTAAGCAAATGAAAATTCATCAAAATGACTGACTGTTGTATCCACAGGTCACTGCAGGAAGATCTTGTGTTTGCGGAGCAATAACTGATGATTGTTTTTGCTGATGCACTTTGGCAGCTTTAAGTCTTCAGGGACTGGGAAATGGTGACATTTTAACACAAAATGTAAAATACAGGAAATCATTCCTGGTTGGTCATAATCACAAACAAATTTCTCCAAATGGGAGCTTCAATAGATACTGAAGGAAAAGGCTTGTACTTAGGGTGAAGTTTCATATGTTTGTTCCATATCATCACAGAACAGACTCTGCTGTGTCAAATAATTGTTCATGTATATTTCCTACAGAGGAATTATCATTAAGCTTCTTTTATTGTTACTGGAGACTTCACTCAGACTAAACTTCAAAAGGTTACGTCTGAATTTCATTCTCATGTTGTCTGCGACAAAATAAACCTTCTGTAACGGTCTAATAATCCAAGTCTTTTTTTGAGGATCCTGTTTTATTAATTTTACATATGACTAGTTATTTTGCACTTCAATACCATCACTATGAATTTGTCCAGGGCCCATGTGTGATGGAATTCATCATAGATTTAAAAATTGATTGATATTAGAACAACTCCTACAGAGAAACCAGTAAACATACTTGACTTACCCACTTGTTGTAAGTCAAGTCAATAAAAAGGGGTGCACATAAAATCTTTGGTGTGGCTCTCAAAAGATTGCAAAGATGTTGCTTGATGCCCACCATTTGAACTGCATTAAGTAGGCATGTTTTAGATTCCTGGCATCACTTATAGCCAGATGAAATTGAATGGTGGGTGAGAGCCTCCACATTTTCACATTGTCTCCCACCTCCATGCAGATTATCTATCGTGAAACTCTTATTAATTTTTTTGTTTTTTTACACCCTTGGTTATTTAGAACAATTTTAAAGCACGTGCAAGGTACACAGAATTTGCACTAGGAACTCTCTGATCGCACCCATCTCGCTCAATTTTGAAACTGAAGCCCTTCGTAAATGCTGACTACAGCTTCATCTGTGTACATTTCATCTTCCCTTCATACCTTACACCACATGCATGGAATAGATGAAGAAACCCTTTATTTGTGTGCCATTTGAGTCACATATTAATTTAACTGACTGGAAAAGTTAATATTCAAAAATGCTGTTTGTTGTTTCTAACAATTACCTCTCCAGTACATAAGTATGTGTCAAGATTTGCAGTTGCTCCTTCTCTCTCTCTTCTTCTGTGTCACTCCCAGGTCCCACCTACCTGGGCATGCCCACTCCTGGCAGCAGGGCAGCAGACCTGTCTTCCATTTCCAATCTCCAGACCTTCATGAGGACCAGCTTCCCACCATTTATCGCCAGTACTGTTGTACTGCTAGTCAGTATCAGCACCGTGGCTCTCATTACTCAACCCTTGACTTTTGATAACTCTGTTCTTTCCATGTTACCAGTTCCGGTCTGCTGCCTGTTGCCTGATCACAGTTTCAGCCCACCTTTCTGCCTCCACTACTTACTCCCTGCCGACTCACCTGCTCAGCCTGGTCATCTGGTCCACCATCTCACCACATTCTTTTGTTATATAAATGTCCCTTATCTGACGTGCTTTGCATTTGGGTCCTACAGTAAACTTTGTGAAAAAAGAACAAACTGACAAGACCCCACACATAAAAGTTCAACTAGTAATCATAGTAACAAATGGGGAAATGCAAATGATAAAATTCTTCAATAGCATGTAACACATCAGATTGTTGTGTACAGAAGGTTTTGATGGGTCATATTGGTGATCTGCTCCGGAATGAAATCAACTGGTAACTATAGTAACATGAAAATTAAATGGGCCAAATTCATAAATAGCAAAAGGCACCACTCTTCCTTGTCGTTGCTGAGGGTAACCCTACTTTTTAAATGTCATTGCAAGGATTGGCACTAAAGTGCCCCAGATGTACTGACTAGAAATTTCAATACAGCCAATCTCCCATAATATAATAGTGCTGCTTGCTTGTTTATTTGGGTTGGCACAAATGATGATTTGGTGGGTTAAAGACTTTTATATGCACTGCATCTTGTTCCTCTAAAATACCTGTAATGACTCACAAGAGCAAATTTTCTATTGCATATACTTTAGGTTCTCATCTTTCTAAAATTTCACACCCTAGGGTCATACCTCTCACACGTTACTTTGTATGTCAGGGTGTGACAAGCCAGTCCTTGTACCAATGATAGCTTCTGACTGGAGGCAGTATTTATTGATACAGATGAAAACAAAAGTGGAAATAGCGCAATTAACACATTGAAGGTTGGCTTTGTCTGAGCAAATATTTGAGGTACGTACTTGAATTATGAAATGGTAAAAGGAAGTAAAATAACAAAAATTTGATGACAGTCAATGTCTAAAATATATTGCAAGCAATGGAACAAACCCTAAGAATAAATATAATACTGTGCAGTTCAATGTTAAATTTTAACAAGTCTCTCCTGAGGCAGAACAACAGCGAAGAAAATTATTTATTAATTTGTTGTGAAAGAAAAAATACTGGTCTAACATCACCATCAACTCAAGAAAGAAAACATGTATTGTATTTTAAGCAGATGCTTTTATATATGAGATCAGTGGACTAAGGTATGTAGACATTTCCCTGAAAAGAAGTTTTGTTACCTCAGCAATGTTTTTCTTTTTTCTTCATTGTTTTTGTTCAGATGAAAAGCTCTATAAAAAATAAACTTAACTGCTTCTCTCGAGCTTCCATTCAAATTTCCCCACAGTATTTTTTCCTGTTGAAAAATACACTGGGTGTTTATTATTCCTATGCAGGTGACCATATGTACATAAATAACCAAACTGAAAGTGAATACGACATTTACCTAGGATAGATAGAGGAAATACAGTAATGTAGCCGCAAGAGGGCACAAGCCAGTGTCTTATTGTGCCGGTCCCAAGCCTGGATAAATACAGAGGGTTGTGTCAGGAAGGGCATCCGACGTAAAACTTTTTCCAAATCAAACACGCAAATCAAATCTTTGACTTCCATACCTGATCATTCGAGGCCCGGGTTAACAACGACCGCCATTGGTGCAGGTCACCTACAGGGTGTCAGTGGAAATTGGACTACTGTAGGTCGAAGAAAAAGAGGAGAAAAGTGTGTTCGTAGGAAGAGAGAGAGGAGGAACATCAGTAATGTTCCTCCTCTCAGTGCAGTGGCTCAGCGGTAGAGCAGATGTCTCGTAAACAGACATCGGTGGATCGAATCCCGCTCCCGCCATGATGTCACCAGGAATGTGAGCTGATGTGTCAGCTCACCTCCCAGCCACTGCCGAGGCGCCCTTGAGCAAGGCACGGTCCCCCCTACAAGCTGCTCAATTGGGGCGCGTTCCAGAAGCCGCTGCTCGTCACTCTGCCTGCCAATGTGTGTAGTTTGATGTGTTTGTATTAACTGCATGCTTACAGGCCCCCTTGTGTGCTTTGTTCAGGGGGCCTGTATACTGTTAAAAATATTAACCTGAGTGACTATGTAATTTCCCCTTGCGGGATCAATAAAGCATGCTTCTGCTTCTTCTTCTAGTATACAACTGAGGGTAGGAACGTTGAATGTTGGAACTACAGTATGACACAGTATGTCTACCTTCATCCTCTTATGCAGAGGATGCCTACAGTTGCTTCTCCAGCCCCCAACAACCATCCTACTCATGAGCATGATCGCTCTTGTCAAGTTTGTTTCCTTTAGTGGAGGAACTTTGCCATTGTTTGGAGCAACATGAGTTGCAAGCCACACATCCCCACCATGGGTTGCAGTATCCTCCTGCTCCAAGCCGCTCATCTCTCCCTTCATCAACTAAATCCTTGTTGCCTACACCAGAACCTCCACCATGACCATCCGAGTCCCACTCTCTCATCCAGTCTTCTGAACATCTGACTTGCACTCACACCTGGTGCCCTTTACATATTCAGGGTTTAAACCAGTCTGCCCTTATCCTAGAATATCTTGCTGCCTCCAATGTAGCACCTTCACTTAACCTGATGCAAGCAGTACCAAGCACCTCCATTCCTGAAGCCCAAGCTCGTATACCACTGGGATTAGATGAGGCTGCACCTCCTATTTCCTCTTTAGGTAATGCATCTCTGCATGTGCCTCCCTCTCGTTGTGAGGTACCACAGCTGCAGAGGCTCTCCATCCCTGCTCCTACTTCATATGCAGTACCAGCATCAAGCTTTCCCCAAACGATGCCTCCTTGGCCTCCTGTGTAGCACCCCCTGGTTCAACACAACCTGCAGCACAGCCGACTGTGGTGATGGAGCCCTCCGACCGGTAGCTTCCTTACCCGAGAGCCCCATATCCTCCAGTTCAAATTAGATCAGCTACTGTTGATGTTCCTTCTTTTCCTCAGTCTCAATCTACTGTGGCAGCTCCGCAACAGACTCAACCTGCCACTGGGGATCTCCCTCCTCAACCATTACAAGCTGTCACTGATGTCCGTCCTTTCCCTCCACTATATACTTATATTGCTGTTCCTTCGAGTCACCACATACCAGCTGCAGTTGGTGCCCTTCCGCAGCCTCCACACCCACAGGCAGCTGCTCCCCTCCATCCTGATGTGCTACAGCAACCTGCAGTGTCAGTGGTCACATGGCCAGCTTACCAGACTACTGCTTACTGGTCCCGCCATGAAGGCCCTTCATTCCCTCATTTTGTTCAAGATGACCCACAGGAATTCTCTATGCTCAAGATGGCCCTCCATAACCTTCTATCCACAGATGAACATGAACAGTTTAAATATCATATACTGCTTGACCATCTAAAGCTGGGTTCTGCTTGCTGCCTTATACTCTCCTATGCCAACAGCCCATATCCTTACACTCGTGCACTAGCTGCCCTGCAACAACGTTATGGCCAGCCCCATCAGCTGGTACTTAGTGAAATAAGTGCAATTCAAGCTCTCCCCTCCCTTTGAACTTGGGATTCAAGAGGCTTCAGTGATTTTGCCAGCAGAGTTAGAGCACTTGTCGGTATGCTACAGTCTCTAGGTAGTGTTGAGGACAAGCAGAGTTAGCTTGTGCTTCCCATGTGCAGAACCTTCTGGCTAAGTTGCCTCCAGAGTTAGTTACCAACTATGCCCGTGTCTGTACCACCCATCCAGGAACCTCATACAACCTTGTCGACTTTGCTACCTGGCTGCAAACAGAGGCAGAGTGCCAGATGTTAACATTACAAGTCAGTTACAACCGACAGCTGCAAACTAATCAGTATGGGAAAGAGAGGAAACTACTCATCAAAGCCAATTATCCCATGGCCACAACACTGCACGGCACAAGCAGTGCACAGGCACCTCCTGAGTTCCTAGTTTCCGCCTACGTGGGTGTGGCTGTTCCTGGCAGCAGAGCAGCACACCTGTCACTAATCATCAATCTCCAGACCTTCATGAGGACCACCTTTCCACCATACATCGCCAGTTTGTTTGTACTGCTTGTCAGTATCAGTACCTTGGCTCTCGTAAACTCGCACCCTGACTTTTTGGATAATTCTGTTCTCTCCATGTTTCTAGTTCCGGTCTGCTTCCTGTTGCCTAATCACTTTCCAGTCCACCTGCCTGCTTCAACTACCTACCTCCTGCCGACTCACCTGTTCAGCCTGGTCATCTGGTCCACCATCTCTACACATTTATTGTCAAATAAATCCCCTTTTTCCCTCTTACCTGACGTCTGCGCATTTGGGTCCTACAGTAAACCATGACACATCCTGAAATTTCACATGAAAGCTGAACATCCCAAATATTATGTGAGTAATTTATATCTATTCCAGTGACATTATGTTCTGTAAGCCATCTGTAAGACATTTACTTCATTTCATCATTTATTTTTTGTCTTTCACTACTGGTGTCAATTTTTTCCTGCACTTAAGTACTGGTAACTGCATTGTCATGTAATAGAATTAGAAATAAATAATACAATATTTAAACTTCTGCAAACATCATGGAGTTTGAGTTGCAGCTGCTGAATGTTCAAAGCTTCATGTAGATGTGCCCTACATTACCACAAGGGAAGGCAAGGCCTTAAACCAAGCAACTCTACATCCCATTCTCAAAGGACAGACGTTCAAGACAAAGGTTTCAGCTTACACACAAATACTAGGGCAAGTGTCATACAGTACATGTGCGTCATCAGCAAAACACATTTGCAGTACAGTGAACAATCCGTGCATGTGGCATGGATAATATGCTCTCACACACAAAGCTCAACATGCACCTGAAACGTGCAGAGACACAAGGCACTGGCTAATGTGTTTTCAGCGTGACCAGATATTCACCATGTGTGTAAGACATGAGCTGCCCTCACGTACTGTTTTTCTTGCTTGCTGTACCATGCTGTAATAAAGTGCATCCTTATAGAAAGTCACTCAGTCATCAAATAATGAATAGGCCACCTGAGTCAATCCTAAGTCAAGAGAAGGCAGTGATGGCGATGCAGAGAGAAAGCTTTGAGCCAGTACAGGTGCTGGAACAATGCAAATAAAGGAAAGCTGCTCTTTTTTTATCATTAAATTTTTTTAGCCCTTTTACTCATCTCATTGAAGTATATATCTGAACATCTTGTTCTTGAAACAAATTACACCCCTAGCCATAATAGTACACTTCATCCATCTACCCTTGAAACAAAATCCCTCTGCATTTTCATCCTTACACTCAACCTGTTTTACCTTTCCCCTTGCTGCAACCACAGTAGTAAACTGCAAACTGTAATTAAGAACTTGAATAAGAGGGGATATGTCAACACGAATGAACAATGTGGCATTATTAATCCACTGCAATTTACTTATCCGCCCTAGTTTTGAAGAAAAATTTCACAGTTCACTTCCTGCCGCAAATAATCAATGTTTTAAAAATCAAGATATATTTGGCTAGGGTTCTCTTTTTGAAAGTGGGAGAATTTGTCCCAGAGATTGGTTTGCTTGGACGAATAGGAGCATGCTATTGCTTTTTCACTCTAATGCAAGACAAAAACATTGGACTGAGATTGCTAGTGGGGCCATAGCTCGATTCCATTCTAAACCTGGAGCAGATGATTTTTCATGTGAGAACAAATGAACCAGCCACAGGATTTCATTGTGAAAGATATGTGATTTTACATGCATACATTTATACATACTGTACATGCATACATTTGAAAAGTTAAGGTATACATTATGAAGTTATAGTGTACATTAAGAAAATCTGACTGAGACACCTCTGTAATTCTTTAGCTGTATGTGTAGTCATGGTGACATATATGCATAAAAACAGAAGTATTTTGTCTGACAATATATAAAAAGCTTGTGTTTGTATCTTATTTTGTGTACTTTGTCAAATATTATCCAATGAAGTGCAATAGAAGTAAGCTCACTTCCTGCCTCTACTTGATGTTTTTTTTCAAATACACTTGAAGAGCAGTTTAATAAAATGATGAATGCCTGGATTTCTTTTGTTATTTCTCTTAATTGTTTTGTCAAACCAAGAAATAAATTCATCAGAGGTATTCAACTATTGGATAAACTTCTGTTTAGTTACTTTTGAGTCTCACATGGAATGATGCCACACTGATTATGCAGGACTGTAATCACCAAAGATGTTTAATCAACAAGATACTTCTCAGTCTGCGAATTTTAGTTACAGAAAAGTAAAAAGAAAACATCGCTCGGACCTTAAAAAAAGAAAATCAAATTATTCACACCTTTCTTGTAGTCAGAAACTGGTTCATGTATGCGTGCAGCTTTTGATGGAGGAACGTCCACATTTCTGTCACAGCACAGAGAACAAGTTTCATATGACATTGCTCCTGGCTGCTCAGTTGGCCTGAAGCTCAATGTTCATGAGAAAAAAAAAACAGAATTGATTGAATGCCATCAATATATGTGGACATTTCTGAGAAAACAGCAGATTCATTTTACTGTTTTTAATAAAATCACGATCACTTTTTCTCATGAAATAGAAGAGAATTCATTAACTTGCCTCCAACAAAAAATACATAGAAGTGCTTCATAGTAATTTCTTACCAAAGGCTCTCTTGAATTTACCGCTTGCTTCATTAACCACCAACAGAAAAAAAGAAATAAATAAAAAATATTATATATATATATATATATATATATATATATATATATATATATATATATATATAAATCAAGTAAAAGTGAGACTAGAGAATAGTCAATAAATATACAAAATAATGAATAAATGACGTGTGCTTTGTGCTTCAGACAGAGTCATTGTTTGAAGAGAACCGCACAACAGAATTATCAAACAATTTATGCGACAAGACATACAGTCAGAATAATGTGAAGAGTCTAAATTAATAAGATAAACAGATTTTACATCTTGATGAAAATGAAGGTAGTTAGAGGCTGTTAGGTGTTGAGGAAATATTGATTTTAATTTACATAGATAATTTAATTCAGAATTTTTATTAAACAAATTAAATCTTTCTAAAATGACAAGAGTTTTTCCTCTTGCAAAGCAAAGGAGTTTGATTCTAAAATGACAAAGGGAAAAGAAAAACCAGAGGAGTTTGATGAGATAAAGGCTTCTCTAATTAAAATAATTGAGAAGTCAAAGAATGAGCTGCTGGAAGGTCTCGGAAGAAGTGAAGCAGCTGCAGAAGGATATGGAAGAGAAGGACCGCCGCATTGTTTCCTTGGAACAGAGAGAGTGGATGATTTGGAACAGAATGCTCGAATTAATGATGTGATCATCACCGGCATCAAAATCAAGCCACAAATGGAGCCAGGGGAAGTGGAGAGGCCACCGAGCACAAAGCTGATACTGACACAGTGTAGGAAAAGGTGATTTGCCAACTCAGAGATCTGGAGATAATCTTAGATTTGGAGCATATTCAAAACTGTTATTCACTGCCATCCAGGGGTTGGAAACCACCTGCAATGTTCATAAAATTCTACAACCATAAGCACAAGATTGTTCCTCTGAAACAAGGCTTCAAACTGAAATGAAAAAATGTTTACATCTACAAGAATCTCACTAAAAAGAACGCTGATATTGCCAAAAAAGGTCGTCAACAGAAGGTGAATGGGCTGATTGACAACACTTGGACAAACAACTGCAGGATCTTCATCAAAACAAAGGGGCTTTCATTAGAGCAGAGGAAAACAATGATGATCGGGAGCGCTGAGGAGCTGGTAAAATCAATAAAGTATTGTCATGAAGGTAGGGGTTTGGACCCAAATGCAGAACACCGAAGACGCCGCTTTTGTCCATAGCTTTAATCACAAAAAAAAAATACACAGGCAAGATGCAAACCAAAACTCAGGCAGACCAAGGCAGAAAAACAGAACAGACTTACAGGAACCAAACTATAGAAAACGAACCAGCAACAGGCTGTAACAAAAACCTGGCTTAAAAAGCTTCATGACAATAACCCAAATGAAGTCCAGGTGTGAAAATCAGCCACTGGTGCGTGGATGAGTATCAGGTGTGGAGAAGACCCACAAGCCCGGCCCCATACCCGTATTTTTGGCCATACCCGTGACAGGTATGGCCAAAAATATAAACTTTGTAACTACAGCACAGCAGAAAATAGACATCTCTGTCCAGTCTGAAGAAATGAAGGACCTTACACAGAGAACTGGTGAGCAAGATAGTTCATTCATTCATTCATTCATTTTCCTCTGCTTTATCCACCTCAGCGGGTCATGGAGTTCATAAATTTGTGGATTATGCCCTGACTGTTTAAAATGGAATTATTGACCCAGACAACTTCTATAATAACAGGATGGACGAGATTAGTAGAACAGAATCACTTCAATAGTAGGAGCTTCTACATGTGGTTTATGGACACATGAAGGATTACAGTTGAAAAAAACATTCAACATCATCACAGTGTCAGATACATGGATTAACGTAAATAAAAACATGGATTTCTGCTTGGAGGGATAATATTAAGTTTGAGTCTTTAAAGAGCATGTTGCTACCTGTTGACAATATGGTTGTCAACAGGTAGCAGTGTCTGTTGAAGTATCTGTGACACACTGGTTAATTCTTTCATAAACATTGTCTGTTGAGGGAGGTTAATATGATAATTCTATTCCTGTTGAGAACACTTGCAAAGTCAACTTCTTGTTTTGACTTTGCTGTTCCTAGGAAGGACGTAAACATGGTCCTGTTCTTGGTTATATCTGAGAAGAAGGCGAAATATCTGGAGTTCCGGAAAATTGGATATAAGATGTTATGACTATACTGATAAGGAAATAGACAGTTGAAACAATGAGTGTCAAAATTCAATGTTTGAATTGGTTGAAAACATATTGTTATGAGAAAAGTGTTTGAATTTTTTGTTGATGCTGGGGACAGGAATTTCTACTTGTCAACCCTTTTTTTCCGGATGTTGTTGATGTTACAAATGTGATGAAGGTGTGAAGTATGTTATAATAACATGTCTGAAAAAAATAAACTAAATAAATAAATTTACTATTCATTTGTTGCTTATTGTAAAATGGTTCCTCAGAGAACAGAGTCTTTTTGTCACCTGAACTGAATTGTTCAAAATATTCCTTAGTATGATTGATTAACTTTGGTTTCCAAATTAAATAAATTGCATTGTCCAGTTTAGTAAACATGTTTAACATTGTAGGACTTATCAAATCCTCAAAAAATCTATTTAGAGGTGTAGAAGTGATGCCAAAAGACTCATCTTCCAAAAAGCTCAATTATCTTAAAGCTGTATCGTACAGCAATCATTGCAAGGACAGCATGTCATCAGAGTGCAACAAACCTTCGAGAATTTCCGGAAGTGTCCCAAACCCTAAAACCATATGTTCAGTAAATAATCCTGCTTCCTGTTTCTCCCTTGAGGCTAATGATCAACAATGGCTCCTGATGAATTGATGCTGAGCCTTTTGTGTGAGATTTCATTCCTGACGTCAGGCCCATTAGTCTTCCAATTTGCCCTGGCATGGGTCTTTTTCCACAGATAACAAATATGGTCATTTCCTTTCTAATTCAAGCAGGCTGTGGCTTTAGCAATTCAGTGGACTGCCATGAGGCAGTAAAGCATTCAGTGACATTTCTATATGCAAGCAATAATGAGAAATGGCACACAGGTGCTGTTCTCACCTCTGAAAACCCTGAAATCCTTACTTTATTATGGTGTCTCAACACAAGCATGCATTTTACTTGATTGCATTTTATTTTTTTATTTGTAGAAAATCTATTAAAGTCAGTTTTGAAGAGAGGTTCTCGGTGATATTTGATTTGTGAGTTGATCAGATGTCAATGAACAGAGTGGTTGAAGCAAATACATTTTGTATTACACAATTGCATTATACAGTACATATGTGATCATAAGTGTGTCAGAAACTCTTAGGTGTATTAAAAGCCTTTGTCGTTTGGAGTCATCCGCAAGATGGTGATTGAAAGGTATCTGTCTTTAGCAGCAGCAAAATCTTCTTTTCCTTTGGGCTTTTCCCTTCAGGGGTCGCCACAGCGAATCAGTTGCCTCCATCTAACCCTGTCTTCTGCATCCTCTTCTGTCACACCAACTACCTTCATGTCCTCTTTCACTATATCCATAAACCTCCTCTTTGGTCTTCCTCTCGGTCTCCTGCCTGGCAGTTCAAAACTCAACGTCCTTCTACCAATATATTCACTATCTCTCCTCTGGACATGTCCAAACCATCTCAGTCTGGCCTCTCTGGCTTTATCTCCAAAACCTCTAACATGTGCTGTCCCTCTGATGTACTCATTCCTGATTCTATCCTTGTTGGTCACTCCCAAAGAGAACATCAGCATCTTCATCTCTGCTACCTCCAGCTCTGTCTCCTGTCTTTTCCTCAGTGACACTGTCTCTAGACCAAACAACATCGCTGGTCTCACCACAGTTTTGTACACCTTTCCTTTCATTTTAGCTGAAACTCTTCTATCACTCATCACACCTGACTCTTTCCTCCACCTGTACCATTCTGCCTGTACATGCTTCTTCACCTCTTTTCCACACTCTCCATTTCTCTGGACTGTGGACCCTAAGTACTTAAAATCCTCCACCTTCTTGATCTCTTCTCCCTGTAACCTCACTCGTCCACTTGGGTCCGTCTCATTCACACACATGTACTCTGTCTTGTTGCGGCTAACCTTCATTCCTCTCCTTTCCAGGACAAACCTCCACCTCTCTAGCTTCTCCTCCACCTCTTCCCTGCTCTCACTGCAGATCACAATGTCATCTGCAAACATCATAGTCCATGGGGATTCCTGTCTAACCTCATCTGTCAGCCTGTCCATCACCACAGCAAACAAGAAGGGGCTCAGAGCTTATCCCTGATACAGTCCCACCTCCACCTTGAACTCCTCTGTCACACCTACAGCACACCTCACCACTGTCTTACAGTTCTAATACATGTCATGCACCGCTCTAACATACTTCTCTGCCACTCCAGACTTCCTCATACAATACCACAGTTCCTCTCTGGGCACCCTGTCATAAGCTTTCTCCAGATCTACAAAAACACAGTGCAACTCCATCTGGCCTTCTCTGTACTTGTCTATCAACATCCTCAAAGCAAATACTGCATCTGTAGTACTCTTTTTTTTTTTTTTGGCATGAAACCATATTGCTGTTCACAAATGCTCACTTCTGCCCTTAGTCTAGCTTCAACTACTTTCACATAACTTCATTGTATGGCTCATCAACCTTATTCCTCTGTAGTTGCCACAACTCTGCACATCTCCCTTGTTCTTAAAAATGGGCACCAGCACACTTCTCCTCCATTCCTCGGGCATCTTCTCGCTATCTAAGATCCTGTTGAACAACCCAGTCAGAAACTCTACTGCCACCTCTCCTAGACAGTTCCAAACCTCTACAGGTATAACATCAGGACCGACTGCCTTTCCAGTCTTCATCCTCTTCAAGGCCCTCCTCATTTCATCAAAGTACTCTTTCCATCTTCCCATCACAGTACTGGTACCTGTCAATAGACTTCCATCCCTATCCTTAATCACCCTAACCTGCTGCATGTCCTTCCCATCTGTCTCTGTCTTGCCAACCTGTATAGATGAGTCTCTCCCTCCTTACTGTCCAACCTAGCATACAAGTCGTCATAAGCCCCTTGTTGGCCTTTGCTACCTCTACCTTCACCTCACGCTGCATCTCCCTGTACTCCTGTCTACTCTCCTCAGTCCTCTCAGTGTCCCACTTTTTCTTAGCTAACCCTTTTCTTTGTATACACTCCTGTACCTCCTCATTCCACCACCAAGTCTCCTTATCTACTTTCCTTCCAGATGACACACCAAGTGCTCTCCTTCCTGTCTCCCTGATCACATTAGCTGTAGTTGTACAGTCATCTAGAAGTACCTCCTGACCACCCAGAGCCTGTCTTAACTCCTTCCTAAAAGTCATGCAACACTCTTCCTTTTTCAGCTTCCACCATTTCGTCCTCTGCTCTGTCTGTGTCCTCTTCATCTTCCTCACCACCAGAGTCATCCTACACAGCACCATCCTATGCTGTTTGGCTACACTCTCACCTACCACTACTTTACAGTCATCAATCTCCTTCAGATTACACTGTCTACAAAAGATGTAGTCTACCTGTGTGCTCCTACCTCCACTCTTATAGGTAACCCTGTTCCTGCCTCTTCTGGAAAAAAAGTATTCACTATAGCCATTTCCATGCTTTTTGCAAAGTCAACCACAATCTGTCCTTCTGCATACCAAACCTGCCCATCACCTCCTCATCACTTCTGTTTCCTGTACCAACATGTCCATTGAAGTCTGCACCAATGACAATTCTCTCACTTCTAGGTATGCTCTGCATCACTTCATCAAACTCCAACCAGAATTTCTCCTTCTTCTCCAGCTCACATCCTACCTGTGGGGCATACCCACTAACAACATTGAACATCACACCTTCTATTTCTAGCTTCAGACTCATCACTCTGACACTTTTTACCTCCATGACATTCCTAATAAACTCCTCATTCAAGATAACTCCTCCATTTCTCTTCCTATCTACACCATGATAGAACAACTTGAACCCTGCTCCCAAACTTCTAGCCTTGCTACCTTTCCACCTGGTCTCCTGGACACACAGTATATCTACCTTCCTCCTCTGCACCATGTCGACCAACTCACTACCTTTTCCTGTCATAGTCCCAACATTCAATGTCCCTACTCTCAGTCCTATACTCTTGGCGATCCTCTTCTCTTTCTTCGTGCGAACGCACTTTCCTCCTCTCCTTCTTCGACCAACAGTAGTCCAATTTCCATCGGCACCCTGTAGGTCAACGGCACCGATGGTGGTCGTTGCTAACCCGGGCCTCGACCGATCCGGTATGGAAGTCGTAGGTTTGATTCGCATGTTTGATTTGGCAAAAGTTTTACATCGGATGCCCTTCCTGACACAACCCTCTGTATTTATCCGGGCTTGGGACTGGCACAATAAGACACTGGTTTGTGTCCTCTTGCGGCTACATTTGTCCTCTTGCGGCTACATTTGTCCTCTTGCGGCTACATTCTTTAGCAGTAGCAAAATGTCCCCCTTGAATTCCACTCTCTGGAGGTGGTGGCTGATGACAGCGAAGAAGATAACAAAAGATGAATTTGGTGACTCTGAGACAGAGGTGATTTTTTTAAGACTGCAATCGAAGCTCAGCTTTCCCTAAAATATCAAAAATTATTTGATCAAATTTGTTGTGTTGATGTCTGTTTGAATACAAAAGCATTAGAACAGAAGTTACTTCAGAATAAGCTAATGATCATAAGCTGATAACCTCTATTTAAACTTCACTTAGATTCCCGTAGCATCAGTACAATTCACTTCAATGGGACTGCATGGAATATTTGTTTTTCATTGCGTCTAAACTCAAAGGTCATTGTACAAAAAAAATTATTTTGTCCTGCCCCCAGATGCTCAGAATCTCTGGAATGGAGCAGTGGGTTGGCCCTTACTGGCTGGAAAGTGAAGTTGAAAGACAAATTGCAACCCATTTCTTTTTATTTGCATGGTGAAATTGCTTGACCATTTCCATTGTTCACTTCTTACCCTGTAAATAAAGCACAGTGTTTTCTTTTTTCAGTTTAACATTTGAAACTTTTATTTGTCTGAGGTTATATTTATTTAGTTTGTTCAATCATTCATACTGTCGGCTAGGTTGCAGTAAACCAGCCAGCTACAAAGTTGCACACCATAGTGTAAACCTCCTTATGAGGAGAAACTTATGCATTTTTTTTCATTTATTTAAAAATCCAAAGACAGCTATTACAACATGTTGAACTCACATGTCAGTCAGTGCAACCCCATCTGTTTCAGGTAAGACTCCTGAGAATAGCAGCGGAGCGTTTTTAAAATACAGTATCTACCTGTATATCTAGTCTGCTCTTGTTGGTTTCTTCAACCTTACCTCATCTCTAAAATTACCTGCTCTCTCAGTGAGACTTTAAAATGTCAGAAAATGCCTCAAGGAAAAAAAATCCCACCTCATTTACCAATTTGATAAATTGGCCAGTGATGAGCAGAGAATATTTTTGACAATGTAATATATAGACTCATCACACAAAGAAGAATTAAGAATTTACTACTAGAGTGTGCTATTAATTTCCCCTTGGGGATCAAACGAGTATACAAAAAAAATAGATCACTGATATGACGTTAAATAACAGCACTGACAGGCCATGACTCAATATTTCCAGTGGGGATATTAATGGGGGAGCTCTTTCTTGTATAATTGATTAAACATTTTCAGGTCTGTTAGGCTTGCAAAAAAAATGATGGTCAGCCTGAACATTAAACATGGATTTCCAATATGAGTGATAGTACAGCTCTCTCATTGACAGCAGAAAGGAATTTACAAGCCAGTAGAGAAATGAAAAGCATCAGTGTCAACTGTAATGTTGTGACAACATTTAGGATCTCCATGGCTCACAGCTTTCATTTTTTTTTGTCTCTGAACTGCTCGACATAAGTGGACTTTACATTGGTAGACCAACTGCAATCAGCTGTATTGCCAACCCACAAGAGCTCAATTTTTCTTAAAATAGCCATTAGTAGCATTCCATACTGGGAGAAGATAGCTTGACTTGAGAGCCTCTTCTGGTGCTGTGGCAACAGATCTATTACTGGTGCAAAGGCTGAGCCACACAAGAGCAATTTTAGTGACACAGGGATGTCACCCTTGTGATTAGATGCCTGTATTGTCAGCATCACACAGTACACTGAAGCGCTCAAACAAGACAATCAGCATCTTGTGATGCTTTCATCCCTCCTTTCAGGCCTTTCCTTCTGATGGCATTGCTGTGAGTAGCTCTAGGTCATGAAACTCTGTAAAAATCAAACTAATCAACTGTGGCATCAACTCTCTCTACTTTAACATAATGGATTTGTTTAGAAGTGACAATTACAGAACAGCATCCAGCGATAGAAACGTAAAGGCAGTAGAATGGTTATGAACAGCCCAGTACACCTCACTAGTAGGCTGAGTGAATGTAATTTTCCCATGGGGATCAATAAAGTACTATCTTATCTTCTCTTTTCTTGTCTTCATTCATTCATTCATTCATTCATTCATTTTCTGCTGCTTCATCTGCTGTTGTGGGGAGCTGGAGCCTATCCCAGCTGATTGAAGTGTGGGGCGAGGGAAACTCCGGGCGCGATGCCAGTACATCGCGGAGCAACACAGAGACGCAGATATTTTTAATAATAAATGACACTTTTTAGCATGCTCAAACAGCAAAGATTGAGGTATTTTTCTACCTGATAATGCTATTGTCAATCTCTGGTAGTGTGCTGATATTATTAGTACTGTAAGTTAATGTTGAGCAGGGCTGTCAATGTGAACGGACTCATTAACATTAACACAGACCTTTATAGAAGATTTTTAACCTTTGTTTTAATGTTTTGTCCTTTCTAGGAGTAATCTCGATTACTATGTGAAGACAAAATGAATAAATCAAGTAAATCTTGAGAGATGCTTGTTATCATCGGAGTACACTATTGAGCCAACACTGAAGATGACATTGAATACTATTTTTTATTTTCTCTTCACACTAAATACAACATTTAGAGATCATTATTAATTACAGCCTTAAAACTGTGTGTTCCACTTGCACTCCTCAGACTAGCCCAGCCTCCCAGAGTGGTGGCATCCATAGTGAAGATTGCCATAGTGACAGCCTCCCTTCCTCCTACAACAGCTCATTTTCAGAGCCAAGGTTTTAACACTGAAGAGAATGGAGTACCCTGTAATGATCAGCTTTTAGCACTGGCCCTGAACAACAAAATAAGCCATCAGGCAACATTAGGTTCTGCTGGGGAAAACCATCCTTCCATTCTCATCGGTGTTCCCAAACAGGAGAACTGAGGGAAACACATCAGACACACTTAAACCGCTGTGTTGTAAAATGATTTTTCTCCACTGACACTGTCATCATCCAGGTGTCAATTACTTCCTATTCCTGTTGGTGTAGCTCTTTATAATGCCTCTGAAAAATCTGATAATGAAACATTCAGCAGTTAGTTTATCAATCAACACCTACAGATCATCTCTTGTGCTTAAAGTGAATAGCAACTGATTAACACCAGGAAGGCATGATCGTAATATTTTCAAAGTAGAGAAGAGAAAGAATCATTTCTGAAAAACATTAATAATCAGAGCAAAATCTCCATTATTGCCACTGGGCATGCACTTTCCTCATTTTACTTGTTTACTTTCCGTAATTCAGATCATATTAAGTACACGGTACATTCAATTAATATGTCAGTGGCAGTGACCTGAATCTGTTGAACATTTCATTTTAAAAGATGATTGCAGTCCCTCTTATGTAAATGAGTTTTGTTCAGCATGATATAACTCTTTACTAATTCTGTTGACTGTCCACAGAAGAGGCGACGGCCTCCTCTGCCAGCAGGGAATCACCACGTAACCTCTGTGTTCACACCTTTCCTCAGAAGCATTATCTGAGCACTAGGTGTTAATTTTGCCTGTCTTGACCGATCGAGGCCAGGTCAGGTAACTGTTTGATCCAACCGTTCTTAAATTGTCACCAGTGTGGGATGAAAATTAGTTCCGACATGTCAGTGAAACAGAGAAAAACAGTCATCCTGATGCGTTCAGTGAGGCTGAAGGGATGCAACACATGCATTTGCAAGTAACAATCTTTCTGACATACCAAAGTGAGTGAAATAGCTGTAAAATACAAGAGATCCAGTACTTGTGGTGTCAATCACAATAAAAAATTGCTCTCAGAAGAAAATCAACGCACTACCAGCCAAGACAGTGAAAACATAGACAGATATAATCTTTTTCTGCTGGTTCTGGAGGCCAGGACAACAGGAAGATCATTTTTTTTAATGTTCGGAACTAAACACTGTGCTTTTCTCCCACAAAAGTCCAAAAAACAAATTTTGGCACATACCCTGCATGACCAAGACATATTCCATAATCTTAAGGAGTTGTCGTGCAGTATATCAAATGTTTGTTAAAATGAGCAGCAGAAACAGAGCAGCATTTGTTTTCATTTTTAGCTTCTAGCCAACTGATAAATTCATCAGTAATTGCTTTGTTGTTGGTCTCCATTACTGCTTAGGGAAAATATCTCTCTTTGTTTCAACACGACTGCTGTTTACTGATTAACTGACCAGGTAGTTGACAGTGGTTTCAGAACTGAAAACGGACGCCCAAAGTTGCTGCAATGGTTGATGGTGGAACTTGTTGGAGGAGTGGTGTATGTGGGAAAAATAATCACTTAAATCTGATGGTAGATCTAGAGACAAGGAATGATCCAGAAATTTTGTTCGAGTCTTGATTGAATTCATATTATTATTCATCAATTTAAATGACATTTTTTAATAAAAAAGGGAACTGTTTAGCCTCAATGGAGGTATAGACTTTATGAATGTGGACCTAGTTTTCTACAACTGACCTATTTTAATTTACTCACAGTGATTTGTCATGAATGGCACTTAACTGTCCACCAGTGCTTTTCATGTAAATATTTGTTATATTTGTCCAGAAGGCCTATGGTAACTTTTTTTGTACAGTTCTAGCATTGTCAGTGATGAAATAGCCATAATTAATTAACAATATATTGTATTTTATGATGTAACACCAACTAAAATCGTGCCTTACATAGCCACATCCCATAAAATTCACAAATATTCTAACTGTGGAGTGTATCCTTTGAAGTTGTTGTTGTTTACCCCAGCAAGGAGCACATGAAAAAACTCAATCTTTGTTATTTTGAAAAGCAGAACATATGAAGTCACATTTAAATTTGAATTGCACAGTTAAGGCCCAAGCATTCCTGTGTGTCCTCTGTCAGATCAAAAGGAAATAAAATGCTTTGCTTGCAGGCACCAGCTTTGATGTTACTCCTCTGCAAGCTCATTTGAGCCCAGGGGCATAAAGAGTGAAGTGGGCACAGCCTTTACTGACATCTTATTTTTTTTTGTATAACCTATAACCTTCATCCCAGAGCTGCTGATTGGCATCCAGTGCAGATTTTTAGGAGTCTTTGTTTTGGACATTTCACATTATTCTTTCAAATTATTGTTTCTTTTGTCCTGGCAGAAAGCGGACTGGTTCATCTCCGCAGACAGCAAAGAATGAAAGATGCGACATGATGAATCGTAATCAAGTAAACCCACAGGAGCCTTTGTCTACTCAGCGTCATTAAAGAAAGCGGGGTTCCCTGTGGTTGCGAGAACCGTGTAATTACATTGCATTGAAGTGTGTTACTCACCATCAGACTGTATTTTCAGGGGATCTTGCAGTCAGACTAGATTTGGTCATACAATGAGTATAAAAAAATAAAATGCATCTCTGTGGCCTCTAATGCCCCACCTGTAATGGAATCAGTACTGTGAACATGTGCTAATTCATATCTTTGCTCAAGTGAAACAAGCATATTTATCAGCCATTACCTGCTATTCATGCTGCTAAGGACAATAATGAGACGGTAACACAGATGAGAAAAGTGGATGGAATTCACATTGAGCTTTGCCCTTCCTCTGGCTGAGGAGGATATCTGTTGATTTTGTTGGTTATTTTATTTATTTATTTCAATTCACACATTTCACTGTTACTTTGAATCACTGCCCAATACTGTGTCAAGCTTCAACAGAGCATTTATGAGATAATAGTAATAATTTTAATTTGATGGATTTTACTGAACCCTATTTCCTTCGTTCTAAAGTCCAATAAAGCAAAAACATTTCATGCCAGTTATCAATGATTTTTGCAAGTATGATTTGCAAGTATGATCTATAAACACAGCAGACATAAAGTGACAGGAGAGAAGATATTTGTCAGCATTTTACTCAATTTTTAGAAATTTAATATATTAAAACACAGAACAAACAAAAAGACTCTGTGTATGAGTGAGATGTGCCAGGCAATTTTGCAATATAAATTATGAAATATTTAACATTGCACTGAAAGGATTGTGAGACATTTCCTTTCATTATTCCATAATCTTCTATTTAACATAGAGCTCTCTGTATTGTTTGTCTGTGCTCTTCTGTATGATGAAGCTGTTATTCTAACTTTATAAAAGGCAATTCTTATTTGTTGATGAAATCACTCATTGATTGCTGGCCAGTGATTCCTTCAAGCGCTGATACAGAAAATGTTTTGGAAACACATATACTGTCCGTACATGTCAGGGGGGCTATGAGAGCATGTGGTAATTGTAGTGTGACTGATGGAAAATCAGGCAGCCAATCAGGATTGAAAATCGTTGAAAGGTGGAAGTTGAACACTTAATTATGTCACCATGCAGCAGTCGTATCCACGCTTTCATTTTCAGACATTCACTTCATGTGAATGTCTTTATTTTTTATTTATACTGCCTGCCTATATATCAGGTTCTCTTCTTTCAGGATACAAATATGATAGCTGCTGCTTCCGTCTTGTGACAATATAGTATGATAATAATAATAATAATAATCCTTTATTGTTGTCCTACAGCGGGAAGCTTTTCATTCATTTACTTTCCTGTCTTACTGTCATGTTTAATGACCTGTGAATCACTGAAGCATCTCCCTCAGCTTGTGAGGAAGAATTAATGAGGACCACGAATAAAATACAAAACAGTACAATTCCTTCACAAAGCAGTTTGTCAGCAGCAGGTTAGAATAAAGCAAGGTTTTCTATAGATTTTTTAATTTTAAAATCACAGCCTTTTCATTTAATTTAACTTTGTATAACAATTCTACAGTTTTATTGAATCTTATTTTTCCCCATTGAAATATTAAAATGTTTTCTTTTTCACGGAATGCTTTGATTTTTTTTTTTTTTGTCTATAAATTATAAAGGCGAGTATATCGTAAACACAACAGAATAAGATATTTTGAACTTCACATTTTGACTTATTGTTTATCATGTCAACAGTGAGAAAACTGATTTTCTATAAATAATATGGGAGAAACACGTGTTTGTGGCCTAGGTGTGTCATTTAGAAAATGCTTGTGTAGTAAAGGCAAATCCAAATGAACTTCTATATTTTCAGTAGAGTAAATATTCCAATCCACAGTTAAAATACAGCCGTTATTTATTTCCATGATATGTGATTTTGCATGTAGAAGCAGTTGTAAAATGTGATCATTTCATATTTTGAACAAAAGGAATTACCTGTGATTAACATCTCAAATATTATATCCATGCTTTATTATTGACCCTGAAATTAATTTTACATAAATACATACGATGTATAAATAAATAAATAGATACATAAATAAACAAACAGACACTGTCTCAGTGAAGTCCATCGATGCCGCATGTCTGACAGGTGTAGATGTTATGTACAGCTGAGGTCTACTACAGTTCATGTGGAGCAGGGTAGGAAGGCGTGGAGAAGGCAGGCACAGCCAAATGGTTCTGTTAGCAGGAGGTGAAAGTTTTCCAGAAGAAGTTCTTACAGGGGGCTTTGCGATCACGCTGTGGCAGCGATAGCCTGTTGTAGACAGCCCTCTCCTCAAGCCGAGACTCCAGCGGCTCCTCTAGATCCACAGAAGGCGATGCTTCCCCCGGAAGCACGTTGGTGTCGAGAGCCCCATCCAGCAAGCCAGACACCAGCTTCAGGATCAAATCTTTACGCTCTTTGCTCAGGTCCTGAATGAATACCAAAAATTAAGACATATTATTGAAGAGACCACACAAATGTGAATGTTTAACAACTAAAGACATCTTATTGTGAAGTTTAAGTCTCAAGTAATATTTTTAAATTTCTCGATTTGCTTACAGGGAGCCAATTTAAGTCAGTCCAAGCCAATTTAAAATTGTCATGAAAATTCTTTGTAAGACAAATAATAAACATCAAGACAATCTTCTTTGTAAGTTCAGTCATTCCTTTTTTTAAATGAATAATTAATTCCTTTCAAAAAAGAAAATGCCCAATTACACCAACCACAACAATGAAATGGATAAGAAATTTCATAAAAAATAAGTAAATATGATCAACACAGAAAAAATGGCCCTCCTCACCCTGTTGACATTGATGGTGCTCCTATCCTCCACAGGAAGCATGGCGGCTGCTCTAACACTGAACAGAAGCCCCATGAGAGCTGCTAACACCACCAGGAGCTGCATGCTGTGACGGGAGAGCAGGTGACGACCAAAGCAACAGCCACAGGAATAAGAGGCTTAAAGAGTGGGTAAGTGAGTGTGTGTTGGAGAGAGAGAGTGTGTGACCAGCTCAGGCTCGCCTGAGATCCAGAGGGTTGGAGAAAGTGCAGTATGGTTGATGGCAGCTGGTCACAAGACTTGGAAACCACTGATGCTTCTTGTGCTCTACCTCCAAAGTCCCTCACTCTTTTATACGCCTCTACCCCGTCTGCCACTGACGTGGAGGGTTGTGGGTGTATAATGGAGGGTGTAGGGTGTATGTGTGTGTTTGGGTAGGGAGGTGGTGTGTGTATGAAAAAGGAAAAGAGATGAGGGGTTCAGGAAAGAACAAATGGACCTACTCAACAGTTAACCTCTTTGACAAATTGTGATGCTGCGTTCATGTGATTCACCAGAGGAAACATCAGCATCAGATAATGACGTCAACAGGTTAAAAACAAATTCTGACATCCATGTGGAACTAATGTATTGATGGTCATGAAAGACAACCTCAAATGAGACCCCTTTTGGCAGGTGGAAGAACAATTCCACAACTCATCAAACTGTGTGATCTCATCGGATGTTTTGTAACTGTTCCTGATAGTCAAGACCCTACAGCGGCAATCAAAAAACTGCCATCATCCGATTGCTGTCATGGTACTTTTATGTGTCTTTGACACCTCTGAATGATTAAATTGGGACTGTCTGACACTCACCATGACTCATGGATGTGTCTTCAAGAAATGCACACCACCAGTGTACTGGGGTACAAAAAAAAAGAGAAAGTTCAGCAATATTTCTTTGGCACTTCAGTGCAAGATGAATGATGGTGCTGATGATTGATGTGGGTTTACATCAGAATGGCTATTATAGTACATTAAACATGATGTATTCTCCTTTGGCTGATTTAAGAACAAAATAATGATACTTGGTTCAGTCGAAGGACCAAAAGTACACTGCTCTTATTTTAAAATGTTTTGAAAAACTCATCAGCCACATTCCAATAAAATTCACAAACCATCCTTGTATGTAAAGAATAAAATTCCATAGTTGGATATATTATAGGCTGTAGATGCTCTTTAAAGCTGCACTACACTTTAGATTCAGCTGTTTGGATTTATCAAGAGGGAAGCTGTTTCCCTCGGCACAATCAATATTGGTCTTCTTGACACTTTGTGTTGGATGTTACTATGTAACAGGATTCATTTAACTTCAACTGAAAATGTGAAAGTAGTAGAACACGTCACAGTCCTTGCTTATTACACATGAACTTAAGGACATTTGAGGATGCATTTGTGTGTCCAGTAGCATCACTGTGTGAGCTACTATAATGTACTGCTAAACCTAATAAGGCTCTGGAGGTAAACTCCTCAATGGAACTGATACCTGTCTTACAGAATATTGTTTGATGATGTTCTGTTTGATGACATCGTCAACCTTCAAAATATTTCACTGAAATCGCACAATGAGTTAAGTTTATCATGGTGACGTCTCTAGACATTCCTACCGGCAAAGAACATACAGTATTTTTACTCCACCAGACCATGTTTGAGATGTTCAAAAGGATTTATCATGGTGTTTGAGGTTTTTCTCCATACACTGCTGATCTGGAGGGCCTAGAGCCAATCCAAGGATTAACTGACTGTTGAAACGGCTCCTATATTGGCAATTCCGTGTGTTTGAAGAGACTACAACTGGCCTCTTTAAAATATCAGCCTTCCAGATTAAAAGACACTTCAAAGGGTAAAAAAAAACACCATCTGTACATTGTATGGGATAGTGAAGCTTGTCCTCATTTAATCAATAAAAAAAACAAAAATTTGGTCTGAATGAAGTCTTTTATTGAAGTAAATAATAGTAATGCAAGATTAACAGAGTTGATTGAAAAGGGATGAAACCAGGTAATAAACAAAATGGCTATACAGCAGCTGATTAATGAATAAGATTCTGATTGTGGGTCAGGGTGTCCCAGAAGTGGTCGTTTCTCTGATCAGGTGGGATCACCAGCTACGGTGCTGCGCTAATCAATTTTAGCAAATTTTCAGACTCGCAACAAAATTTAACAATGACGTCGAGAAATTATTGAAGACACCTGGAAATTTAAAAAAAAAAAATTGTTTGTTGATCTTAGAATCAACTGACTTGTTACAGAAGAGGGAGATCTTTAAAAAAGCTTGCTGCAAAGTCAAATACTCAGGAATCAAGACAAGAAGAAAACAGACGACGAAACATGAAGATGGTAAGTAGTGAAAACCTAATCCTGCTGGAATGAATTACTTTCTAAATGTCTTTAACGAGTGTTGGATTGGTCGCCTGATTGATTGCTCCTGCTGTTCATGCTCGGCCCCGATAACCATCTCAACTATTCCGTAAGGCGCATAGCGCGCTCGGCATCTTCACGCTTCTGACCGTAACACAGTAATAAGGTTGAGCTTAGTTCACCTGGTGCAGGTCGTTCACAGACAAGAAAACGATTGTTGTTCTGACAAATCAAATGGCACAAGAAGACTTATTGAAATTCACGAAAAATCAAAAGTAAAATTCTTTCTTTTTTTAATTTGACTATAATTCGAGGGCGCTCCTTTACGCCGCTACGTCGTGTAAATTTTGTTTTGGATTCAATGGTGCCATCTTGTGGCGGAACACTCAAACTGCACTCGGATCTCACTCGCAAGGCATTGTTGTCCATGACGACGTCAAATTGAATGACGTCACATTCCAAAATGATTTTGAAACTTCAGATTGAGCTGTTTGGATTCATCAAGAGGGAAGCTGTTTCCCTCGGCACAATCAATACTAGGGAAATACCTTTTGGTACAACGTAATCACCCCGACGTGAGGAAATATCCTTGGTAACATAATTCGTGATCAAAATGAAAATATAGCCAATGTCCTTAATTGTTACTTTTGTTATTGTTGCCATGCTCAGTAGTTTTGTTCTAATGATGAAGCACACAGCTAAATTAATTGATCAGTGAATCACAGATCTCAAATGTCCATTTTGTTTCCAATTTATTACAACTATAAAACTTACTGCTCAGGTGTGACACAATCTCTTTACCAAGATTGAAAGGGAGTTTACATAGGAAAGTTAAGATCTTTGACAAGTGTAATGGCTCAGCATACAGCCTTGCAAGTCTCTACTAGTAATTAATGCCCAATACTGCAGGCTATGATTGTATAATGAATTTACATTATATGAACATTTCTTTTACTGCAAAACTACAATTCATAGTCAAAAGGTAATGATCAAATTAAATTGGTAACATTTAAAACGGACATTTTGAGCTCTGAATTACTCAGGACAAATCCATCTGATACTCTGATAGATCTATGACAAGGTTTATTTTTCCAACAACCAATGTCAGGCACTATAGGGTTCATGGGTTGGGGAAACATCTGGATCCTGAATATATAATCATCACTGATTGCAATGGTGTCTCTTTGTATACACACAAACTAATAAACTTCAAGAAATAAGCACAATACAATACAAGCACATACTCTATATGGTATGTAATGTATTGCACAATGTTTCAATACAGCAAATTCATTCAATGGTACAAATGCAGAATGAGGTCAGACTGAATGACAAGCTCTTACCAAGAATAAAAATTAAAACCATTCTTGACAGAATGCTGACACATCAGCCATGGAGTAGGAATTAAACACCAAGTAAAAACAAATAATTAAATACACGTCGAATGCATGTAAGACTAGAAGAAACTAAATAAACACTTTCCCTGCATAACTCAGTTCCCGACACATCACTTGTTGCCTCCATCAAAAATCCTTAAGAGGCTACACCCGACAGTGGCACTGAACTGAGCTGAGAAGGTGGAGAAGCCATACAAGAAGGATGTTTATTTGAGGATGAAAGGCGAGGTTGAGGATTGACATGGTTGTGGGTTTGGTGCTGGTCATGCTTCATCAAGTACCTGGCATTGGATAAGACAGAAGGTGAACAGCAAGAAATATTTACCACGTAGTTAATGACCAAAAACTTAATATTTAAAAGGAAAATATGTGAACTATATTTACCTTTCTTGCAAACTCAGGAAGGATGAAAGATGCTCTGTGAATTTCGGGGTTGTAGTATTTAAGGTTAAGACTTTGTATCTCTTCTTTTGACAGGGTTTTCATTGGTTCCTGAAAATTTGTTTCCTAAAAAAAATGTATAAAGAGAACATCAGTGACATGACAGAAAAAAAAGTAATATGGATACAGCATTTGCTTAGAGGATGATGAAAGAGAAGGCCAGAGGGAACTGCATTGTGTTTTTGTAGATCTGGAGAAAGCTTACGACAGGGTGCCCAGAGAGGAACTGTGGTATTGTATGAGGAAGTCTGGAGTGGCAGAGAAGTATGTTAGTGTGGTGCAGGACATGTATGAGGACTGTAAGACAGTAGTGAGGTGTGCTGTAGGTGTGACAGAGGAGTTCAAGGTGGAGGTGGGACTGCATCAGGGATCAGCTCTGAGTCCCTTCTTGTTTGCTATGGTGATGGACAGGCTAACAGATGAGGTTAGACAGGAATCTCCATGGTCTATGATGTTTGCAGATGACATTGTGATCTGCAGTGAGAGCAGGGAAGAGGTGGAGGAGAAGCTAGAGAGGTGGAGGTTTGTCGTGGAAAGTAGAGGAATGAAGGTCAGCCGCAGTAAGACAGAATACATGTGTGTGAATGAGAGGGACCCAAGTGGAAGAGTGAGGTTACAGGGAGAAGAGATCAAGAAGGTGGAGGATTTTAAGTACTTAGGGTCAACACTCCAGAGCAATGGAGTGTGGAGAAGTGGTGAAGAAATGTGTACAGGCAGGATAGAATGGGTGGAGAAAAGTGTCAGTTGTGATGTGTGATAGAAGAGTTTCACCTAAATTGAAAGGAAAGGTGTACAAAACTAAGGTGCAGGGCTCGAAATAACTTTTTTTCTTGGTAGCGTTGGTGCTCCCAAATTTAGAAGTTAGTAGCACCAGCAAAGACTTTAGGAGCACCTACCCAAAAGCAAGGCAGTGACGGAGCGATAGAGACGGCTCCGTCCATCTCCGTTCCGCGCGCCTCTCTCCCTCACCCAGGAGAGCAGCCGCAGCTGTGCTCTCATTGTTTCTTGGCAGGAGCGCGGTCCTGCTCAGACTGTTTCGCGCACATTCTCCGGCAGGTCCACGGTCACGTGTCCACATCTAACAAACTGTCACGGTAGTGCGTTCGAGTGTGCACTCGGCGCCTACGCGTTTTGCCCACATCCACACAAAACTGTATGAGAGACGCTCACCTGAGGATGCTGCGTTGGTCCGCCTCAGGGTCAGGGGCCAAACCGAGGCACTACCTGGGTGTGGCTTAAATAGCGCATTGTGACGCGCTGTCAGGCCAGCCCGGTACCTGGACTGAACCATTTTGGTTATTATTGGATTGTTTTGTATTTTAAAACATCGCTAAAAGATGTTTTATGTTGCCCCAAACTCCACCATGCCTTTAGTGAACATTCGTTTGTATTTTTCTGGGTAATTTTTCCCTCAGCTCGGACTTCAGGGGATAATTCTGCGCAAAAGATCTGTGCTTTGTTTCATAGTGGCGCTTCATGTTACCACCTTTAATTCATGCTACGTGTTCAGACCATATGAGGTAAAATGGTTTTGAACTGCCTGATGGAGGAATAAACATAAATCTCGTTCACTCATTATTAACCAGCGGTTTTCCTCGTTGACCTCCCTTCGTTTGGAGCTATGCTGTCTCCCTCTGTGCTCCGCTGTAGCGGCAAACTCACAGTGGTAGTGGTAGTGGCAGCGAGATGTCTCACTTCCTGGTGCACTGACAGCCCAGGATAGACAAACAATCTGATTGGCTGAACTGAGTGGCGCTATTACCGTATTAACTGGAGGAGCAGCGCCCTGTGTCTGTAGCCGCGAACTGCAAGTAAAAATGCGCCAAGAAAATCTACTCTCATGAATTCATCATGGAATGGTCACGAATCCGGACAGAACCATCCAAATGGTGGAACCAACCAAATGGCGGACCGGATCTGGACCGCGGTATGGAGAGAGAGAGAAAGAGCGAGAGAGAAGAGGGAAAAAAAGGCACACCAGATTTTTTTCCCTAGTCGCACTGGTGCTCCCAAATATATTTAAGAGTCACACCGATAAAAATTTGGGCACATATGCAACCAAAATGGTCGCAATTTCGAGCTCTGAGGTGATACGAGCGATGTTGTTTGGTCTAGAGACAGTGTCACTGAGGAAAAGACAGGAGACTGAGTTGGAGGTAGAAGAGATGAAGATGCTGAGGTTCTCTTTGTGAGTAACAAGGATGTATAGGATCAGGAATGGGTACATCAGAGGGACAGTACATGTTAGACGTTTTGGAGAGAAAGTCAGAGAGGCCAGACTGAAATGGTTTGGACATGTCCAGAGGAGAAATAGTGAATATATTGGTAGATGGATGCCGAGTTTTGAACTGCTAGGCAGGAGGCCGAGAGGAAGACCAAAGAGGAGGTTCATGGATGTAGTGGAAGAGGACATGTAGGTAGTTGGTGTGAGAGAAGAGGATGCAGAAGACAGGGTTAGATGGAGGCAACTAATTCGCTGTGGCGACCCCTGAAGGTAAAAGCCGAAAGGAGAAGAAGTGACATAACAGAAAATAATCACCAAAAAGGCAGTTATTTACAGAGTTATTATCCAGCATCTCACATTCACAGGTAATCTGAGAACAATCAAGAGTATAGCAGACAGCAAATAGATAACGAGTAAAGTACATACAGGATTTTTACTGCACAGCATGTATCCGATCTGGCCACTCGGATAAGTTGGGATGGTGCTGTAGGCATATTCCACCACAGGGAATAGGGTCTTGCAAAAAGTTTGCATCTCCTTTATCAACTCCAAATGGAGCCACTGACACTCTCCTGTGAAATTGACAAAAGTGCAGCGAAAAGGGCACGTTAATTTCATGTCTGTCTAACTATCTCTAGCAGTGCTCCATCTTGAGTTGGATGGAAAGAACATACTGCACATTATAAATGAGATGAGCTCTGGGAAAATTCTATAAGGCCTTAAGTACTGTAATAACCATATCGACAAACTTGTAAAGGGAGTCAGCACCAAACCAAAATTACAGGCTTGTCTTACTACACCCTTGACACACAAGAAAATAAGTTACCTTGTGAACAAAGAATTCCCCCGTTTCTCAATGCTTCCTTCATCAGTTGATAGTAAGACTTCTTGAACAAACTCTCAGCTGGTCCTGAAGCCCCGACCCCCAAAAAACATACAAACAAAACAAAACTGATGAGCTCAAGTAAATAACAATGTACTGAACACAATAAATACAAATAAAAGTGGCACTAACCAACAGGATCTGATGAATCTGTTATAATGATGTCGAAGACATCCTGGTTACGCCTCATGAATTCAAATCCATCTCCAATGTGAAGGGTGAGCTTGGGACTCAAAAATCCTTTGGCCATCCCTGGGAGGAACTTCTTTGATGCATTTATGACTTCCTACACAGCAAAGACCATTAAAACTGTAATGAGCAAACATCTCTGTGGTCCAGTATTAACAACCAATGACAATCTGAACAGCTTTTAAGAGAGAAGATAAAAACCATTTCCCCACCTCATCTATCTCACACTGGATCACTGATTCCACCATCGGACACTTGACCACTTCCCTGAGCACACCACCATCTCCACCGCCGATGATCAGCACCTATAAATAACAATGGAACAATCAGGACTTTCGCGCGTCTAGCTGAGATACGGATCAATGAATGAACAGAAACTAAAAATGTGATAAACTTACTTTCTTGGGTGAAGGGTGGCTTAGGAGGGGAAGGTACGCGATCATCTCTTGGTAGGCAAACTCATCTCTCTCGGTGCACTGGATCACCCCATCCAGCACAAGGACGTTCCCGTAGGTTTTACTGAAGAAACACCAAATTTATAGCCAAGGATTAATTACACTGAACACACTAGAGGCGACAAACTAACAAATGCAGGCTATTTACACAACGTGTATAGTTTTCACACACCGTATGTGTATAAAACGATTATAATCGCTACAAATTTTGAGAAACATTAGCATTTCTGCTTCGACTGTTTAAGGACAAGCATCAGTACAGTCGTTGTCGCCTTCGTTACTTAGCTATAGCCAATTCACTACAAAAGTTTGTGAATTTGTATAAAGGCATTCTGGCACAAATGGAGCAACTCATGTATAAAATATCCCGATCTCATTTCTAGTAACAGCTAAGGGTTAGCAACATTAGCCACGCTGTGTATCTAAAAGTATCGTCTCGTACCTCCTGAAGACCGTTATGTCTTGATATTGTGACTTCTTGTTGTGGAGGACCTCTTCCACCTGGAGACTCAGTGCTTGTCCAGGCCACAAATGGCATTTTTCCGTAAACCATCCATCTTTGATAAGGTCCATATCAACAGCCTGCTACCACCTGCAACAACAACGTGTTTACGAATGTGACGACGTGAATTCCGACAAAGATGTTAACACTTCACCCAGAGCAGTGTATCACACCTAAACTTATTCGCGAGAGGCAGAACTTTCTGTAAAGCTAACCAATGGAATTACAGCATGTACCAGGCTATTATATAGTTTGTTTGACTGCTCAGTAGAAGCGCCGCCCCTCAGCAGGAACCAAGAGGCAACACGCAGCGCAGAGGAAGGGGGTAGACCACGTGAATCTGACCCCCTGTCCTGCTATTGAACCATTACTGGGCTATAAAATAGATTGTGGGGAGGGAGAGGAGTGGCTTACAAATGCTAATTTACTTTAAGTAAATGCTCCTAGAAAGTGAGGAATGTTTTCCACGGTGGTTGGCTCAATCCTACTTTATTCTATTTATACTTCAAACCTTGTATTCTATGTTAGGTTCGTCTGTTGAGTCAATGATATTTTGTCTTAATTCCTTTTGCATGTATCTGTAGTTTCTGAAGAATTCAAAGCAGTATGTAATAATCGAGCTGTGACTCTTCCCAACCCGTTCAGGTTTGGCAGGTAATTTCACTGCAATAAGTGTTATAAAAGAGTTGCATCCTTTTTCAAGACAATGTGTCGTCACAGTATTAACAAGAACCAATGCAGTCACAGACTGCAACATCCCGCGACTCTCCTGAATTGAAAATTTTACCCTGACCTAGTTGCATTGATCAAAGCTAGTGCTTTGATTTTACCCTGACCTACGTGCCTAGGTCAAAGATCAAAGCTAGTGCTTTTCATAGATCAAAGCAGTAGCTAACCAACAGGATCCAGGGTTTGCGCTAGGAAGTAGTATGACTCAGCCACTGTGGTTCAGTGTAAAAGAATTTAGTAAGCCACAAAAAGCCACATTCTGTGTCCAAGACAGCAGCTTGCTATAATAGCAAGTAAAACTTACAATTAAACACTGAGTAATACCAAGAATCAAATTTATTAAAAAAGTGTATTAGTCAAAGTTAAAATGTATTCTAGTCGAAATAAAACTTAAAAATAAACGTTGAATAATATTTTGTATGACTGTATCGTCACATAGTGAATGCAAGTTTTCAATTGTTGGGGGATGTCAAACCACGCTCGTAGTGGGGGGATACCTCTCCACAGGGGGGGTCTGGGGGGCCTCCCCCAGGAGATTTTTTTAGAAAATTGGGTTGTTTTCCTGCTTTCTGGTGCATTCCGAGGGAAAAATCTTCTGTTCAGTTTACCTACAAAAAACACGAAAGTCAACAGTTCAAGCTTAACTATCTTTATTTCTATCCTACTCTATGCAGGTATAAATGTGAGATTCAACAATTGAAAACTTGCATTCACTATGTGAAGATACAGTCATACAAAATATTACTCAATGTTTACTTGTAAGTTTTACTTGCTATTATAGCAAGCGAGGTGAATACACATTTACATGCATCGCTGGTTATTCCTGCCGGTCATAGGGATCAGAAGTCTAAGACTACAAAAAAGTATTGATAATATCTTTCATTTACCTTCTGATCGGTCTGTCACCACTCCTACCCCCTCCCAGAATTCACCATTTGTTGTTCAATGAGAATTTTAACACAGAATCTACTATAAAACACTCTATTCTCATTTTCTTTCTTTCGATCGATCGTCCTCGTCTTGTCGTACACCAATTTTCGGGTTTAACTTATAAAAATAGAATCCTTTTTTTTTCCACTGGACGAGAGGAGGTCATGACCCAAGTGCATATTTAATGATCGGGAGCGTTCGGGTCACTTCGGCTATTTCCGTCGGCATGCGCAAATAGCCTCATGCTATTGTTTTCTTATGTTATCACTCAGGAATTTTCGCGAGTCCAAAAAAGTTATGTTTCAGCCTTTTTTTCCCTAAAATAAGAACGCCACTGTGACTACAGGCTAAAAACCTTGTAGCCATCTGGAATTTACTTCACCTATGGCGAAGTGGCGAGCCTAGAGATCTGAGCAGTGCTTTGATCGACTGGGTCACGCTGGCCTTCTCCCTCGTCTTTCTATCTTATCTTTTTCCTGAGTGTACAAAAGTTGAAATTTTACAATAATGAGATATAATCATAAAACAAAAAGCAACATTTTCTGGAAGCCAGAGGCACAAAAATGTGTAGGTCAGGGTAAAATTGTTTGTTTTTTCTGAAAGGACTAGAGTAATCGTATGAAGAACACAGAACCAAGGAAGTCCTACTGTTTTATAGAAACTAGTGTTTATGTGTATGTGTTTATATGGTAACAGCAGTTATGTATTATAGTGTTTTTTGGGTGTGTGCATATATGAATGTGTAATCTGGATGCAGCTATGAAGCTTAACTTCATGAGAGTAATTATATTGATCCTACAAAATAATAAAACAAAATTTTCAGTATGATGTAAAGAATCTGTTGTAGTTAGTACAAATATTCAAATAACTGAAGAGAGCCACACAGATATGAGAACATAAAAGGCACAAAGAAATTGAATCTGGAACGTTCTTGCTGTGAGTCAAAAGCACCACACACTGCACTATTTATTACCTATTATATCTGGTATTCAAGGTTTTTACCTTAATGGACATGTTTTTGATCATCATCGTACATCCTTATTTTATGTTGTCCTTCCTGACTTTTTGAATAAGTTTGATCACTGGATTTGGAATGAAGGACCGTCAACTTGGGGTTTCCGTGGAGAAAACGTTTAGCTCCCAGCCCATAAGACCTCCCCAATCTGTCTCCCTCACGCCTGGTTCCTTCACCTCCTCCCCCGCAGTCCATTCTTCCCTTGACACTGCTATGAATTTCCTTCCACCAGACCCCCTGCAGCTCTTCACACCTAAGTCCAGCCCTTCCTCCTCTGATGCTGATGGGCCCCCACCCACCTCCTCTGTAACCACAGACCAGGTTGGGAGACAGTTTGAGAGACTTAATTTAATTTTTTATTTACTTTTAATTAAATTCCTCCCACCTCAATAATAGTTAAACAGAACATGGCACCAGGATCTAGGTACGGGTCTCTGCCCCACAGATGTATGATCCTCCAGCGCTAGTTTAACCTGCACCTGCATCTGGCAAGGTTTCCAATGCTGTGTAAAAAGTTAGGCCTGGTGCCAGTACCCAAGAAATGAAGACCATCATCAGCTCAGTTTGCTTTGCCACAAGAATTTGAACCTCTTCTTAAAGGCTGGAACAGTAATGTGTATCAGGGATTTTTAAAAGTTCAAGATTGGAAAATATAAGGTGTAAATAAGTAAACATTAAAGGTTGTTCGTGGAGAGATACTTTGTTTAACTCCTTAAATCACATCTTATAAAAATACACAATATTAAACAGGAAGTCTGTGTAGATTCTTATCCATCCAAAGTTGTGTAGGTCAATCGACTGAACTGTGAGAAAGTTCCTTGAAGACACTTCACCTCTCATTCAAGAGTCTATTTCAGTTCTTCAGGTAGTGGTTGTTGGTATTTTGCTTCAGGTTTTAATCTCTGTGAGGTGTGGTCATTCCTATTCATATTCCAACAACCATTGTCAAAACCTGTCTGCTCACCGATGGTGATTGGGAGTGCCAAGGAATGTTGATGGGGGGTTGTTGAAATGCGAATTTCACACTCGTATACAAAGAATGGTCATCAGCATGAGCCTCTTCACATGAGTCAATCTGCTTAGTAGTTCTTTTGGGTAGTTTTGAAAGGACCTGATTGTTAATCAGCAAAACATGATGTTGCATACCCCCCTCTTCGGAGATGGCTTCTGTTGACATGGATGGCTTTTTCACTCCTTCTCAAACTGTTCTCTGTTCATCTGTTCTCCATGTCTAAGGCCCCTTCCACACGATGACGGGACTTTTTGAAAACGCAACTTTTTTGTTGCGTTTACGCCTTCCGTCCACACAACAACATAGATATCCGGAACGAAAAAGCAACTTTTTGAAAACACTGGCCAAGGTGGATTTTTTTGAAAACGCTGGGTCTGTGTTGTCGTGTGGACAGTGTATCCGCAACTTTATCTGGGGGCGTGTCCCTGGGACCAAAACCGCTGTGATGTCATGCATGTGACCCGAATCTACATGTACAAACGGAGCTAAAACCGGCTATTTTCTGACGTATAACAGCTCCACGTCGAAGACGCGTTGATAAACATGCTTTGCACTTAAATATTTGTTCATCTGTTTCTTTATTTATATGTCATATAGTTTCTATATGTATTTATTCATTCAATCATTTACGTTCCTTGCCAAAGACGCCAACGCTAGTTCTGGGTTAGACCGGAATGCCCTGTCTGCTGGTGGAGAACTGTGATGGAGGTTCTCCTCCAGGAGGAACACCGTGAATTTCTGCACATCCTGGTCCTCTGTCCTGTGTTCTCGGAGTTGTTCTGCTTATACATGTGTCGATAAACGCACTGATGTGTTTACGTGTGGACTGAGATTTTTTTGAAAATGCTGTCGTGTGGACTCAAATCGTTTTTGATGCATTTTCAAAAAGTTGCGTTTTCCAAAAAGTTCCAGCATCGTGTGGACGGGGCCTAAAATCTGAACATTGGTTTAATGAAATGAATGTTTCTCTTAACACGTGTTGTCCATGAATCAGAACCAGTGGCTGATGCATATACAATACGTCAGGGCCCTGTGTTCCACTTCTTCCATGTACAGATTGGCTGCAATAGGAAACACTGGCGAACTCAGGGCAAATCCGTGTTTCTACTGTTGAGTGTATTTGATGTTTTACTGTATTATTAATCTGCTGACAAAAGTTCATTTAAGGACACTGTATAATTATCTGTTACGGGAGGAGCTGAGCAGTTCATGTCAAGGACAACAGGAACCGCTGCAGACGGTTGTTGCAAATATACGTGGGCATAACTGCTGATAAAGAGTGCAGTCAAAACTGTCCGAACAGCTTGTGCAGTCAAAAGAAGAACTTGTAACAGAATGGAATTTCTCTATGATTAAACTGCCACTTCTCCTTCCACCCCTGCCACTTCTCCCAAGCCCACTCCAAGAGCTGCGAAGCTTCCAACCTCGCCATGACCTCCTGCTTCCACCACGACCGAGACTGTCATCACTGTAGACCTGGTGACGACAACGCTGCTGAGGCACCGTCCCTATAAGGCGGCTGGACCGGATAAGATCTCCCCAAGACTCCTCCGAGCCTGTGCTTCGGAATTAGGGGACCCCCTGCAGCGATTGTTCAACGTCAGTCTGCGCCTGGGGAGGGTCCCGTCACTGTGGAAGACCTCCTGCATCATCCCGGTACCCAAGAAAAGACGTCCTACTGAGCTCAACGACCACCGACCGGTCGCTCTTACCTCTAATGTAATGAAGACCCTAGAGCGACTGGTCTTGGAGCTCATGCGTCCACAGGTGCAGGGTGCAATGGACCCTCTCCAGTTCGCCTATCAGGCCAAGGTTGGGGTTGACGACGCTGTCTTGTACCTACTCCACTGTGTGCTCTCCTACCTGGACACAGGGGGCTGTGCCGTCAGGGTGCTCTTCTTTGACTTTTCGAGTGCATTCAACACCATCCAGCCCCGGCTCCTGCAGGACAAACTGACCTCCATGGCTGTGGACCCCTACCTTTTGAGCTGGATCACGGACTACCTAACGGACAGACCCCAGTACATCCGTATGGGGGACTGTTTGTCTTCTATGGTGACCAGCAGCACGGGAGCGCCACAGGGGGCCGTGCTCTCCCCCATTCTCTTCACCCTCTACACATCGGACTTCAAGCACAACTCAGATACATGCCATATACAGAAGTACTCCGATGACACTGCGATTGTGGCATGTATCCGGGAGGGTGATGATGTGGAGTACAGGACATTGGTGGCTGACTTTGTGGAGTGGTGCCAGCAGAACCAGCTCCAGCTCAACGTCTCCAAGACGAAGGAGATGGTGCTGGATTTCCGGCGGGCACCTCCCTCTCCACAACCAGTGATCATCGAGGGCAGTGAGGTGGAGGTGGTAGGAAACTGTAAGTACCTGGGACTGCAGCTAGACAGCAGACTGGACTGGTCACTCAACTCGGACTGTGTGTACAAGAAAGGGCAGAGCAGGATGTACTTCCTGAGGAGGCTGGCCTCCTTCAACATCTGTCCTAAGCTCCTTCTCATGTTCTATCTGTCCGTAGTGTCCAGAGTGCTGTCATACGCCATTGTGTGTTGGGGTGGTGGTGCCAGGAAAAGAGATATGGACCGTCTGAACAGACTCCTCCGCAGAGCGGGCTCAGTGGTCGGGCTGAGCCTGGACTCTGTGGAGACAGTTCTGGGGTGCAGGACCATGTCTAAATTCAGGGCCATCATGAACAACACCAGCCACGCCCTGCACACCACCATCTCCCAGCAGAGAAGCACCTTCAGCGGCAGACTGCTGTCACATAGCGCCTCCACAGAGAGGCTGAGGTCCTCCTTCGTGCCCCGTGCCATCAGGGGGTACAATGACTCTCTCAGAAGGAGCGGGGGGGAGGTGGCGAGGTCAGCACGCGGTTAAATGGATTTCATTTAATTTTATACTGTTTATATTTAACTTTTTTTTGTTACTGTTTATATTTTAGTTATAGTTTAGTATATGTCCTGTTCATGCTACATGTGTCTGTTAGTGTAGTGTATGTCTTGAGGTATGTCCTGTTTAATTTTTGTTTTTTTCCTGGTGTTTGGCTGAGCAGTGGATATGTGCAATTTCCTCCGGGATTATTTAAGTGTGTGTGTGTGTGTGTGTGTGTGTGTGTGTGTGTGTGTGTGTCTGTGTCTGTGTGTGTGTGTGTGTGTGTGTGTCTGTGTCTGTGTGTCTGTCCGTCTGTCTGTCTAAACATCTGATGTGCAACTGTGTCAACCACGCCTTCTGATGTGTATAAAAGTTTGCATGTTTTAGTACTTTGCACTCTGCTGGAAGTAATCTTCTGTTAGACAAACTGCTCGGAATATTCTGTTTATTCAATAAACGTTGAAGCTTCTTGCAATTTCACAGTGGTGTTCTGTTTATTCAACTTCGTACAGAAATTGTCCACAACCAAGAAACAACGAACGCGCAGGAGGATGACGAGGTCGAGAGTCCCTACAAAAATGGGATTCGGTCCTCCACTTTCACTACCCATTGAAGCTCTCTCTCTACTCGAAACAGGTGGTGTTCAGGCAGAGGTCCACAAGTTGCAAATCTGGTTAGGGTGAGGTTTGTTCTATTGGTGACGGTAGGTAAGTGGTTGTTGCCAACTTATGTATTTATATTTGTTTTTGTTTTTTTTAGACAGGTTTTTGTTTCCATTTCTAGGGATCAGATAGTTCTTTGAACTGCAGGTTGTGATAATAAAGCTTTTTCTTCCTGTTATACGATCTGGGTTATTATTGGTTATCTGTTACTAACCCAGCACCCTAGACATTCCATCTTTCTGGGTCATAAGAGCCATTGTCCACTGTTTTCACTGCCTCCATTATAGGGACTGAAGGGCTCTGTATATAACATATTGCTATATTTGGAGAAGTAGCGAGACAGAGAAATCAAGAAGTGTCCTCAGAAGACCTTAGCAAGTCTTGAAACCCACTGACCTAGACAAAACATGTTTTGGGAAACCGTTTTGGGAAACTGTGGTCCCAGCCAGGTTGAGTTTCACACAGTGAAAATTCCACAAGAAGTCACCCCATCTAAAGATACGCCTTCTGAAGAGTATGAATACTAAGTGATCTCTTTGTCTCGTTGCACTTGAGCGCTGTTATTTTATGTGTAAAACTCTGTGCCCAGAATATTCTGTAATAAAGCTTCGAGGAACTTTTCATCTGTTTCCAGTCTTTTTTCGTGACCAACATTCTCACTACCCAAAATCAAACACGCGAACACGCGGAGGCTAGAGAAAAGAAGAGGATCGCCTCCAACAGGACACATGTAGAAATGGAGGTGATATCGTAGGATATATAATCTGTGTCCCATATCAGTCCTCTAACCTTTTCCACAAAGTCTGTGGAGTTCCTTATATAGTGGGGATTCTTCCCCACTGACGGGGCCAAGATGGTGGTTACATGTTTGTTGATGTACATGTTTTGGAACTGTATGCAGCCTTGTTGATTGTATTTTAAATAACATATGTTAAGCATAAAAAATTTGAAGCTTCTATTTGACTTAGAAGACCATGTGATGCAGATTTGACAATAAGTGAGTTGATATCTTCACAATGTGGCAAAGTAGAAAGCTGTTGAAGCTGTTTAAAATGTAGGCTAAGTAATTTGAGGAGCTGGAAAGATGATTAAATATCAGTTTAATTTAGAATTATCTTTGTTGTGTGTGAGCAAACATTGCTAGTAAAATGACTTTCCAGGGCAGGTTTCCAGAGTCAACTGACAGTCTCCAGGTGTACCCAGGATGAAATTACAAAATTGTTACGGCCGCAGCTCCTGTCTATTGTTTATATTGTGTATCCCTCTGTGACCCTGCCTCTGAGCTGATGGAACTGCACTGATCCTGGATGCTCCTCCCTCCTTCGTTAGTGCCAGGCGCGGTGTCTCTGGGACTCCTGACCACGCCCCTCCACCATGACCATCTTCTGATTGGTGTATCGTCTTCCTGACAGGCCCAAGCCCAGCCTCGTCACCTGGTGTTAGAATAATGTATATAAATTGCTTGAACCTGACACCTGGCATGGACACATTAAAAGCTCTGCAAGCCAGTCAGTCAGGGCGACTATCTGACTGTGGCAGTACGCCCCTGTGCCTGTCGAAATTTGATTGTGACTATTGAATTTGTGTATGAGCCTTGTTAAGAACTGGTAGTGTTTTGTGTTCCATTTGAAGATTTTAGTTAGTGAAGTTTTGGAAAGTTTGTATATTATAGCTACTCCTCTGTTTATTGCACCTTTGTATCTTTAACACCGCCCATCGGCCTGATCCTTGGTTTGTTAATGTTTGTATTGTATAGTATTGCTAGTTCTCTGTTTGTTGTAATTTTGTTTTATCCTTGAATAGCGCCCATTGGCCTCGATCCTTAGTTTTTTAAATTACATCTTGTTAAACACCTGTACATTAGAGCGAGAATCAAAATAAATGTTTTATGTTCCTTTAAAAATCTGGGTTGTTTTATGTTATTTCCCCATTCCTCTAGCTGGGTTGTAACAAAAATATTCATTTGAATCGACAATGTGGTCTTACCTTTCTTATATAAAAAAAAGTTTCATGAGGAAGCTCCTTGGGACATTGGATTTTTGGTAGTGGGTCGCAAAACAAATTTCAGCACTGCTGACAAATAAAATTCATGTTATGTTATATTCCATGTTTTCCACATATATTTAACTCTTAACTTGAACATGTTCAAAATTTCTAGATTTTCTGTTTTGAACTCATCAGTACTCAATGTATGTTTGTAAAAAAAAAAAAAGTCAAAAGTGGGCTTCCTCATGAAACTTTTTTTTATATGATTGATCATTTTTACTTTTAGAATTTAAGCTTCATGTAATTTCTATTAAACCTTAGATTTTGGAGTCAGTTACATCATCATGTGGTGAAGACTTGGACAATATTCTTAGTTAAGATAAATCACTTTTAAGCCTGTACTTTTGTTCCGTTCAGCTTCACAGTTTTGTTACTACAGTATTTTGTTGGCTTAAATAAGGCTGGAGGGTCATTCCATGAAAATTGTTAAGTTTGGCTCCCTAACATTTAAAGACGAATATGGTGTCACAGAGTGTAATGTACGGAGATGGAGAGCTCAAAAGATCGCCTAAAACATGCTCGCAGTCAGAGAAAAGCTTTCAGTGGTCCTCAGAGCAGCTCGAGATGTGATAGACAGCTTTTTTATGATTTGAATGAGGCAAAATAACATGCTTTTTCTCTCGAATATATTGTTATAATCATTTTTTTCAGATGTACTGTAATTATTTTCTGTATAAAAATTAAATTTTGTGTTCAAAAGTCTTTTTTCAAACTTGACTCTTGAAAAAGAGGGGGTCGTCTTATAATCAGGGCTATCTTATATTCGGGCCAATACGGTAATCGTGAGACTGGGAAAGGAGCTAATGTTAAAGGAAAAGGCATCTGTTAAAAGAACAAGTGGAAAGGAAATTTTAGAGAAATGACAGGTCTGTTAGCTGACGACATGAACAGAACTGTATGTAGTTACTTAAAGACCGCTTTTGTCAGATGCCTGAGGAGCATTTTGGATACTAAGTCAATGGTCCCATTCCAAACGGAAACCATAGCTGGACAGACTGTTTGTGCTAGCCAGCTAGTTTCACTCAGAATTCGTTGCCATTTTCTGTGTCGTTCCTGCTGTTTGGACTCTGCTCAAAAACATGAAAATTGTTGGAACAGTAAGGACACTCTAAAATTATGTTAACTGGAAATTCCATGTATGGTTATTTCTTCTAACATAGCAGATGCCTTACACCATATCATTCATGTGATTCCTTCTGGCAGATGCGGTGTGACTGGTTGGTTGGGCATTTTAATTGACAGGTGGTGGGTGGAGTTGGTGATGGCTTGACAGCATGAGACTTTCAAGTGAGCTTATTCAAATATATAGGTGGGAAGATGACCTATTGTTTTTTGTTAAAATATCTGCGTCCATCAATTGCATGTTCCACCCCTTCACTCATATAATTTTCACCAAAATGCAAGACACTTCCTGGAAGTGTTACCCACTTCAGACTAGAGGTAAGATCTTCACCCGAGTTCGGGCCCGACCCGAAATTCGGGTCGGGCTCAAAAAGTCAACAATTACTTTCGGGTTGGGTCGGGCTTTAAACCCTCAGGCTTGGATTTTTTTTGGACTCGGGCTTAAGATCCAAGCCCGACCCGAACTTTATAAATTTATATATTATGTATCTCAAACGATCTATGGGTATTAAACTAAGGAATACCCTTATAAAATAAATAATTTAGGTAAAACAGAAGGCGCTGTATGAGAAACATCCATCTACATGACCTGCTCAGTTCCCTCCGTGCATCAGCTGTATTTTCTCCTGTCACTTTACCTTTCCAATCGTATATGCACTGAAAGTAGAGGTAAGAACTTAGGCCCGAATCCAAGCCTGAAATTCGGGCCGGTCGGGCTCAAAATGTCAATAATTACATTCGGGTCGGGCTTTAATACCATCGGGCTTGGCTGGATTTTTTAGGCCCGATCTTACCTCTACTTCAGACACAGATAAATGACATCACAAACATCATTGAAGAATTTGAAGAAGTTCAACAAATGGTAAGTTCTTTCCTTTTAAAACCTTCTCTGCTAAGCACAAGGACGAGGGACACACTCAAGTGCCTTCTCCAGACCCACACAGCACATGTGGTTGGGCAAACTCTCACAAACCCTCAAGCACTCAATGGAGAGTGTAGAACTGGTCCAGTATTCTGCAACTAGGACAGAAACCTCCTTGTTCCTCTTGAATCCAAGGTTCAACTGTGATTCCCTGTATTTGGAACACACCTTCCAGTCCTTTTTCCTGAAAAGGAGGAACACCATCCGGTCTGCCAACCCAGATGTACTGTCCCTGACTGCTATCAATGTTACAGAGAAGCATCAACCTAGACAGTTCTTGGACATACAGACTTGAGGTACTCAGGGTGTATCTCATCCACCCCCGGTGCCATCACCAAGGATGTGGAAACCACCTCGGTGACTTCAGCTTGGGTGATGAATGAAATCACCCTTTCAACTGCTGAATAAAAAGGTCATTTTTCTAAAGTAACATTTTATCTTTTTTATTTAAAACTACTTTTGAACTTCTTAACTTTTGTCGTTTGACAGGGTGGAAAAAGAAACTGGTCCCTAGATGAATTTTGCTACAATACTTTCAGAAAACAGTGCTTGACAAGTATGTTTTATTGTACTACATGTTATTGTAAGTTGTACATTTTATTGTAAGTACTACATGTTCTGAATGGTATGAAATTAAAAAAAAATTGGTTATAATCAAAAACCTCAAAACACCAAGGTCCAATCTTAATAGTTGTCATAGAATGATCCTGAACCTTATACTATAAAACCTTAATATCGCTGTCAGTTTCCTGTTTCTATATTGATCCTGCTTTTGCTTCATTTTACCTGAGTCTTCCTGTCTTTTCCAACCTGTGCCTTTTGTGCTCCTTACTGCCCGTTAAACATAAACCTTCTGATAATTGTCAGCAGACAGGTTCAAATGTCCAAATAACATATCACAATCTGCAGATCTGGGTAAAAAGGCAATGTAAGGATTTTAATTTTTTTACAACTATAGCAAAGTAACTGAGGGAAGGGTGATTCACTTAACCTAGAAGAAATCATCCAACTTCAGTGGTTGGTAAATAAGTTACTTTCTACCACTTAATATCAGCATGTTAATAATATTCACTGATTATGCACAGGTATCATGTGACCCACATAAATATATTAGAATCATGCGCATTGCCTTGTTCTGTCTCACCATCATCAGATTTTACCAAAAGTTGTGAGAGATAAATGAATTTCAATTTATGGGATGTGTCAGTCATAGTTCACAAACATTTATCATTAATAAATACTTCAAAATTAATTGTTCCAGACATTCCCACCAAAAAACATCTGAATAAGACAATTTAACATCTCATGAGTAAGAAAATATAAGTATGAGTTTACCTGATAACACTTTTGTTGTAGTAGTTGCTGTAAACAAGGTCTGATGAGACCGCCTTGCCAAAAACAAAGGACAAAGAAATCATACCTCTAAAATCTTTAATAAACAACTCTGTGCATCAAAATATGTACAAGGAAAAACTCTTCCATTGATGAAAAAAAAACTTTGAAACTCATCAAATATCCAAATACTGAGTATCAGTGGCCAAACAGAAAAATTAGTTGATTCTGCTGCACAGAAACAAAGAGCTTAAACAGAAAATGATAAAAAGCTGATGTGTTTTTATTGTTGTTTATTTTTCCAGTTATGCCGGAATCCTCTGCAAAGAGTAAAAAGACAGTTAATAAACCAGAATGTTTGATGTTCAACAGAAAAATCATTCTGTAAATGTTCACCTATTAGATGTTCCTGCCACGTAGGACATGCTTCGGCCTCCAGCTCCAAAATTAGACTTTTGTCCCTTGGGAATTTTCTTTTGGAAAACATTCATATTCATTAAGCACACACACAACAAAATGTTCTGTTCAAAATTTTACCCTGATCTACTTGCATAGGTCAAAGATCAAAACTAGTACTCTGACCTACTGTCATTGATCAAAGTACTAGCTTTGATCTACTATCTTACTCACACTGGCCTTCTCCCTCGTCTTTCTATCTTATCCGGTTCCTGAGTTTGCAAAAGTTGAAATTTGACCTTGTTTTTTCAATCAAGGTCATCATCTCATTTTCATCCCCTTTGCCGTGTGAGTACAGTATTTTCTGAACTATGAGGCGCACCGTATTCAAAAAAAAAAAAAAAAAAAAAAAATTCATATGTGAGGCACACTGGACTATAAGGAGCATGGGTTTATAATCAATCAATCAATCAACTTTTATTTATATAGGGCTAAATCATATCTGAAGACATTTCAAAGCATATAAAAGGCACATCTGATTATAAGGCGCACCTTCAATGAATGACCAACTTAAAAAATATAAAATAAAATTCTGTTTTCAAATACAAGGCGCACTGGATTATAAGGCGCGCTGTCGGTTTTTGAGAAAATTAAAGGCTTTTAGGTGCGCCTTATAGGGCGTAAAATACTGTAATGTGTTTTTTGTTTCATCTTTCTATCTGCAACGGTTGCGAAGATATGTGGTAGACACACGAATGGACGGAAGAACACACAAACACTGACAATTACAATACATCACTGCTTTGAAGCGGGATGTAATTAATTAATACACAAATACCTTTTTCTTAGCATCACGGGCTTGTCGGTTTGGGTCAAACATTGCATTATCCTTTGTTTTGGTACCTGAAAAAAAAAGTGGTCAACAGATTTAAGTTAATGCCAACGTTGTACATCGACTAACTTCATACAAAGCAAGACCTCATTTTTAAGACATTGTAAGAAAAACACACCAGCGAATACTTTAAGGTCTGACTGGCTGTAATCGAAGGGTTTGAAGCCTTCTCGAGGGGACGGCTCTGTCTTCTGGGACTTCTCTGAAGACTTGGTCAACTTTTTACTTGGTTTGGGAGTCGACTCTCCAATCTCACTGGAAAGCCTTTTCTTTGCAGTTTCTTTAGTAGACTTCTATTGAGAAAGGTCAGTGACATAAGAATGTATTTCGAATTGTGTTAACTTCAGTTTACCCTACAAGTTAATGGCCAGTGGTGGAGGATTGTTCTTAGTATGGGATATGTAGCAGATGTGTGTAGTTTTGTTGAAATGCTTGTCATCAAACATCAAGAACCTTCATCAATTACAAGGACATCTATTTTGTGAAATGCATGTAACTTCCTTTTCTGTATACTTAGCGGCAAAGTTGTACAAAGCTAACTTCACTCTTAGTTTATTCAATAGTAATAAACAGCCATATTTTGCTGCCATCTATGGGTGAAAATGTTCACTTCACTCAGTCGAGACTGACTGAGTGAAGTGAAAATGAGACTCCAGCTGGCGAATACGCAATGTCAACTGAGACTGAAAACAAACACTAAGAAAGTAACTAAAGTTTTAACTCTGTTTAGCATCTGTCTGTCTTTTGGAAAATGAGCTCACAGTAAAATGAGGAAGATGGGACTGGATTTGAGGTACATCTCAGCACATTTATTTGCAGCCTTCTTGATGCTACAGTTCCTTTACATTAGTAGTTATCATTCAAGAGAATTAGCAGTCTATGCTAGAATGTTGCTCCTTCCTATCGTTACCAACTCCATGAAGGTTTTTTTGGTGTGTGATAAAGTTCAATTGAGGCTGGGTCAGTTGAAATGGCTTTATAATCAAATTTTCTGACATTGTTGTCAGTATCTGTTGATCAGATACTGACCAAAAGTTTGGCCTGCAATGGAAGGCCTTACGTCCCGATGCAAACCTGTCACAATAATGGGATTTTAAATCCTTCATATCTGGAACTCCAGAATAATGTGTCTTCACCAGTATCCTAATGACACTGGAATACAACATGATACACATTAGCTGAATAATATCAAGTCAGTGCCACATCAATCATGCTAGGGATCAGTTTAGGCCAACTAGCCTCACACAATGCAGACACACAGCACATGTTCTGAGTGACATCACGGTCATATTCACGACTGCTTTGCAATGACAGAGGCTTTAAATTTCATCAAAATCTTGAGTTTGAATTGTTTTATTGTTATTTCTGATATATCCTGTGGTCATTTATTTTCTGATTGGATTTGGATCAGATGACAGCTCACCACTTATCAGTGATACTGTAACTCTGAGATCTGTACATTATCAATCATAATCATAGTACTTCACGCTGAAAGACAAAACTTATCTTGTAAAAACTTAATTGCAAAACTGTTGGGAGAAGCTACAGCTACACATGCCAACGATTACTTACATTTGCCAGTTTCACGAGTGTTAAAGTGCTGCTGCCACCATATCTGACAATAATGCATGCTATCAGATGATGCCAACGTGCTTATTTAGTACTATCGTTTTAGCAGAAAGAGGACTAAAAAAAACCATTTCACTACACATTGAATTACTGTTGATTGATGGTGAAGGCGGGGAGTGGGACAAAACTGAGTCAAACCTCAGTGTCAGTTCTTTCTCTCCCCCCGAAATGTGAAGAGAAACATATGGTGGTAAGAATGGGTAATATTAACAAAGCAGGAAGGCGTTGAGAACCTCTCCAGAGACAGGCGCTCAGTCAGTGAGCTTTTGGGCAGTAGCCCTTGTTATTACTCATGAGGAAAGAAAAGCGTCTGATGAGTGCTGCAATCCCCAGGCACATCATAAGACAGAAATGAATATAAAAAGCACGCTCGCCTGCTGGAGTTTCAAACTGATGGCAGGATTACAAAACCACAGAAATTAGAGGATTAAATTAATGATTAAAGCCCTATATTTAATATTTTACTCTTGCGTTGATAGAACACATGACTTCCCAACAGGAAGGGAGAACCTGACAACGTGAAGCAGCCGAAAAGAAACGGAAGGACAAGTGTGTAAAAGACTCACCACTGCTTGCTGACGAACAGTGGCAACGTTCTGGAGAGACGTCTTATAGTCCTGTTTGACTTTGTTTCTTTCCTCTGTGCAATTCAATAGTGAAATACACTCAAGAAAATACAATAACAAAAAAAACCCAAACATTAATTCAGGACAAGTTTGATTCTATTACCAGTCACTTTCTTCGCATGCTCTTTTGCTTCCTTTTTGGCCTTCCTCTTGGCTTCCATCTCCTTCTGTTGCTGCTCTATACTCAGTAGCTTCCATTTTTTACTGATCTGTGAATGTGAGACGATACAGCCATAAAGATTAAAACATGGAATCACAACCGGTCAGATGACTCTGGATATGCTTGAGTGTATGGAGTTCTTGGACTACCTCAAAAATTTTTGAAGATGGATCAAACTTGGCGTTCTTGTTTATGTGTGCTTCATCGGAGGGTAAATACTGACACCAAAAATATCAGTTAATGTCTAGTTTAAATGAAATGCAATTGATTCAAAGGATCGATCATTTTTCATCTCTCACCATCCTGAAAGGGTTTTCAAAAGACTCAATAATACGTCTGGCTTTCGTTTTAGCCACAGTAACACACCCCTCATCATTTATCGATTCCTGCTCCTGCAAAAGTAAGCAGAGTTCCAACATTTGACATCACAGTTCTGCTGAAAGGGTGAGGCTGAATAAATTCAACTAGATGAGAATCACTACCTTGAAAAGTGTGACTTTAGCTGCTGCCATGAGACCATTTGTTTTCTGTGGATCAACATCCATTTTGTTTTCATCATCTGAGAAGAGCATTCCTTGTTTCACTGGCAGCTCTGAAAATGAAGGCATTATTTAATGTGCTAAAATAATAAATTAGCAGGATCCTGCACAACATATATGAGTGGGAACCTTACCATCTGGAGAAAACTGGTGGAGATCACTCTCTGATACTCTGGATGTATCATGGGGACCAAAGAATGTGACCTCTGGCTGATAGATTGTACAAAATGACATTTAATTTCTTTTAACAACTACAGTGTTTTAAACAAAAATAAAAAACCCACAAAAAAAACCAAACAAACAAAAAAAACACTGGATGAATGAGTTTGTGTCTGACCTTTCTAATAGGTGTGAGTCCCTTGTTTTTTAGCACTGTGGTCTCAGTCTGTGTGAACCATAGAAAGGATTTTCATATTTGATTAGCTTAGGTGCTTTCACTGTCGGTTTATTTAATGACACTAAGGTTCAATTTCAAATCAAACACATGCTGCCACCTTTTTTTTGTTACCTTAAGGAGGGGGGTTTCTCTGGCCTGCTGCGCGAGCAAATGGAGCTCATTGACCTGCTGCCGGACCAGCGGGGGTACAGGGTTACAGCAGGCAATGATGCCCTGAGGCTCCCTGAGAAGATCAACATGATGAATTATGATGGATGTTGTGAACAAAATACAGCAAATTCAGCTGCACTGAAGGCAGAACAAAAAGAACCAGGACATCAAATCTGCTTACTTTGGGAGCTCCTCAGATATTTTGATCAACATATGAGAAGGCAGGACGAATCTAAACACACAAACGACACCACATTAAAATCTGTTAGAAAAGATGTCGAAAACCCATAATTTTGCCTAAAATCAGGGAAAGTCACTAAAACATTTACTTAGAACAAACTATGAATAGGAGGAACAGCTCTAGCAGATTTCCCTGACAGCATACCCGGTGCTCTCGTCCTCCTGTCTGGCCAGTTTGTCCCTCCAGGCAAATAGCAATCTGAAGGCAGTAAGCTGCTGGGTGTTAAAAGACCTTTTCTGCTTCCTCTGCAGCTCCAGATACGACTCCTCTGTGTATATAGGCTTCATATATTTCTGCATTAAAGAAGACAAAGGAAATTTCATGAAAAGTTTTAATTGCAGAAGGTGATGTGTAAATCTGAATTCAGCTTAAGAAATTGTAACACTGTTGAGTAGATGTGAGTGGAATAAGAGTCTAGCAGTAGATTTTAAAGTGTCAGTTTAATTTTCATGATGTATGAGACTAGGTTTGAGCTCACCTTCAGGGAAATGTCTCTGCTCTTGTTCCAGACACACTTCAGAAGGCCAGGCTGCCCGTGATTGAAGTCCAGCAGCTGCGTCCTCACACAGTCGTAGATGTACAGGAGGTAGTGTGTATCCGCACGGGCATACTGCACCATCTCATCTGGCAAGGGGCTGCAGGGCAAAGTTATGGGATATATATTACATCACCTGTCCAAAATCAATAATAATTCTGAGCACTTCAAGAGTAATGTGGCGTTCCAGCTGAAATACAAGATGAATTTTCTTGTTAAGAGACGAGAAAGAATTATATCCAACAGTTACAGAATAACAAGAATCAAATGGCCAATCAGTCAACTCCATACCGAATTCTCCAGTCAGCCAGTTGGTAGCGTTTATCCGAGGCCACGTTGCAGAAGTGAGTGAGCAGGTGGTCAAGAGAATGTCTGGCCTGGTTCAGGGCTCGGCTGGCCTGATGCGTGTCAAAAAGCCTGATCACATATAAACCAAAGTCCCTCTGGAGCCACTCGATGTCAGAGTCGGCACCATGAAACACCTGAAACCAGGAAAGATTATGCTGTCAGTTGAATGTTTTTTGAGGAGGCACCCAAACTGAGAAAATAAAGTTAGCACAGAAAACAGATCTCATAGTAGTTTACGCCCACAGAGCTAACTTGTTCACAGGTATCCTACAATATGTGAGTCAAGGCAAACTCCTACACACCAAAGGACAATAGCAGCTTTATAGAACATCGTGGTGCTCTGAGACATCTTGGAGGTTCTGAGATTAGGTATTTAAAGACATTAGATTACTTTGTTGGTGGAAAATGTATTTTCAAGGCTATGTTCACAAGCCGGTCAGAAACATCTCTATTTAATTTGCTTAAATTTATTCTATTGATGGTCATTACGGTTAATGAAATGAAGGTTGTAAAATGTATGAAGGCAATGGCAAAAGGTAATTATAGCTGACCAATACTGCAATTTGGAAAAGTGATAGCACAACCAAAAATGTTTTCTGAAATTTCAAAGTAAAATACTAAAGGTGCCGTGGGCGTCATACATCACTGTCGCCAAACAGAGCTTTAATGCGGAAGCTGCTGTGGCGTGGATTTTAAGCTTTTTTGACCAAACGGATGACTCTACACACATAAAATTTATTTTTTCTTCTATTTTTCATAATGATGAATAATATATACAGTATGTCACTTAAAATTAACTTTACTGTCCCTTTAAAGAGTGCAACGTTTTACATTCACTCTCATGATGTCCAACTGCTGCACAGTGGTCTATAGAGCTAAACATGTAGACGGCATTTATACTTTACTAGAAAAGCTAGGGAAAATTAAATTATCCATCTTAGTCAGGCTTGGTGTGCATTTATTCCTTATCTTGTATTATCTGTAAGACGCAGTTAATTATCAGCTACTATATTGGTTGAAAAAAAATCCATATAGAACATCCTCAATTGAAAGACAACACGAGAGAATCTCCAGCTCACACAGCCATAGAGACTGTTGCTCATTTTGAATGTAAATCTACAGTAATCAGACATGTAAACTCCTTTCTCACTTAGACAGAAAACAGAAACAAATCATTTGTATAATGGTTCAACTACCTTGACAATAGCTGGATCAGTGAATGCCTCATTCAGAATGTACATTTCACTGCGAAGCTCCAGGGTATCGATGATGAAGTCCTCCTCTCTGGTGGAGATTTGCATCAGACAGGTGATCCCGAGAAAGCTCCTGTAGGAATGGTGCTGCGATGGAGAACAGAGTTTTAAAACTTAACTTCCACACAAGACACTACAGGTTTGAATATATGTTTTCTTCACACAGGAGATCAACACAATTAACCTCCTTTAGCTTACAGATGTAGCTTGGCTAACAACATACTGTGTTGTAATTATTTTTGTCTTTAAACACTTAAACGGAAGTATTTTGATTTTTTTCCCAGTTCTGTACCTCAAGATCCACAGCAAATTCAGACAATTTGCATAGTTTCTCGTTCAGAGCCACCAGGTCCTCCAGTGTAGTAATGAATGAACACTTGGTCTCAGGCAAAGGTTTGTACATCTGAACAAAATTAATGAATGACAGATTTAAGCCAAGAAACAAGGGAAACATGCTATTAGAACACTATAATGTACCTGTGGTTCTGGCTTTGACAGAAGGCTTTCCGGGATTGTAAGATGGTCCAGTTCATATTGGTACGGGTGTGCAAACCTTAAACCAAAAGCACAACTTCAGACAATGAGAAATAGAAAAGGCAGGACTTGACGGTTTTGCGCAATTGATCACTCTTACATGTCGTCAACGTGTTCCTGAGTTCTCTGCTGGTGAATGAAATCAGCCAGAGCAGTCGGGACATCGAGGTCCTCTGACTTCTCTTTACGGATTTGTTTGTCAGTGAAATCTGCAATTGGCAAACAAGAGCCTAAATATGTCAAACGTTAATGTTAAGAGTTGAGAATTCATTTGACAAGTGAATGTCAGACAGCACATGGGATGTCTTACAAGAAGGAAGAGGTTTTATTGCATTAGGCTTGATGAAAATCTTGGGGATAAATGGTGTGTTGCTGTTGTCAACTTTTTCCTTGAATTTCAGCTGAGGCCTTGCAACATTCTTGGCATGGAGCAGTCGGAACATAGCAGAACGACTGTCGGAGCCTGTACCCTGATAAAGAAGAGCTTTATTTACTATAATTGTATTACTATTTGTATTTATTAAGTGTCCAAAAATGCTCTGTTGCCTTATGTTATTTAAGTAATTTGATGCCAAAATTGGTACAACTTTTAGCTTTGACGCTGCCCAAAAAAATGAGATGCAAAGAGGTTAATTAGCCAACCTTGCGATTCCAGCTGGAAACAACAATCTTGGGAGGCTCATATCCAGCAGGCATTACAGGCTGCTGGCTCCTGTTCACTCCATCAGCTTCATCAAGAAGAATCCCCTGGAAATCAGAGAAGTACTCTGCTGATTTGCAAAGCCCTTTTCCATAAAGAAATGCCTAGTTAAAAATCAGAAGTGAAGACCATACCACTCTTTCGAGAATGATGTCATTTGAGTCCACAACTAAGTCGAAACTCTCATCCAGGCCTGTCAGCTTGCTCTGGCCTCTCAGGTGGGATCTGCAGCCATGGTGCTGCATTACCTGGCTCATGCTAATACAGGGACACAACAAATAAATTTTATGTAAGGCAAGTGGCAGACTACTCCGTAGACCCACCCTTCTGTTTCCATGCGCAAGGCTCCATCAGGTTTGTCTTTGCACCTACCATCAAAAATTTATGTGATGTCCTGTGTAAACATTGAGAGGAATCTTGTTTTGTAAACAAGATTGCAATAGTGAGGCTGCATTGAGCAGTGAAGGAGACTACTATTAGAAAAACTGGTACAACATGACACTAATCAATTTCCTCCCAACTTGAAGAGTAGCACACATCTGACAAAATGTTTCCTTTGATCTTCCATCCATTACCTGAGCCCTCAGAACAGATTGATCATTCATCAAAGAGACAAAAATATCACCTCACATTTACACCTAATTTATTTTTCAATGAACTCAACTTGCAATTTGTCTTTTCTCTGTGGAGAGAAAGTACCGGTATATCCTTATAGCTGTGGGGCCACAGCGAAAACCACTGCAACCTTCTGCCATCATATTTTGTCATCTTTAAGGCAAGTTTATGAGAAGAGTGACCCTTTCCAGAGATGAGTGGTGATCAAACCAAGCTCAAACTAAAGAAAATCCACAGCACGACATATACTCACCAGTGCAGGAGCTTATCCCCTTGACTTGCGCAGAACTCCTGGAAGCCTGAGAAACTCCTATAGAAATCAAATTCATCCCCAGCTTGAGGCAAGGCAGCAGATGCTTTGGTGGCAGATAATACAGCACCCAGTCCATACTGCAGAGGAGGGGCAAGCCAAGACACTAGTTAATAATACACACCTCAGATGAATATGACAATAGGCTTAAACTAATTCTGTGACCTTTAATACCCCGAGAAGGTTCCCATTACTATAGCATCATGAAAATATAGTTCTATGCTAATTAGCACAGCAGAAAGGCTAAGTTCTCGTACTACAAGTTACGACCTAATCAGTTTAGAAAAACGTTAAATCAGACATTAATAAAAACAAATGTATGCATATTTTGTAACTAGAGCTCTCAGCCAGCAGACACATGCATGTTGACTATTTGGATACTAGCTGAAAACAGAAAGTTCCAGCTTCTTTAGCTCACTTACTTTAACGAAGGCGTCCACGTCTTTAAAACCAGGACACAACTCGGCTTTTTCCTCGTCGTTAGTGTCTGAGTTCGTATTTTGAAGGGTACTGTTCGTAGCGTTACTATTACTCGTTGAAGCCATCATCTAGTTTGATGTTGTAAACATGTGGCGCTCGGAAATGGCTCGTCTTCCTCTACGGTTTATTGTAAAATGCTCGGAAAAAGCTGAGACAGCGCCATCTAGCGATTAGGAATGCTCGAGCGTCAAAGTCAAACCGCATTTTTCACAATTTATTGAGGGGGAATACTGCAGCACGAACATACACTAAATACTGTATTCCAATAATAAAAAAAAAGATAATTTTCCTCAAAGCTATGCATATCCCTTTACTCACCTACAACGTGAGATGTTCCGTTATTGATATATCGTTTATGTTTTGATCAGGTCAAACCGGGTGATGAATCTTGTTGCTTCTCTAGGAGCAAACCTAAGCTATGACCTGATGAATGCACCCATTCGATGCAGTAACACTGCAGACAATCTCATTTCCTTCATTGCGTGATGCACTAAGATGTTGCTGCCATAGGGGGGCAATATTGTCCTAAGCAATCCGCAGCAACTCAACTTCAACAAGTGCACTGTGTTGCAATTAAGGAAAGGAAACATACACACCAGTAAAGTCTTGGCCAACATCTCGTTAGAAGCCAAATAAACCATATCTAAAACCCTTTTTTTCAAACATATTTTCAGGAATAGAAGTGATTTTACTTGTATAAAAATCACACTTCCTAAGTTACAGTCAGTCAGTGCTCCTGTGGTCAATAGAATGTGAAAAGCCATTTCTTAAGTATTGACGCAGCAGCTCATTATGGATGATCTGTGGTGTGTGGAGAGAAACCTCTTTTCTTTACTTCCCCTCTCTATTGATCTATTCCCTCTTATTATCTAAAAAGGATCTCGGCAACACCCGCCTCAATCCATGTTTCACAGCATATTTTTATGTCATCCTGTTGTTTCCATGGAAGGCATCTTCCCCAGACACTGATATTCCAAATTTATAAATCAGTATTCTTGGCAAAATCTATAGTACAAAGCCAACTACTCGGTCTATGGTAGTTTTACATTGTCTATTTTTTTAGTTACTGGGTGTGCTGTTAGTAATTAAAATATTCGATTCTGAGATCATACCCTTATCATATACTGTAGGTAATAAAACAGTCAGTAGCCTATATGCAGCGAAAATCTTTGCTGAAAATCTTTGCATTACTGCTGCCATTTAGTCTCATTTATATGTTTTTTAATAATGTTATGCATTTTATAGCTTTGATATTGCCCCAAAGCACCACTCAAATTCCTCCTGCAGTAAAAAACCCCATAAAACTGCTGACGCTGAAAATGACACAGTGCCACACATAATTAAAAAATCCCAGAGAAAATCCTCACTGAATTGTTTTATTTAGCACCCTCATCTAGAAAACACAAACTGCACCAAACAATATCATACATGCACGGCTTTAGCATATCAAGATCAGCTGATGACTTTTCAATGTGAAAATGTCACTGCCACGATCTCACAGAGATCACCTGTCAACACAGAAAAGCCAAGCGTTGTCACCCAGAGGTCTACTTGGATTTCTTCATCAAGGTCGATATAATCTAAAATTTGGGGTAACTCATTTTCTCATTTTCAGGTCAATTAATCCTTTTTGCTCTTACACTTACCAAGAAAATTTATTGTATAAGTGTTATTGGTATAAAAAGGTGAAAAGTATCAGTAGATAATATTACCTGTATCATCCACTTTGTGTCATTGCATCAAAAGGCTGTGAGTGATAGCAGCTGCTGAGCAATGTTTCTCTTCGCTGATGTATTTTTCAGACTCTGGGTTTGACCACGAATTACAACTGCAAGTAAGACACTGGTCTCCCAGTTGGGGGGCATTTTTCAAATTCAAAATATATAGATACAGTGTGCACAGTATACTGTATGAAAGCTAGCAAGACCTCATTGCACTGGCTTCTGAATTGGCCATAACCGGCTCTTAAATGTTATTTTAAAGCAACACTTTTTACAGAATTTTTTCAAAAGAAAAAAAGGAACCATACCAAACATTAAAACAAGAGAAAAAGACAAAATCTTCACAGTACTGATACATTACAAAACAAAGAGATTGGCCATGTTTCTGCGTACCCAAAAAACACAAGTTCAAAACTGGAACGCTGTCTCTCTCATTTCAGTAAATCACTAAATCATCCAGAAAGATGTTTTTCCTTTGTAAACATTTGTTAGCTTAACAATGACAGTTTATGATAAAAGAATGCATACAGACTAACCACATGTAAAGTCACAAAAACAAAATAACAGGATTCAAACACTGCTCTCAGAAAGTTATTAAAACTTATCGGGAAACAAAACCTACCTGTTTTTGCATTTAATACAAATTGTACCCAGCAATGTGCATCATTAACCGTCCTTGAATTTTGCAGCTATTTTTCCCAGCTTGTTGTTTTGCTCTATAACTCTATGGTAATGTGAATAAATCCAAAATTGAATTAAAACTCGCTTTTTGTACTTTTAATATTGACCTTGTTACACTGCATTTGAATTTCTGATGCCTGAAGCCTTGAACCGTGGACAAATAGACAAAATTTGTTGAAACGCACGCACACACACACCATTGAATCTTCCTGTTGTCATCTTGATGGGATAGTCCTGATTTAGTCGTCTCAAAATCCTGATAAATTAGTCTTCTGTGGGTTTCATTAGCACCGTTACTCATGTACCTTTCCCATAGAATTCCCTCAGGCCTGCTCTAATATGATACGAAGATATTTTAATGTCAGTGAAATTATGACACATATCAGACTTTCCATTTGTCATTTTTGGTTGTTAAATAGACCCTTATGTCAGGGGCTGACAGATGTGTGTTCCATCAGCTTCTGCCACTCCAAGACTATTGATACTAAGGATGAAGCTTTTATGAATATTTGAGCAGCAGGAAATACTTAAATGCACAATGACAACACAACATAAAAAAAAAGCCAATACAACTGACAGCACAGTTTCACAAAGGATTATGTCACAGCTGACAACAGATTTTGCCAAATTATGTCTAAGCTGGTGGCTAGATTTCAATTATCAGACCGGCATAATTGGCAGCACTCTAATGTGGAGCCATTACTTCAAAAAGACTATTTGCAAATCTGTGTGGAGAGTTGTGTAATTGTGTCTGTGTCAAATTTGTGTGCTGAGATTTGTGAATAATGCCAGAAATTTTGCAAATGTGTATTCTGAATCTGTGTGCATATTGAGTTTTGTAACTGAAAAAACTTCTATCCCATCCAAAGCTGTTTAAAATCAATCCAGGGGACTTTATGAACGTTTCTTGAAGATGTTGGGACAAGACCAAACACCATTGGAACTGAAGAAGCCTCTTGGATGAGAGGTGAAATGTCTTCAAGAAACTAGTCTAGTGTATTGATTTATACATCTTTGGATAACCATAACCTGGATAGCTGAGAACCTACACAGACTCCTATTCCATCCTATGCCATCCTTAGATAGATCCGTAAATGTTGGAGTCAAATCTGTAATTGTTGTAAATACAGTCATGAGCTACGACTCCAGCTGACCTCTCTTTCCTTCATGCTTTCTGTTGCAAGCATCATCATCATCATCATCATCATCATCATCATCATCATCATCATCATCATCATCATCATCATCATCATCATCATCATCATCAATCATCATCTTCCACCCCTTCAGAGAAGTAGGTGATTGAAACATCCAGTCAGAATTGGGAAGTGCACCAGTTAGTTTTTCTCCCCTGTCTTCTTCAAAAAAGTTTTTTAACTTATCCCACCATCATCCAAACCTGCATCTTTTGATTTTTTTTTACCAATACAATTGAAAAATCTAGTGGTAACTGAAGTTGTACTTTAAATAAGGTGCAAATCATTGCTTCAACATCACCAGCTGGAAGAGGATGGGGATGCTAGGAGATGTCAGATTGCCTTGCTTCAACTGCAAGCAGACAGCAGATGGAGTAAGGAATGAAGTGAAGGATTTGCTGTGGATGATCCAAGTTTCCCTTGTAAAAAAGCAAAAGCAGCAAGTAAAAAATAGAAAAAACTGAGAGGCCCTTCTGAGTTAAAACTCATGATGATTTGACTGTTTCTTGCTTTTACAGGATAAACCCCACTGTAACCCTGATAGCACACACACTGAACAAGAAAGAGGAACCCACAACTTTCCACACTCATTTACAGTTCTGCTACAAATATGGTTCCATATTTTCTTGTCTCAAATACAAAGAGTCATGATGCCTGATAACCAGCACAGCTCGTCTATGGTGAAACAGAATGAAAATTCGAGATGAAAATGATTCATTTCAAATAGTATGTAAGTTTATGACATGTATGCAAAATTTGCCCTGAGCCGAAGGTGCTGACCCAACCCAGAGACATTATAACCTGGCCACTGAGAATTCTAGGATGTTATTGGTTTGCTGTTGACACATTGTTTCTAATAACCAGACACTGAGGCTACCTAGACGTATTTATACTGATAATGAATCAATTTGATCAAGAAAAACCACAACATAAAAAAAAAAAAAAATCTACAAACATTTTCACCCATATCTCAACAGTTTTCTTCTGCAAAAGGATTTTGTCTGACTTAATCATGTGACTGAAGTGTTGAAAACCTGCACCAACTGCTTAAAAGTGAGGTTAAAAGATGTGGACAAAGTGTTTAAATTGACCTATAATGGAACTTATTTTACAATATTGATCAAGAAATGATAAACTGTAATTTTCTGTTATGTTTAATTATAATCAATGAAATTGCACAAGGAAGAGTTTGGCAGCACTTAGTTGGGTAAGACTGAAATGGACAGGGCAGGGCAGAGGACAGGACAGAGCACAAACTAAACAGCCTGGAGTATTAAGGTGCTGTGGCTTCCTCATAGAACCATAAACCAATGCAGGTTGAGTTAAATGATGGTTACAATGTGGTGTCAGTTTGTGGCTCAAGGTATGAAATATAGTCCATGTGTCATCCCTGTCTTGCCTCTCACCCAATGTCAGCAGGGACTAGCTTCAGGGACCCCTATGAGTATCTACTTCATGTTATTCCTCTCCAAAATAGTGAGAAGGAGACTTAAAATTGTTAACTGTCATACAAAGAACTGAAATACTAATATTTGTTGTGTAAATGTAGCCATGGCATACAGGAGGATAGTTCCCTCTGAGTTGGATCGCACGGTGGCAAATGTTTATCATCATTGAACTTTGGGTACGTTTGGCATCTTTTTTTAAAAATAATTGCATTACATTATGTGCTATGAATTATTTTTCTGCTAACTCACTGATTGTTTCAGCATCATTGTTGAAGGAAACACATTTGCAGTCATATCTCTCCCATTACCACTGTAGACAGGCAGATATAAACCTGGTGAATGCAGAGAAAGGTCCAATCCACAAGTCAGTCAGTTATCACAATAACTGGTCTGAGGCATGAAAACTCATTAGAGCCCTCAAGGTACATTCAGGTCTCTACAATCAAATGATAAAAGGTAATTGGGTAGCGCTGGTACTGTGAGCTGCTTTACGAGTTTCATCTGGGACAGTCAACTTTTAATGGAGCATGTAAATATGAAGGTTGCTGCGGTGTGTTCTGAAAAACTGAGTATTGGGGACAAGCCTCTATAAGTGACAGCAAATTTCCAAAGGCACGGCCACGGGTGAATGAACGTGTTACAACTCACCAATTCCAACTTGGAAAGGAAAAATGAACATTTAAAAATACAAAGCACTCATCATGGCCCTTCACAAGATACGCAGAGACCTTCAATGATAAAAAGAACTGTGAGAAATAGAATGTTGAGCAACCCATGTGACTACTTTAGAAACAAGGAGGAGGCTGACACTACTTTGGCACATGAATGGAAGTAAGGCATCTGTATCATTCAGACAGAAATAACTGAAATGGAGCATTGTTCTCAACCTGACAGAGCTGTCAAAACAGGCCTACATGAAAAGAGAATTTAGTGTTAATTTTCGACAGCACACTCCGCTCCTGTGGCGTCACATACCCGCAAACTAACTGCAAAACAGAACGTGGTCACCTCCAAAAATGATCCTCAGCAACACGAATGAAAAGAAAACAGAAGACGGTTGAGGTGCAGAGAAGAGTTTGTCACTGTGTCACGATGTTGACCTGAATGTTGATATTGTGATGGCGAGGAGCAGAGAGAAGGGGGACGTGTCCAGACTCCAGGCTCTGGAGCCCCGGGCACTCATATCTGGAATGACCACACGCACACACACACACACACACACACACACACACACACACACACACACACACACACACACACACACACACACACACACACACACACACACACACACACACACACACACACACACAAGTGAAGTTAAAACTACTGGAGGTAGCAGACAGAAGCACCTCACACATCCACCTGATAAACAATGTTTAAGAAAACATTAGTCAAAAATACACAAACTGAAAGTTACCAACTGATGTTTTCCAAAACATGAAAAAGGCTGACGTTCGCTGGGGTTCTTTAAATGTGTCAAAAAATGAAATAATTCTCTGCTTATGAGAGCTGAGTGTAAAGGGGCCAGAAGCCTGATGCAGTCTGCTCTCATAACTAGTACCTCATGTATAATTTAAGGGACTCAATTAACTCTTATGCATCACTGAGTATTTTCCTGTAATGACATAATATCTGTAAAAAAAACTCTTTCCTAGATAAAAAAAAAAAACATATATTATTGATGCACATTGAACCAAATGTGACATTCCAGAGGTACTTGTCTCACAGTGATCTGTTTGGTCGGCTAATGTGTTTTGCTTACATCTTTTTTCCTTTGCAGTATCTGAAGAATCTCTTGTGTGCAGGAAAGTAGCCTACTTTTAAAATTAAATGTTAAAGAAAAGTTATATCTCTCTCAACTCCTGTTTCCAGGGATTTGGCACAGAATATCAACAATGCAAATTAGCATTTTGAAAAGAAGACGAACCCCCTGGAGTCCCCCAGGACAGTTATAGCACCTAGTAAAATAGGAATTCAACCCCTACGATGGAGATGGAGATGGATTGCTGTGCATATTTCAGCAAAACATAAGCCTGGAACAGTCAAGAAGGGATGGCTGGGTACATGAGAAATTGTGAGTCAACGGAGGACAAAATGTTCCTGTCAGACTTAAGAAGTGCTAAGTGACTTCATTTACAATAGTGGGTAAATAATAAAAAAAAAAAAACATGACAGATTGAGGTCTGGGTAAATGTCAAATGATTCCATTCTGTTGTGTTTCTCATGGTGGCATCAGCATATTTCAGAGACAGAGCTTCAGGCAGAAAATCTTGAAATAACAGTCTGTCTCTTACTTTTCTTGCAATTATTCAATCTTTTTTTCACACACGTGGAAGAGAAACCCAAATTAGCTTTTATTATTTTAGCATATGTACTACAGTCCAAGCGAGCTTACTCAGTTGGTGGATTCGTATGGGTTCCGAGGCCGGGCCCAACCCTCCTTCACTCAGCGTCTGAATTCGGATGACGTAGTCATCATCTTCTTTGGGGAGGGTCAGCTCTGCTGTCGAATTGGCGCTTGTGAGAGTGTTTACTTCTCTGTGTCTCTGCCTGCTGTATGACAGCTGAAGCAAGAGGGGTGGAAACAAGGTGGGGGACACGTTTTAAACATGCAGGCTTACAGCCTGGCAGCTTAGAATGAGCCGCTTGGTTCAACAGACAGTCAATTCGACTTACTGCTAAGCTTACTGATAATGTAAAACTCACTTGGTAGCCTGTAACTTCTGATTCTGATTCCGTTGCCACCACAGGCTCCCAGTAAAGAGACAGCTGAGAGCCAATTAGAGTCCATTCAACATTCAGCGGAGGTTGGGCAGGTGCTGTATGATTTGAAAAAAAATATTCACTTGTTATATTTCAGCACAGAAATCTGTTAGTGTCCCATCGTTATACACAAATTATCTCTGTGTCTCTATGGATAAAACTACTTTCAAGAATGAGACCAGATGTTGACAACATTTCTCCTGCTTTCCTGGACGGCAAAGAATAGATTTTCTACCTCTAGACATAAAATCAAATATTTGAGCAGCGGCACATCTCGGGTGCCTCGACTTACGAGGTTTTTTCGTGGTGACATTGATCGCTGGGAGGAAGGGGCCGGTGCCTGCCGTGTTGAAAGCACTGACCGTTAGAAAATACTGCGTGTTTCCTGTCAAGCCGTTCACCGTGACAGACGTCTGGTTCCAAGGCACCCTGACCTTCCCCATTGTCTCAGGTTTGGTGTCATCCTCCCAGTAAACCACCTGATTGAGGAGGACAATACAGTCTAGCTTTACTAATGATTGTGTCAAATGATTTCATTTAGAACAAACACTGCTTCTTGTTTAATGAGAAAGGAGGTCCATGTGAAAGAAAAGCTTCTGTTTTTTAAGTATGAAAGTGATTATTTTGATTAATTAAATGATCAAATGGGTTAATAAATTAACATTTTCCAGGATTCCTGGGTGGTGCTCCTATCAAACAAGGGTAAGCACCTCTGTCAATATAATTGTTTAATATTCCTTTTTTAATTAGTGAGTGATGATTAAAAACTTAAAGCTGATTTCTGGGAGGCTGGCGTAGCACTCAAACACAGAACTGTTCAACTGTTGGTTTGAACATGGCAGTTTTTGTTGTGGTGCAATAGCATGTGTCAGCACAGACTTGCTATCATACTTTCCTGCAACTGACAACAACATGAAAAGGCACAAGGACAGGCAATTTCCTTTTGTTCTCTTGAAAACACTCTGACATGTTTCCCACTTGTGTTGGTACAAGAACTGTATAATTTTGGCCGCAACAATTGCCAAAATGAAACAGTCATTTCCGCTGACGTGAGGAAGTGATCGCTTTGAGGTGTAACAGGGGTGACGAAGAGTGTTTGAATTGTGCTTTGCGCGATTTGTATTTCTATTTAAAAGAATAAAATGTACCTCATAGCCCAGAACTCTTTCAGGGCTGTAGGACAGCGCCTGCCAATTCACCTCAGTCTCGGAGGCTGAGACACTCCTGGCCCAGACTCCTGCTGGCATCCAACTTGGCTCTGAAAATACACAACAGGAGACTGAGCAGAACAAATCTCTTCAGTTTGTACATTTACAAGTGTGTGGCATTCTTGTTGATACATACTTGGATGAATCATCTTGAACAGGTGGCGGCGCTAACCAGACCAACACTACGCAAGCACTAAATTACAGTGTGATCACTTTGGCAGAGCCATACAAAAGTGATATTTGGAAGCTCTCAGCCAATACTCACTTGAAGGCTTTATTAGTTTGCCTTCAGTTTAATAACCTTTTGTACTTGTGAAAATATTTGTGATATTTATCCGTCTTAAAAACTTTTAAAAAATACACATAGCTTGGAAAAATTCAGCTCAATTCCTCCCCTTACCGATCTCTGCGGAGTAGATGGTGACCACGGGGCTGAAGGGCCCCTGTCCTTTGCTGTTGTACGTGCCAACTTTGACGTGAAACGGAGAGAAGGGCGCAATGCTATCATTGCGGTACACGTAGCGGGCGGCACCCGGAGCAGAGGTTGCCACATGAGTCCAGCTAATTTCTCCAAAGGCTCGGAAAGCAATGATGTAACCGAAGCTCTCACCATTCTGTAGTTCTTCGGGGACAGGCTGAGAGTGAAACACAAAACTATAGTGATATTAAAACATATACAAAAACTACTCATGTTCACCCCGCCACTGGGTTGACAAAGAAACCAGCCATTTTCACGGTGCCTAAAGAAGCGGCATCCAAACCTCTCATTCCAGAATGTGTAAATGTTTAATTTTCCAATTATAAGGTATTTCTGGGGAATTTCAAATAATGACATTTTTATTTTCATAATACTAGACAGGTTTGATCGGTTTTAATTATTCAGATTCAGCTAAATAAAAGCAATGCAAGAACAGCTATCGGACTCAGTGTTCTGTTTGTGCAGATGATGTCAGTGCCTCACATGCAGACTATGTAACTAAGAAATTACAACAGCTTCAGTCTCGGATTCCAGTGGACTTTATGACACCCACAAGCCAAATAGAACCAGAGCTTTGATTTAGGGAGAGACATAAAGGACCTCACTCAAGGATAAAAAGAGATTAAGTGCAGCCACTTTGAATAACACACTAGAACATAAGACTGATGACTTACCTCCCATGTGATGACCAGCTCAGATCTGCTCCCCCCTCCTCCACCCACATCACCTGGCGCTACATCAGGAACTACACAACAAACAAAGTTGGTATCTCCACATAATTCATAAAAGCAATTTGCAAAAATAGATGGTAGTAAAATCAAGAATTGTTTGCCCATGCAGATCACAGTTTGAGATTTTCATGTTCACCATCTGAACAGGTTGAAGAATACGATGGTTAATCGTTTCCACTGTACCTGCATCCTCTGTCCTGGTCTGGACCGACACAGGGCTGGGTTCTCCTACCCCAACACTGTTCTTGGCCAAAACCCGGAACTCATACTCCACCCAGGCATTGAGGTCCACTACAGTGGCCGTAAGTGTGTTACCATCAATTTTCTCAGGCACTATAAAAAATGAAATTAAAAAAACAAAACACAACCACATCATATCCAGGAGCTTATAAAAAGTAGCAAGAAGCTAATTAAAAAGAGAACTAACTCAACAGAATGCAGCAAACCCCTACATGAGGGATTATACTGTAAAAGGCATTCATTTATAAAAAAAAGTGTACACACTTAGATCAAGAGAGAAGGAGAGACTTCATGTGGAGGAGTGAAAAAGAGGGAGGTGAAATAATGAACAGACGTGTCCACATTACATAAAATGTTCTTCAAACACCAACAATTGATTACAACTCTGTTCTTTATTCCTGTTTGGGGTAACAAACAGATCAGTTACATAAACTTGAGTCCTCTGTGCAACATGGGTGTCCTCCCTGTGCCTCTTTATTAGTATGATATAAATAATGCAATAGTAATTATAAAACACAAGTGAGAAGATGGAGCAAATTATGAAAAAAATATTTTCACACACAGCAAACTAATTTTCTCAATTTGAACAGCATTAAAACAAAAAAATCTTCAGGCAAATGGAATAATTTCTCACACTGTGACAAAGAAGTTCTTAAAGGGAATGCTGTTTGTAATTTGTAATCTACCACAAATGAAGGGATGCCTTTCATAAAGTGACAAGAATAGTGACAATTCAAACATATAATTCAATATGATTATATGTTTCACCTACTTCTTTCATTCTTCATCACCTCAATCTTTTGCTGTGGTCCCTATGACCTGCATAACGGTCAAGTTTGCTGTGGTGAAAATGTTCTCAATTCATTGTAAAATTTTATCAAAAATCCCTCCTCTCAGTATGAAATATCCTGGTCAAATACAAACTGTTGATATAATAAAAAAAACATTAATATGATGTTATTTGAAAGCACAAACTCTCTGGCCCAAAATATACTTTCCAGTGGCTCCATAAATGTGATTACAGTTCCAAATAATACAACAGACAAATCATTAAATCATTGTGTCAAGTAGTTTGACATCGTGTTCCATAGTGATGACTCTCAGGTGAGGTCGGGTTTTGAGTCTCTTTGTGTGGAACAACAAACTCTTAGTAGACATCTTTTCAGCTCTATGCTATCGGGTTTTAGAGTTTTCTTTCAGTGACAAAAGCTTCAACGCTGCTTTCACTGTCATTGTGACAGCGTGTTTATATGTGCGTGTGTGCATATGTGTGTGTGTGTATGTGTGTGTTTATGTTGTGTGCCTTTTAATCTTTATTATCCATCAACATGTTCATTAAACTATTTTATTTTTGTTTCTTTAGCAAAGATTGAAGTTCACCTCACTGTGTCTACAGTATATTGCAGCATTAGTTGTAGAATTTAGATTTAGATGCTTTATTATTCTTAAACCGGCAAATTCTTTCTCCGTATTTGATCCATGCCTCGTTTCCATTTTTTTTCACAATGCTTGCAGTGCGATTTAGAGTTCAGTATCAGAGGCCAGCAAAACCACAGCCAAGTCAATGATGCCTACAATACAACTTGGTAGAAGATATGTGTGTAAAAAATAAAAAATTCTACACACACACGCACGCACGCACACACACACACACACACACACACACACACACACACACACACACACACACACACACACACACACACACACACACACACACACACACACACACACACACACACACTTTCCTTTCTCTTTTACATGTAGGGTTTACTTCCTTCATCAGCAGTCTGTTTTAAGAGGCCATACACAAAAAAAACATGGAACTTGCATTTTGGATTTCTTTCCATTTTCACAACAGCAGGTTAGGCGGGTGCGGAGGAAGCTCTTGGTTGATCAAACCCAGTGTGATATTGAAGAATGTTGCACCAATGCGCACACACACACATAAAACTTAATGTGCATTTAAAATCTGGCAAACCCTCATAGTGTATTTTCAATAGGCAAAGCTGGATGTAATTCAGCCTTTACTGAACTACAGCGGTTGAACATTCTGGTGTGAGGACTGGCGTAGGTGTAAACCTCCTTTTAAGTGGTTCAAATGAGATCATGTCACATACGTTAACAATGACATGCAGCTCTCTGGAGTACGACCCAAAACCTCCACATCTCCATGCCCTTTGTTCACCAGCGACGCCTACATTCTGACCTCAAAGCTGGGGTCGTTCAGAATAATATCACACGTGATAAAGATTAAATTCATTGTCCTACCTGTGTTAACCTTCTGCCAGCCCACGGTGAAGGGAGTCCTGGTCTGGATGAGATAATCGTTGATGGGGCTGCCGTTGTCTTTGCCGGGACTCCAGGCCAGCTGGGCTGTGCTGTCTGTCACCTCCTCCACCGTCACAGAGTCTGGAGGACTCGGGGGGCCTGGTTCAATTACAGGCATAAAAACGGTGAAGGCAAGAGCACATGTTGCGGTACAGGCTTGACCGAAACATGCCTAACAACTGAGCTTGCTCGCAAAAACAGAAAAATGAAAAATACTGTATACGCAGCAAATTAAATTGTGCTTCAACAAGAGATTGCTATGCTTAACTGAAATTAATGTGGCAATAGATCAAAAACAATAAAAAGATTAGTTTTATGATACGTTCTGCTGTTCACAAATAATTAAAGGTTAATTCAAGACTTATCCTCCAATATTCATCCAGCTTGTAATCTTTCCCTGTCAGGATCTTCCTGGTAATTAATCAATGAAACAGCAGATGAGAGAAGACGAAGGCAGTCACATCAGAAGGTAAAAGATGAAAAAGGGCCGCGAAGCCCTCAAGAAATGTGTTATCATTTATTTTCATTATCCCACTACTTAAGCAGTGTGATGTTTTACTTAAGCCTGATCTGCTGTTTCCCATTCTAATGAATGTGTCGCCTCATCAGAAATAATAGACCACTGGAGACAGACGGCAGAATAATAACACCCCCAGCAGCTCTGTTCACACTGCTCATCGGCTCTGAAGTGGTCGCTAATCTGAAGCAAAACATTCTAATTATTAGCATTAAATTATAATTTTCCTAAACAGTCAGTGCTTTGGAATAAAACAATTGATTTTGTCTTCATGGTTTGTGAACTATGTAAAGCATTTAGCCGACTGTTAATAAGTAACTCCTGAAGTAAATTTTCTTGTTTCCAGAAGCATTTAACGTGCTGCCTGCGTACATTTGTTCTTGAAGCACTGACTTTATAGATATCGATCGCTGGAAAAGTCATTAGCAGCTCCTAATATAAAAAACTCTTTTATACACTGGGTTGATAAATACATATTATTGGAGCATGCAATCGAGGATCCATTTCTTATCCTCCTAATTATATTTTTGTTGGCTAAAGCAAGAGGATGTCACTGTGTTGTGGGATTCAAATAATCTTTTATTATTATTGACAGACTGTCCAGGAGTTTATTGTGGATTTGGCAAAGGGCAAACTAATATCTGGCTGCATTATGTATGCTTCCAGACAAGCTAATGTTATTTTTATGTGAACTAAATACCGGCAAAAAATGAAACTGAAGATAAACAGATTTTTTTGTAATAATGATTAAAAGAAGAGTTGTCTTCCAGGATGATGATGATGATGATGATAATACAACTCACAATCATGATGCTATTTGTATGACATGACCTTCTCCTTAACCACCACTGGCTTGCGAAGGGTGAGAGCGACATCACAGAGTGGCATGTGAAACATTTTCTGCTGCCATTGTAAAAAACAAGAACCCAGATGATCATTCAAGAGTCTTTGAGTCAGGAGCTATTATCATTGACCTTCAGCGCTGAGAGAAGAGTGGAGTGAAACAGGAGGGGAAATAACACCCTGTGAAGCGACCAAACTGCTACCACTGCCTATTCATACAGGATCACACCAGCGTGTCAATTCCAATAACACAGACGATCAGTATTATGTTAGTGCAATCACAGATGTCTATTTACACTGACACAATTGTTATCACAAGTAGCTAAGTTCTGTATTGCTCACATTGTTGTCTTATTACAGTTGCATTATTTTGAGCACAAGTAAATGCAGTGACAAATAGCACTAGATTCTAAGTGGGGGTTTCACTGCTGCTTCTCACAGCATGTAACCAAGAGTACACACTGGAACTTATCGAGCGTAAGTCTGGAACTATCTGTCCTGGAGATTTCTTCCTCCAAACCAAAATAAATGGAGGTGATATTTTTCACGCTCACAGATTTAAACAGTGACATTTTACAAAATTAACCAGCAACATCTCTTTCAGATTTGGTGTTCCTATTTCTTCAGATAAAACATAGTAAACAGAAAAATTGGTGGCAGAAAGTAGGTTTTAATGAACAGCATGTTCTGTCAGTTTTCCCGACAGGGGGAGGTGGGGTTGTACTGAAAAGATTTTTATCTCGTGAGTGACGGAAACATGAAAGTAATTCAATACAGTTACAGAATGTCTGTATTTAAGCGTCATTTTCTGATAATTCTAGTTTACTTATGTTGTTCAATTTTATTATACTCTTTGCGTGTATTCCACTAGAATGAAGGTGTCCTTTCATGTCTACTTTGGCCTCTTTGGCTGTCTACTTTGGCCTCTTGGTTCTCCACCAGAAAAAACAACCTTCTCTCCTCTGAACTATTCAGAGAGTTTTATTATTTTTATTTATAAGGGCAAATGTTGTTTCACAAGGATTTCATTTAAAAAAAGAGTTTGGATTCAGTCAACGATAAATTAAACAATAGACAAGCGTGAACGTGTGCTTTTCAATGGACAGTTAAAAAGAGGTTATTTGAATGATATCATATAAATGTGGTTTCTGAAAATTTAAGATAAACTGTAGGCCTAAAATTTCCAAAATATCAATAGTATTTAAAAAATATTTTTTTCATTTACGGTCTCAGAAACAAATCCCTCTTGCAAAATGAGTCATATTGTAACCATGGAAACTAAAACCAGAATCTTTCCAACAAATCCATCAGTACCGGATGATTAAGTTAATGTCAAACAAACAAACACCGAACCAAACCAAAACAAAACTAAATTTACATAAGTTATATGTAAAATGTCAAACCTGAGGAAAACAAATGTAAATTACAGACAATGATCTACCTGGACTAAACTAAAGATGGATTTGTTGATTAATTTTTTGTAATTTGTTTATTGTTAATTAAACTGCATCACAAGATACCACTGGAGTTACACTCTTTGATGGTTTATACACTGTTTTTTTAGTAAGGTGTGGCACATCAACTAGAAGAGTTCTGTGTGTCCTTCATGGACAGAGGATAGGGGGTTTCTAAATACCCCACTCCTGGCGGATTTAAAAATAAAAAAAATAACACCTAATCGACATATTTGCTGAAGTTTTGTGGTTGTGAATGAGCAAAGCCATTCTTCATCCTCCGTGACTGGTTTGTTATTCAGCTTCATGCTTTGTTGGCCAACATTTGAAGCCATTCGATCCAAGCAATGAGACATCCGCGACAGCTGCCGTCAGCAGGAAGTGTAAATAATGCAGGATCTCAGTCAAAGACGAGTTCAATACCCGGGCTAATCCTTTTCCATGAGTTTATATTTGACAAACAGCTTCATTTCTACTTAGTCCTTAGCCATTTCTTTGAAAAGGAGCCTTTATTAATACTATTTGTCATGACAATCTTGAGCATGTCAAGTTAAATTAATTAAGATATGGATCCAAATAATTTCAGTCCTTGACAGCAAAAGTCATCTCTCCCCTCATGTGACATTTGGTATATTTGTGTTGAGTCGATTTGAAATATTGAACAACAGCAGGAATATCCCTCCTTTCACTATGCAGTCAACACAAACCTGCCATCCTCCAAAACGAATCACAGAAGTTGTTGTATTTTCCTCAGACTGATGTAACTCTTGACAATTGTGTCTCTGTGGAGATTCACATACTGCACAAGTGAGAGCAGATAGGCATCTAAACATTCCACTGTCAAGTGCTTTGGAACAATATTGAAAATGTGGTCATTACTAGGAGAGAGAAAACCCACAGATCGCTGATATTCCAATAATGTCACCCAATTCTGTGACATTCTCCTTCCAGACATCCCTGAATGCAATATAAAAGAGAAGCAAGCCTCTTTTATCAAATGCCATCAAACAACTTCTACCAGAAATGAGAAGGACATGAAATCTGTGCGCACTCAGATGACATCGGAATGATTTTCATGAGAATAAGGGCATTGTGGTTGAATTGCAATCACAGCTGAAACGAGACTCATTTGAGTTTAAAACCTAAATGAATATTCTAAGCTCTGAAAGTCAGCACTGTTTATAATTCTCAGCAGACTACATCAATGCAACGTCTTCATTTCTATCTTTTCTTGCAACACAGCAACTCTATTTGGTAACCTTTACAAATTCAAACATCCACAACCCACTTTAACAGCTATTACATGTGTCCTGAAGCAGGACATGAACCCCATGTTGATCCATGTGCTTTCTGTGTGAATGAGAGGAAGTCCTTCGTCTGTTAAGGCAGAAAAGTGCTAAATAAATACAGTCCAATTTACCATCAAGTCTGGGATGTGTTTATTTTTCCAAATCCTATATGAGAGCACTGTTTTAATTAGTTGCTGCAGAGCAGACAGGAGGTTTTCTTACCTTTCACAATCAATACAGCCACAGCTGACAGGCTCTCCACGTCCGTGTCCACCACACAGATATATTTGCCAGCATGGTAAAGCTGAATGTTCCTTATCATCAGATCTCCTGCTGTTCTCTGCCGACGAGAGAAGGAGGTTTTATGTAGCATGAAAGATAACAGACCCTATGACAGCCTATTAAAGAATGTAGCGAAGCATATATAAGGTGCAGGAAATAGCACTGCCAAAAACATTTGCAGATCCTGCAGTTATTTGGCTGCGAGTCCACGGCGTAGAATCAAGTGTTTAAAAGGATATTTTACGCTGGAGATATTTTATACATATTGCTTGACAGCTTGTGCAGTCGAAGCCATATAAGAAAACATAATGAACAATTTATGAATATGACAGAACCTCTTAACCACAGTGCCGGCCAAGATGAGCTAAGGTGAAAAGAATCAAGGCAAAAATTGTACTCAGCAAGAGTTTTGTTTGTGACAAGGTTTCACTTCACTATTTCACTTGCTTTTCATTTGAGTTCATCACCATGACCTCCACAACCTGCTGCAAGATGCCACAAAAAGACATTAGTGCTATTGTGTTAAGTTGTTTTTGTTCAATTGATGAGACACAAAAGCTGTATGGATTCCACTAGAGAGGACACCAGTAAGCAGCACCCCAGGGAAGACTTTCTTCTGGTAGTGGCAGGGGAATGTGACAGTACAGCCAAGGGGTTTTTAATTATGGAAATTAAATTCCTTCAAGCACAAAGTTAAGTTAAAAATCTCTTTGGACTGGGTACGTTCTGGCATTTCTGGGGAAGCGGCCTCCTCTCTTAAAAAAACACTGTCAAGCACACAGGGGGAAAATTGTTAATCTCAATAGGCAAGACATTGTTCTCAGAGTGTTTTGTCATTTTGGGGTTCCTTTAAGAGACACCATTAATGATGCGTATCCCCCTTTTGTTATGAGGGGCTGTGCAGCAGGCTATGTCATAGAGGGATTTAAAAATAATTCTACATTTGGTAAAAGTATTAAAAAGTAGAGCTCTGGTGAGAGAATTGTGCTGAAAAGGATGACAACTTGCCACAATGGCTGAGTAACAACCACATTACCCACGTGATGGTTTTAATGTCTGGAGTTTATTTTGACATAAGCAACCACTGAATACAATTGGAGGCTTAGAGTTGGTTGAATGTTGTGTGCTTCCTTCCAAAGATTTTCACATGCCCACAGCTCATCACAAGGAATTCTGAGAATCTGGACAGCATAAGAAAACTAGCCACTAGACATGTCGTGATGTCAAACCGCAAGCTGTCTCTCTCAACTAATCTCCCAAATGAAGTGAAGCAAGATGGGAAGGACGTGTCAACTGCCCATTCGCACATTCTTAAAATGTATGACTGTGGGTCACTCACCCCACCCACAAGCTCAAAGTGACTGTCTCCCTTGGTGATGAGCTGTCCATTGAAGGCCCAAGAGAAAGACACATCGAGGACGGGGTCGCTAACGACCTGGCAGGATAACACAATGCTCTCGCCCACAATGATCTCCATGTCCACCGGCCCCTGGGTGATTCTGGTTGGATCTGCCCCAGAGAAAAAAACAAAACAAAACAAAAAAAAAAACAACAACAAATATTAGAGATAGAGTAATTTTTACTGCCGTCAAAAAAGTAATGTTTGCAGGCATGGGTTTGTTTGTTTAGTCACTTTTGTCAACCACCAGGATACCTGCAGGAGAAAACACTGAACTGAAATATCAAAAACAGAATTATAAAGGGAAAGAAAAAACCCCAGAAGCGCAGTCCAACCCACACATACTCAAGGGCCATAACAAGAGCAGCACTTGGATGCACTTGTACATATGTCAAACATATCTCTTCTTTAAACCTGAATATCACCCACTTGTCAGTGAGGTATGGTTTTTAAGCAACACGTAGACAGAGAGAAGATCAGCACTTTTCCATCACTAAGTAATGCTCTTATTTCTAGCAATAATGGCCTTGGATGTCAGACATGTCACCCTGGAAGATGAGCATGACTCAAATCCAATAATCTCCAGTCCTGAGCTACAGTATTTTTTTTTAAATTTATTAAATTACAGAACATGCAAGCTAACTAATTTTTGTTTCACATCAAAGGCAAGAATCTGAAATTGATTAATTTATCATCTTGCAGTGTGAAATAGGTTCAGTAGATAATGCTGAATTGCAAAAAGATAATGGGTTAGTGCTTTTGTAAAGGATTCCCATCCAGTTAGTTAGTGTTTGAGCATAGGCAATGTTAGTGTTTGAGCATAGGCAATAGGTGGAAGGATTTACACAACAGTTTACAGTAAGTATGTTTGTCTCATAAAGGTCCAACAACTTCTTAAACTAGATTGTACTACATCTTATTTGCCATTTTTTCAAAATTTATTTTGTAAAGACAGTGGAGATCACTGTTAAAATGTAGCTGCAAGAGGGCACAAGCCAGTGTCTTATTGTACTCTTATTGTGCCGGTCCTGAGCCCAGATGAATACAGAGGGTTGTGGCAGGAAGGGCATCCGACGTAAAACTTTTGCCAAATAAAATATGAGAATCAAATCTGTGACTTCCATACCGGATCAATCGAGGTCTGGGTTAACAACGACCGCCATCGGTGCTGTTCACCTACAGGGTGCCTTTGGAAATTTGATTACTGTTGGTCAAAGAAGGAGAGGACGAAAGTGTGTTCGTAGCATGAGAGAGAAGAGGAACGCCAAGAGTATAGGACAGAGAGTAGCGATGTTGAATGTTGGAACAATGACAGGAAAAGTAGACAGGATGCAGAGGAGGAAGGTCGACTTAGTGTGTTCAGGAGACCAGTTGGAAAGGTAGCAAGGTTAGAAGTTTAGGAGCAGGGTTCAAGTTGTTATATCATGGTGTAGATAGGAAGAGAAATGGAGGAGTTATCTTGAAGGAGGAGTTTGTTAGGAATTTCCTGGAGGTAAAAAGAGTGTCAGATAGAGTGATGAGTCTGAAGCTAGAGACAGAAGGTGTGATGTTCAATGTTGTTAGTGGGTATGCTCCACAGGTAGGATGTGAGCTGGAGGAGATGGAAAAATTCTGGTTGGACCTTGATGAAGTGATGCAGAGCATACCTAGAAGTGAGAGAAGTGTCATTGGTGCAGCCTTCAGTGGACATGTTGGTGCAGGAAACAGAGGTGATGAGTAGGTGATGGGCAGGTTTGGTATCCAGGAGAGGAATGCAGAAGGACAGATGATGGTTTACTTTACAAAAAGGATGGACACGGCTATAGTGAATACTTTCTTCCAGAAGAGGCAGGAACATAGGGTGACCTATAAGAGTGGAGGTAGGAGCACACAGGTAGACTACATTTTGTGGAGACGGTGTAACCTGAAGGAGATCAGTGACTGCAAAGTAGTGGTAGTCGAGAGTGTAGCCCAACAGCATAGGATGGTGATATGTAGGATGACTCTGGTGGTGAGGAAGATGAAGAGGTCAAAGGCAGAGCAGAGGGCGAAATGGTGGAAGCTAACAAAGGAAGGGTATTGCATGACCTTTAGGAAGGAGTTAAGACAGGCTCTGGGTGGTCAGGAGGTGCTTCCAGATGACTGGACAACTACAGCTAATATGATCAGGGAGACAGGTAGAGTACTCGGTATGTCATCTGGAAGGAAAGTAGATAAGGAGACTTGGTGGTGGAATGGGGAGGTACAGGAGTGTAAATAGAGAAAGAGGTTAGCTAAGAAGAAGTGGGACACTGAGAGGACTGAGGAGAGTAGACAAGATTACAGGGAGATAAAGCGTAAGGTGAAAGTAGAGGTGGCAAAGGCCAAACAAGGGACTTATGATGACTTGTATGCTAGTTTGAACAGTAAGGAGGGAGAGACTGATCTATACAGGTTGGCAAGACAGAGACAGAGATAGGAAGCGCGTGCAGCAGGATAGGGTGATTAAGGATAGGGATGGAAGTCTATTGCCAGGTGCCAGTAGTGAGATGGGAAGATGGAAAGAGTACTTTGAAGAGTTGATAAATGAGGAAAATGAGAGAGAACAAAGACTAGAAGAGGTCGCTGTTGTGGACCAGGAAGTAGCAAAGATTAGTCCGGATGAAGTGAGGAGGGCATTGAAGAGGATGAAGACTGGAAAGGCAGTCGGTCCTGATGATATACCGGTAGAGGTTTGAAAGTGTCTATGAGAGGTGGCAGTAGAGTTTCTGACTGGGTTGTTCAACAGGATCTTAGATAGTGAGAAGATCCCCAAGGAATGGAGGAGAAGTGTGCTGGTGCCCATTTTTAAGAACAAGGGAGATGTGGAGAGTTTTGTGAAGTTATGGGAAAGAGTAGTGGAAGCTAGACTAAGGGCAGAAGTGAGCATTTGTGAACAGCAGTATGGTTTCATGCCAAAAAAAGAGTACTACAGATGCAGTATTTGCTTTGAGGATGTTGATAGAGAAGTACAGAGAAGGCCAGATGGAGCCGCATTGTGTTTTGTAGATCTGGAGAAAGCTTATGACAGGGTACCCAGAGAAGAACTGTGGTATTGTATGAGGAAGTCTGGAGTGGCAGAGAAGTATGTTAGAGCGGTGCATGACATGTATAAGGACTGTAAGACAGTGGTGAGATGTGCTGTAGGTGTGACAGAGGATTTCAAGGTGGAGGTGGGACTGCATCAGGGATCAGCTCTGAGCCCCTTCTTGTTCGCTATGGTGATGGACAGGCTAACAGATGAGGTTAGACAGGAATCCCCATGGTCTATGATGTTTGCAGATGACATTGTGATCTGCAGTGAGAGCAGGGAACAGGTGGAGGAGAAGCTAGAGAGGTGGAGGTTTGTCCTGGAAAGGAGAGGAATGAAGGTTAGCCGCAGCAAGACAGAGTACATGTGTGTGAATGAGAGGGACCCAAGTGGACGAGTGAGGTTACAAGGAGAAGAGATCAAGAAGGTGGAGGATTTGAAGTACTTAGGGTCAACAGTCCAGAGCAATGGAGAGTGTGGAAAAGAGGTGAAGAAGCGTGTTCAGGCAGGATGGAAAAGTGTCAGGTGTGATGTGTGATAGAATAGTCTCAGTTGAAATGAAAGGAAAGGTGTACAAAACTGTGGTGAGACCATCAATGTTGTTTGGTCTAGAGACAGTGTCACTGAGGATAAGATAGGAGACAGAGCTGGAGGTAGCGGAGATGAAGATGCTGAGGCTCTCTTTGGGAGTGACCAGGATGGATAGGATCAGGAATGAGTACATTAGAGGGACAGCACATGATAAAGGTTTTGGAGATAAAATCAGAGAGGCCGAGATGGTTTGAACATGTCCAGAGGAGAGATGTGAATATAGTAGTGAATATATTGGTAGAAGGATGCTGAGTTTTGAACTACCAGGCAGGAGGCCTAGAGGAAGACCAAAGAGGAGGTTCATGGATGTAGTGAAAGAGGACATGAAGGTAGTTGGTGTCAGAGGAGGATGCAGAAGACAGGGTTAGATGGAGGCAATTGATTTGATGTGGCGACCCCTGAAGGTAAAAGCCGAAAGGAGAAGAGTGGAGATCACTGTTATCATGAAAAGTACATGAGACATTTCATCACACCATGTTAATTTTTGCTTTTCTCGAATAAAAGTACACAAGTGACAAAGTACTTGGTGAAACACAAGGAGACGCTCCTTAATGCATCAAGTCACAGGGGGAAGAGCGTTATCTCTACAAAGGAACATCTCATGGAAGTCTTAAATAATGTGATAACATGAAGCCTGCCACTACTAAAATACCCTAATACTCCAGGCAGGAACAGCTTCAATTATCTTCTGAGGTCCTGATAGCTATTAAAGGGACAGTAAAGTTAATTTTAAGTGACATATATCTTATTCATCATTATGAAAAATAGAAGAAAAAATAAATTTTATATGTGTAGCATCATCCGTTTGGTCAAAAAAGCTTAAAATCTGTGCCACAGCAGCTTCCGCATTCAGTGGTTACGTGGGCGTCATACGTTACTGGGGCCAAACATAGCTTCGCAGCCATAAGAAACAATGCAATTCTAGACGCGATTAACACCAAAAATATCATGGTTACCTGCGTGGTGAACTGTTGTGTCAACAGAACAGCAAAAAGACGCAACTTTCAAATAATTCCACACAGTCCAATAGTAATAAATGGAGGTTAGCTCAATGCTAATATGGACAATCCCATTGATGGGCTAGCGCGTGAGCATTTTTAGCGCGATACCTTCTTCTATTTTTCATAATGATGAATAACATACAGTATATGTCACTTAAAATTAACTTTACTGTCCCTTTAAAACACACTGTGGATCAGATACAACCTCATGTAGAGAGAGTAGAGAGTAGAGTAGGACTTTATTCATCCCTTCAGGAGGTTCCATCAGGGAAATTACTTTCTCCGTCACATTACACACAGCACAGTACACAGAAAGACACACAGAAAGTAATGCCAACTCCAGATAGAAAGAGTAATAAATAATAACCCACCAGACAGACAGAATAATAAATAATAAATAACCCACTAAATAAAGGAATATACAAATACAGAGACCAATGGGTTTAGGAATAAAAGGCCTGAATAAATAAACCTGGATAGACATGGACTGAATATTATATTATATTAGTGTGTATATTGTTTATTGTTTACATTGTTTGGTACATTGTTTCCGTCATCCCTCCGCTCTCGTGTGAACTCCCTTCTTCTTCATCTGTCCCAGAGAGGAGTTGAGCAGTTTAATGGCTCGGGGGATGAAGGAGTTCTTCAGTCTGTTTGTCCTGCATGTTGGGAGGTGCAGCCTCTGGCTGCTCAGGCTTCTCTGGTTGTTGGTAACGGTGTGCAGAGGGTGGCTGACATTGTCCATGATGTCCAGTAGTTTGTCTAAGGTTCTCTTCTCTGCCACCGTTGCCAGAGGGTCCAGCTTCATCCCGACTACTGAGCTGGCCCGCCTGATTAGCTTTTCCAGCCTGGAGAGATCAGCCTTGGTCACGCTCCCTCCCCAACACACCACAGCGTAAGACAGGACGCTGGCGACCACAGACTGATAGAACATCCACAGGGCTTCCTGCAGATGTTGAATGCCCTCAGCCTCCTTAGAAAGTACATCCTGCTCTGTGCTTTCTTGTACAGCTGCCTTGTGTTGCTGGTCCAGTCTAGCTTGTCTAGCCACAGCCCAAGATATTTATATGTCTGCACAATCTCCACCTCCTCCGTTCCTATCAGACCTGGTCTAGGTTGGGGTCTGCCCCTCCTGAAGTCGATGACCAGTTTTTTAGTTTTGGAGGTGTTGAGCTGCAGACTGTTGCTGTGACACCAGTCAACAAAGTCCTTCACCATGCATCTATACTCCTCCTCATTGTCCTTGATACATCCCACAATGGCTGTGTCATCTGCAAACTTCTGGGTGTAACACAGTTCTGTGTTGTAACAGAAGTCCGCCGTGTACAGGGTGAAGAGGATTGGGGACAAGACAGTCCCCTGTGGAGCACCGATGCAGAAGACCACAGTATCAGATGTGGCGTCCTTTGGCCTGACAAACTGTGGTCGTAATGAGCTCATGACACTTCCAATGTAATGAACTTTTCTGTGCATCCAGAACACAAATGAGCAAATGATGGACACTGCTGCCAAAAAACACAATTTTATAACTTTTCTTATATAACCATACGTGTCCCCTCAATTCTAAAGCTAATAATATTAATCGATGGATGGGGAACAGCTCTGAGTCATTCATTGAATTACACCATTAAAAGCAGCCACGTAAAAACATAACTGCATCAGACAACATCATTCAACACATTAGTAAAACCAACAAGAGAAAACACAACTATCACCTGACCATAACAGCGTCTAAAACACCTCCTCACTGACAATTTCAATGTTTCCACCCAGGACACTTCCATTTGTTGCAGTACATTTGTTGTTTCAACTGCTTGGAGGACAACAATGATGGAGTAGCTCCAAAACACCTTCCAAGTGCATTAGTGCAGCTGCTGCAAAATACAGCCAAGCAACTCAATAAAATGAAACCAGGACCCTCCCCCCCTTTTTTTTCCCCTTAAGAGCATTTTAGCGTTAATACATATTACAATCCTCAAAACACTAAAAAATATTAAAGCACATAAAGTTCTCAACTATGACAATTTGACTAGCTCTTCTAAGAAAGCTAACATTTGACATGCTTCCTACAGAAAAAAGTTTATTCATGTTTTCTATCCACTGGTTATTGACTCAGCCCCTCACGGTACAGTAGGTCTCTCATTTTAATCCATAGTGAGCAAGAAATTGTGCTTACTAAGTGGCATGCACAAACATTCTGCCACTTAGCAGCGGACCTCACCGGTAACGAGGAGCCTTCCAGTTGTACTTGACATGCCAAATCTATTGCGAGCGAAGCACGTATAGCTGCCTGCATCAGATTTGCTCACGTTGGCAAGTCTCAACGTTCCATCAGGGGAAAGTGTGATCCTACAGGAGAGAACAGCACTTTACAAACAAAGAATCATATTATCAGCAGATAAAACTCTGTTTCCGGATCTGCTGAAATGTCAAACTGCTAGAGTGAATAATGCCCTCTGATATTTACACATAATTAAAACACAACTGACTGCGGAATTGATTGGTGTGTTGGAATAACATCATAAAAGCTGCATTGGAATAGCCTTCAGCTTAGCTATTACCTGTCACTGGTGTGGATTGGCAGGTTTCCTTTCTTCCATAATATGCTAGCGATGGGATAGGCTTGGGGTTTACATTCTAAAGTGACTGTCGTTCCCGCCTTGGCTTTGAGCAAAGCTCTGAGAATGTTCCCCGTGAAGTCTGGAGGTGAGGCTGATGGGAAACATAGACAGACTTCAGTAAAAGACGGTAGCCGATTATCTGAGTAAATAAATACAGAACTAAATCACTGGTGATGATGTTTTATTCCACTCTCTATGTGTAAAATGGATTTATAAACAGGGTCTTACCATATCTTAGAAAAATCTTTCTGTAAAAAAACGTGATTATTATCCAGCTGGGAATTCTTTATCTATTACCCATTCCGCACCATAGCAAAAAAGTAAATCCGAATATCACCAAGAGAATAACTATGTTCAAATGTGTTTGCCCCCAGAAAACTATCCTGAGAGACCCCATTATCCAGTAATCCAGACAACCTTTACAAAAGACAGCAAGTTGACCTTTAGGATTCTTTGGCAACAATGATTTGAGGATTTAAGGAACACATAAATGCCATCCTACCTAAAACCATTAGTTCAGCAGCAAAATATATGACGCCGTGTTTATTCTCAGCCACACACTGGTACATGCCGGCATCAGATAGTGTCAGCACCGACACTGACAAGATTCCATCTTCCACACGGATTCTGTCCTGTGAAGAAAGGGATGAAAGAAAGTAATTATTACTGAAGACTTGAAGATAGCTTTTGCTTTACCTGCTGGCACCGTTGGCTAGGGTTAGAGGCCACTGTCAACGGACACAGATCAAATCAGGATTATGTTGCAGAGAGAGAATCAGAGAAAAGGCACAACCATCCTTTCCAGATCTGCTTTTTTTGTTCATGCGGTCTTTAGTGTAACCCAGTCTGAACAACTTCAAGATGTTTTCAGGGCTAATATCCAATAACGAACTGTGACCACGTGTAACTTTGAGTCTTTGCGACTGTATTCATTATTGTCTTGTGAAATCAAATTTAAAAAAAGACATTCCAAAACTTTATTTTTTAATAATAAACTATGAGATACGGTTATACGGTTACAATACGGTTACGATACGGTTACAATCTAGCTCAAAAGACAAATACTCACTTTGAACTGCATCATTAATGCAATGCTGGTAGCAAAATGAAGTTTAAAGCACCGCATAGCAAACGATGGTGTGCTACTGCATACAGTACATTTCGCCAGAGATAAAATTCATTGTCCTTTAACATGGAGAAGCTTAAACATGCACCATGAATAATGAAAATGAACTACTGGCTTCATCCAAGGATATGAAGCAATCTCTGAAGGACGCCATTGATCCACTCTAAGAGTGTGTAATCTGCCAAGGTAGAGGCGAATGAGGGACAGTTACATCCATGTCTCATCACTGGCACACCTCAACAAGATGTTTACACTCTCCCCCCATTTCAGGGTAAATTGCACTTGGAAAAATCTGCAATGTGTTTGATGCCAGGCTCTCTGAAATGAAAGGATGAGCTGAGGCTGAAGATTAAGTCTTTAAAATGAAATATTGGAAGGTGGGAAAATGCGGACTATAACTTACCCCAGAGAAAAGCTGTTGGCCATTCTTCAGCCACGTGTAGGACGGTTTGGGCTTCCCATTGGCTCGGCACTCCCAGTATAGTCTCTCCTCTATGGCAAGGGCCGTGTCCTTCACGGCCTGGATCCACTGAGGCTTGGCTGGGGAAACAGAAATTTGCGCCAGTGAAATATGTGACAGATTTGAAAAGAGCAGAACTATTTCATTTAATATGCTGCATCAGAAACAGTTCAAAAGAAAGCATGACTGACAGCTGAAATAAGTGGAAATCACAAAAAATGTTAAAAGAATGGGTTTGCTATAAAGGGGAAAGAGGAAAGTGTGGGGTATCTCCTACTTTCATCACTTAAAAGTGTCAGCAGCCTTTCGTATCTCCAGATGAACACTGAACACAAAGCAGGAACCTCTCATGATGGGTTAAGGGCATCCGCCGATACCACACCAACCTGTCACATTAATTTTGTCCGTAATAAAAATCCCCTTCCCCGTCTCGAACACAACTCATCCTGCATCTTACCTCTTACATATTTACAGCTTTTCAAGAATTTTCATGGGTAGAGTGTTGTGCCCATAATAAGCACAGCTCACTTCGCAGGCACTGTACATGCTGTCAGCTCCAATTTCACAAGTGTCATTTTCCCTCTCTCTCAAAAATTCACGGCTGAAGAAAGCCAAGAAGCCAGCAAATTCAACAGCTCTTATTATTCGGGTAGAAGTAATGACCTTTTCTGGCTGCGTGGATAATAATGAGTGGTTAAAATAATTGCAATTATCACAGTAACAAATAAATCCTGACCAGGTCATATACCAACATCATTAAACACAAAAGAGGACGAATGGAGGACCCTATGCAATTCTTAATAATTTACAATTAGTAATAAATTCGGTGTCATCCTAGCAAGCCAAACAAAAGTCTTCTTATTAGAGCTGCAAAATATTTAATTCCAGCAACACACATGTGCAACGCAAAGTAGGAAATGCATCAGGCAGATGAATCCAAATGTGTCACATTTAAATTTTTTGCTGCTTGGATAACATTTAACAGAGAAATTACGTCTATACATATTTTAGGCTTGATAATATTCCATCATGTAGATTAAGCATATGTTTAAACCCTGAGAGACATGGTATATTAAACCTGAATAACACAATGATGACACACAAGGCAATTTATTAAGCTTATTACCAAACATAATCTTTCTTTCTGTGTCTTTCTACGAAATTATATATGATTAATGCATTTGTAATCTGTATTAGTACATGAAGAGTTTGCCGCTTACAGGATAGCTCTGTAGAAATTTCTTTTTTCTGTATTGCAAGAAAAAAATAGGATTAAATCATATTCTCCAATATTGTGCAGCACTTCTTCATACCATAGAAAGCCAGTCGGCCAGTGGCTGTGTTCTTGCCCATCTTGTTCTCGGCCACACACTCGTATCCTCCTGTATCATCCTGCTGGAAGCTGGGGATCTCCAGCACAGCATTTGAGTACTTCATTTTCACTTTGCTGGGGAAGGGGATGCCATTTGCCCTCTTCCAGGTGATCTCAGGCACAGGGCTAGAGGAAATAAAAAGAAACCTCAGTGGAAAATGAATCACCTTCCTTTTAACATCTAATGCTGTCCTGTAGGTTACAGTTGTCTGTGATAATCCTGCAGTTAAGTGTTTGATGGAGTTTAAAGTCCATTCAGTGTATTTTCTAAGGTTGAATGGTTTCGAGTTAACTCAACCCAACAACAAATATAATGCAGCATTCCCACGAGCTTTGCAGACCAATTATGATGGCTTGATTCCACACTCTAAAAGACATAATTGCCATGGCAATTTACTATACAGGAATCCAGAGGTTTCTCAGCTGGAATGGGAGCGAGGAGATTGAAAGCATGCTTCAAGGAATCCAGCTTACTTCCCAAGGGCGAAACACTCCAGCGTAACTGTTGATCCTTTTGCAGCGGGTACATTGTCTGGGAAATTAACTTCTATTTTTGGCTCATATTCACCCATCACTCCTATGAAGAGCAAGCACAAGAACTTTGCTCAGTCTTCCATTATTCATGACTTACAAGCAATATGGCTTGCATTAAGGACCAAACAATAGCACTGTAAAACTAACAGAGGAGAAATAAAAGACACATGAGCAAACATTCCCTCATGGGTGAACTCAAAGCAGAGCATCAATGAAGTGTACAGTCGCTAGAGTGCATCGAAATACCAGCAAGGAATAATTTAAATCTCATCTTGGTGGAGCGGGTAGAGTAGATTTGAAATTGTGTTTTTTTTCAGCTTGTCTGGCTGTTTGTCTATTATCTCAAATGATTAAGTGGGTGTCTCTCAACCTCTGGTGTTTTGTTGTTAATATCAGTATTCAGGGAAGACAGCTGAGACCGGGATAAGAAAGTGATGCAATGGCATTTAAATTTATGCAGCTACATGTACAGTACGCTGAGTGGAAACTAACTGGTTGAGCCACCGGAACACTCAATGTAATGGTCCAATGATGTATAGCTGATGTTTAATTCATTCTGAAGGCAGTATTTAGTCAAATTTTTTTTTATTATGAAAGCCTACCAGAGAATAGAACAACAGCGCAAGACGTCATGTGAAAGCACAGGAAAGGCTTTTAAAAAGAAGGCAAATTAAAAGGGAGCTAAGTCAGCACAGGAAAGATTTGGGTGCTTTGTTTGTTGGCCTACATTAAGGAGCAACTGGTCACTTACAGGCACCCACTGACAGCCACAGAAAGGCTCGACATGACAAAGAGCACTCATGCTTGTATGATGAATAAAGTCACTTGAAAGCAAAGGTCCTAATACGCGGCTGAAAGGCATACTCGTCACATCATGACTGTGTGCTGCTGCCTTACCATCTGTCCTGAGAATGAGAGATGTGGGTGAGCTGTGGACTTTGCCCTTTGTGATGCTGTTCATCACGACACAAGTGTAATTGCCCACATCAGAGGGCTCAACCTTGGCAATGTAAAGGTTTCCAGTTTGTTGGGAGACGAAGCGTCGATTGTCTTGTTGTACAAAGTACGGGTACTCATTGAAGACCCATGCAAAAGTAAGGTCTGGAAAACAAAAAATGCCAATCAAGGATACCATATAATGTGATATTCAATGTTAATAAGAATCTTATGAATACGAGTGCTAAGATCATATCAAAACATCTCACTAAAACATTGAATAAGTAACCACAGCTTTTTGAACACGCAAGATTTTACCTCCAGAGGAAGTGGGCGTTCCACAAAGTAATACCACTCCTTGTCCTTCCCGGACTGACACTGCACTTCTGGTGTGGACTTTGAAATGATCTAAGTCTGGACGAAATAAAAGAAAGAAAAATCACAGCAGAATCTTACAATCTGTGAAAACATTTCATGGTAGGTTAGTTTGTGAACCAAAACAGAACCATTCTTAATGTTTAATAGATAAAATACTTCAAAATACTAACATCTAGCTTTTTAATATAATTTTTACCAAAGGTAAAGCAAGTCATTAGTTTTCCTCAAAAAATTATAACATCCAAATAATGCTGGGAAACGAAACAACCTATAAATCAGAAGTGACAAAGTGTGAGATCACCGCGGAACAACGATGGGATCCAATATGGCGGATTAAGCACAAATGCTAAGCTCTCTTGAAACAACAACTCTACAATATCAAACAGAAGCTTTCCCCTGTAATATGCCAGGAAAACAGCAAGATTACTTTCATGAGTGTCAAAGGTCCGTTACTGAAACAACCTAGGTGAGACCTGTCTACCGGAACAGAGTACAATATCTCAACTGCTGAGGATGGAGTGCTTGAGACATTTGTGAAACTACTTTCCAAGGACATAAACAGTCCTCTTGCAGGTATAGTCAATCACAAATTATAAGCAAGGAGCAAAAAGTCATAATCAGCGTATTTTCTAACCAGGTCAACATCAAATCTCCCAGAAACAAAACTACACAAGGCAGGCCCTTTCCAACTGCCAGCTCTACCGCATATGTGATAACTTAATGTCCACAGGCACAGCTGAAGAAGCCAAGATAACTCAGAGAAGACAATAGGAGAGTTCATGCAGTCAGCTCTGAGACTAACAAAATATAGAACATCACCTTCAAAAAGAGTTTGGAAGCACCGAGGACAAGAAGTAAGAGAAATTACCAAAGGAATGAGGAGAGTGGAAAGTGGAAATACACTACATAGTACCTCCACATTATCAAGCGTGTAAAAAGTCAACTATTCGATTGCAGATACTGCAGCCTGCAAGTATATATAATTTTTTTTATCTATTTACAGATGCACTGTGTATAGTTACATGTGCGACTATTTCAGTATTCATCAGCACATGTTTTCATATGCTTACACCATAAAAACGAAACATAAATAAGGCTCCTATAGACACAATAATTGATTGATGCAGGTCTATTTGTGCTGCAGTTTTAAACTTGTTTTAAGCTCACGTGCACCACATTGGTGCAACATTCTTCGGTATCACGCTGGGTTTGATCAATCAAGAGCTTCCTCCGCGCCTGCCTAACCTGCTGCTGTGAAAATGGAAAGAAATCCAAAATGCAAGTTCCATGTTTTTTTTGTGTATGGCCTCTTAAAACAGACTGCTGATGAAGGAAGTCAACCCTGCATGAAAAACAGAAAGAGAGAGGAGAGAGAATATGTGAATATGTGTGTGTGTGTGTGTGTGTGTGCGCGTGTGTGTGTCTGATTTTTTAAAAATATTTCCAAAGGCAAATACATGGACAAAAAAAAAAAAAAACGAGAATATGTCCTAAACTTTAAGTTGTGATCAAGTTGAGTGATAAAAAGTGAAGCATCATTCTCTCTGTCCCCACATCACTTTAGCGTTTAATGTAGCTTCGCACCACAAATTTCAACATATCACCCACCCAGTTCCATGTGAATCTATTTCTCACCAAGACCAGTTGCATCCTGTTTCGGTGTAAAAAAAAGAAAAAGAAAAAAAAAGGAAAAACACTGATAAACACTGAGTACAACTTACAGGCAAACTGCAGACTTGCTCTCCTGCTGAGGATGGCTCCCACAGTGTTGTACGCCATACACTGGTACATCCCTGCATCCTGGTAGCGGTCCAGACTGCTTATAATGAGGTTGCCCCCAGACAGACGCCGTCGGCGATCCAGGCCCAGATTTATGACAGTCCCATTCAATGACCATCTGCGAGGGCAAAGACACCATCAGTCCCTGGCAAAACATCCTGTTCATTTCTTTCTACCAACAGAGGCGTTCTGACAGGAGACACTGTACTCACTTGTAGTCAGAATAATATTCTGTATGTTTGTGCTGATGTGGAGATTATGGACTGTTATTGTGGTTTTAGCTGTAAATTTCTTTCCTGTTGTGTTTCGGTTTTATAGACAAGATAATCAGCAATCATAAAGGGTATCTTGGAAATGACAGCAGATCAACATTTACACACATCACTCACATTATCATTTCTTTCCAGTTATTAAATCTTGCCAATTCATTATTTTAAATACTGAAAGTTATTAATAATTTTGTGCTTCAAAAGATCACAGTCTACAATTTTATGGTGATGAATTTTGTAACTGATTGAATGAATTTCATGTTAAGGTTTGTTTTGAGTCTATTTCTACTACCTTCTGCCACTGAAGTGCTTCCATCTTTCACACAGTGAGATGAAGGATCCTAGATATCTTCATCGGTCTTAACCATAATCACCCCCTTTCTGCCACATTGTATTAACATAATGTGATAATATTCCACCTTTGACTCCTCATTAGGATGTAACATTAGCGCCTGGCAAGAGGTAACAGTGGGCTGATACAACCAAGGATACTTTTTACACTCCTTTTCACCTTCTATTACTTCTTCCTTGCACTTACCAGGTGTGTAAATTTAAAACTAGAAAAAGTAAGCCCTATGACACAGATGCCCTGCTTCTGGAAAAAAAAATGTGCTGACGTAGGTAGATAATTTCCCCTTTTATAGCAGGATAAAAATTTCCTCAGTTCAAATGTGCCCAAAAATGTAAAAATAATGAAGAAGAGGCAGAAGTAGAAGCAGAAGGAGAAGAAGAAGAAGAAGAGACAGGAGAAAGAAGAATATGACGAAGAAGTAGAAGAAGAAGATCAAAAAGTCTCTTTTATTTAATGTATTTTGCCAAGAAATACATTTTGACAAATAAATTCAGAATATTCTTGTCCAATTCTTTAAAAGAAATGTACAATTAGGCCATTTCACCACCACCACAACAAATAATAATTGAAAAGGACACTTAATGTTAAATAAAACAATGTAATAACTATTATATTACCAATGATAGTTATTATGATAAAAATAACAATTGTACTGCTTACAGAAAAGAAAATACTAAAACCAATTAAGTCAAGTAAAGTCAGAATAGAAAAAGTGCCCCAACCAAATAAAAAGAAGAAGAAGAAGAAGAAGAAGAAGAAGAAGAAGAAGAAGAAGAAGAAGAAGAAGAAGAAGAAGAAGAAGAAGAAGAAGAAGAAGACTTTTTTTTTGACTTTTTCAAAAACACTTTAATCACATTCAAAACATTTTACAATTTTACATTAGATGAAAACACTAAAGAGCTTCAGGAACACTAAAAAGAAGAAGAAGAAGAAGAAGAAGAAGAAGACTTTTTTTTTTTGACTTTTTCAAAAACACTTTAATCACATTCAAAACATTTTACAATTTTACATTAGATGAAAACACTAAAGAGCTTCAGGAACACTAAAAACCAATAAAGTAAGAGGAAATACAATCAAAAATCAGTGCATTATATCAGGAAGTTTGCAAAATTGTGTTGATCATCAATTAAGGTGCATAGGACATTTTTGTGACACCAGATGTTCCTAAAGTTATTTAGGTCTTTTGTCATTTTATAGAAACCAAATTCTAGTTTGAAGCGACATCTGATGTTACAGCAAAAAACAGTGGCTGCGTCTTGAACAGTATTGTTTTCAATTCTTCTCTTCCTGGTCACGTAAATTGCGAGTTGTGCTTCTCCAGTGATAAAGTTTAAAAGCTGCCACTTTCTCTGATTCGATTTATTGTACCCAGCACCGTAGACCGAAGAAGACGAAGACGAAGTAATTAATTATGTGATGCACATCTTTAGGTCTTTACGAAACTAAGCCACAACTTCACCTACAGGTGAATGAACAAGGGTAGCTATGTAAAAGGAATACTCCTTGGTCAGCAGATTAAGATGACACAATCAATCAAATGAAGCACTTAAAATAACTAAGAATATTTGGTTGTCATTGATTTTAACAAGAATCATTATTTAACTGAAGCATAGTTTCCTTCTCTAAAACCACAACATCTCTCTTTAAACGCTGTTCAAAAATGGAGCATTGGTGAGTTAAAGGGCAGAGTACTTTTCAAGAATGTTCCATCATTTTCCTCAAAGCACAAAAAATTGTTTTTTTCTTTTCCTTGAGCCTCACTTCTTTTTTTTTCTATTCGGCTTTCCTTAAGAGGTACTAAAAGATGTGGAGGCCAGAATGGGCACTTTTCCAAATGCTTTCAAGTCTAGCTTCCAAAATAATTTTTTAAAAAAATATATTCAATCCACTGAATATTGATGAGTGGTAGCTGCTATGTTCTGGACTAACTAGATAGCTTTGTTTCTGCTTGTACTATTAACTGTACTAATTATTGGACATTTAGTCTCCAGCTACCGTTTTCACCTCTTTTTGACTTGCTCTGCTGTTTAATGGTACTAGAACATCAGACTGATCATAACTCCATAACTACATTACATTGCTTGAGACTCAATTTGTGAATACATGGTGTCTGGCCATGAGGCCACAGCGATACTTCAGCGTCCTAGATGCCATGAAGTCCATGGCCAAAGACGTCAAACCTCGGGTCAGGTAAAAATTCACGTTATCTTGTGAATTTTAAACATTGCATCGCTTTTATGAACTGCTGTGGTGAATGTGATTTCACATATAAGATGTAGCCTTCTCTCATGAGTTCTTATGCTTCTACAATGCGCATACTATGAAGGTCTCATCTCTTTGTGAGTGACAAGGCAGACAGAAGAAAGGCGAGGAAGGGGGAGGGAGCCATGTGAGCCCATTTACACTTCAAGAGAGGAGCCAGAGAGGTGCTGCAGGCATGGAGAGCCCAGCGCTGCAAGCTTAAGAGATGCCACGTTAAACATGCTCTTCTCACCTTTAATCAGTACATGGATATATCAGCTCTTATCCAAGGAATATGAACCTGAAATAATGAGCGATTATCATTCAGCATTTATATAAGTGAGATTTAAGATGGACTTGCATAGATAATATCTGGCAGAGATGGCGACGGGTTAGTAATAAGAGCAGGTTAAGACATCAGGAGCACAAAGCTGGTGAATGCAAAACAATGTGTTGTCTCTTGATACACTGAAATGACATGTTTTCAACACTGATCGCTGTACTTAACTTAATCCAAGGTCCTCTCATATCACTGGGTTCCAGAAAATGCTTTCACTGATTAAAATGAAGACTGCCAATTAGCAGCTTAATAGCCGCCTGAAAGTTGGTTAAAAAAGCAATTACTGGTGATGGTTACTACTTAATGAATTAAAGTTTTTGTACCACAATGTTTTACCACCAAGTTATCAGGCATAAATATTTATAGAGATTTTAATGGCAGATTCTCCTTTATTAATAGTAAAAATAAACTTAAATAGATTTTTACTTTTTGAAAACCTGAAAAGGAGGCTCACATCTTTTTCTAAATTCCCAAACAGTCGTCTCACCTGTACTGAGGAGGTGGTATTCCCTTTGCATCACAGGTCAGAGTAGCTTCTTCTTCTATTGAGTCCAATGGAATGAATAAGTCACCAGGCTCCATTCTCCATCTTGGACCATGGTATGAGCCACTTTCAAGACAATCTGTCACAGAAATATTGACAGCCTGACGGTAATGGTGAAAATAAGGGGCAATTTTGAAAAAGGTCCATTTATTTAATTCCTTATTTTTTAAAGAAACATATGCGATTATCATATTACCATATGTTGCAAAATAGCAATTCTCTCAGATGTATAATATAAATAAAATGGAAGTGAACACCAGTGACTGTAGAATTGTACCAGGATGCCATTCTTGAATAATATGAATTTATAAATGTTGCTTTCTCATCATTCCATATTATTTAATATGACATAAAATAAAAAAATAGGAGATTTGTGACACAGAAGCATCAATACCTGGACACAATTAATTCTACTCTAATTGATAGACAATTAACAAAATAAAACTGAACTTTGAAATGCGAGCGATTCAGTGTGTTCAAATGATTGACATCTGTCAGCCATCTGTCTATAATCCTACCTGAACACAGCAGCAAGATTAGTCAAACTGATGTGGACAACTGAACCAACAGATATTAATAGCAATAACTTGAAAAACTAAAGAAATAGATTATGAGATGTACACCATTTTGGCAAACAGGTGTGAACTTTTATTGAATTCTGAGCATCATTTTTGTGGACAAACCTTAAGACATTAAATGTGGACAGATGGACAAAGTTTTGTGTCAAAGTTTTGGTACATTATGTTAAAAGAAATCCAACTTCTTTTCCAATTCGAAGAAGTAATTCTTTCTCTTCCATTCTATTTACCTATATTCATTTTTAAAATTTATTTCTACAATAAAAACTTTTCCAGCATTTCTACACATCATAACCAATAGCTATACTTTTTCCTCAGAGTGCCAACTACCAACAACAAAAGATGAAAACTTGACTTTACTTTGATTAATTCTGATTAATTTATTCTATCATTTAAATATGAAAGCGATACAAAAATGGAGCCAGGCTGACAGGATCACCATTCAACCTTCATTTCCCGGGAGATTTCGTGCCCAGTGGCTAACAGACAACATTGCACAGTTAAAATAAGGTTTATAAAGAGCCAATCTAAATGCAGATGGTGTCATTATTTTACAGCCATTATATTGTGCCATCACCCTTCACTACATAATGACAAATTAAGGCAAAAAACTTTCATACTGCCGGGTTAAGCATCAGAAGTGTCAGTTTTTGCTGTTTTTTGTACTAAATATACTAGGTCCAAGCAAAGGCACGAAACAGACTCCACAGTCACAGAAAAATAAAGAGTAATAATGAGAGAAATGAATCCGTGCTGATGGAAGTCAATACTGAGATGTGTTCTTTTAAAACTCTGTCCACACTATCGTCTTTGACACGACATAATTTTGGGCTTTTCAGCGATAAACTGGCAAGTGTAAATTTACAAATGTTAAAGAATCATTACTCAAATAAAAAGGGGGTTTACCTGCCAGACAGTCGATGATTGATAACAGCAGAAGTTGTTTCCATGGCAACGTCATCTTTGGCAGGCAAGGGCAAATGAGTGTTTCATCCAATAAGCTTTGAAATGGCACTCGTGTTCTCTGAGAGAAGGGAGCTTGACCTGTTGGAACAAGAAATTCGCAGTAAAACAACACAGCACATTTATTCTACTTCGTTTTCCTGCTAATTAATGATATCCAATGAGAAGGAATGGGAAACACATTTTAGGAGTGGAAGTATGAACAGGATAAATTTAGAGTTTGGTGCAGCATGTGTCATATTTCCCCTGTCTATTCTCATGTTCTCAGTCAGTGAAGATCCAGACAGCGGCATTTAGTGCATGGTGGTTTGGCTGACTTGCACCTTGAGATTTCTGAGTGAGACCAGAGGCATATGGAACGAAGTCCATGCCAATCTATTAGGAGAGTGACCAACGCCTTAGCTCATCCTTCACTTGGACGGACTCACTCTGGCTGCCTGACGAGACTTGGACCTGGGAATTGGGTGCCGTCCAATCAATTAGATTCACCCACAGCAGCATGTGTCTCCCCACATGCTGAGTTGAATCAAGACAGCCTGATGAGGAAGCCATTCCACCCAGGACCATAATCAAGGGCAAGTGTCTGTCTGCTCAGAGCATGTGTTGCAAATTGCAATGGAACCACTTCCTACAGAAGGAGACTAAGCGAGTAATGATGCAATTATAAAATGTCAAACACACACACCTCCGGAGAACCAGCAAAAACACAGCCCTGAAGTGTACAGTCACACACACGTACACATGTTCAGAGCATACGAAGATCTGCCTGCATCAACAAACTACTTGCATGGAAACAAGCATGCGACTAAGCACACAGAAGGCACAATATAAACAAATTTCCTCATGGGAAGTTCAAGATGTAGTAAGAACAGAGCAATAATGGCACCAATATGCAAAATGTCACACACACACACCTACTTATTCTCACTGAATACAACATATAGGATAGCCTGGATGTCACGCACGTCTCACTCACGCACACACACATACACACACACTTGCTTTTCATTTAGAAGACATAAGCGTTGATGTGCAGCTCATTTGCAGCCTAATCCTGCTTCTGAACGCTACTTATAGGGGGTCTAATTATTTGTCAGCTGCCTGGATGTCAAGTCAGACATGTGTGGTCTCAGTTAGGATTTTCTTCCCTACCTTTCATGTTTTCTCTGTCCTTTTTAAACCCCCCAAGTCTGCAAAATTGGATTGGTACGCTTCCTCTCAAGAAGAGTCCTGCATGCCATACCTCAGTGATAGGCCCACAGTGTGCAATCAGCTGGCACCTGAGGACTGAGGATTGGTGTCTGGAAAATAAACTGGATTCGTTTTTTTTTTTTTTTTTTTTTGCAAGGATGGCACTGCCTAACAGCAAATGCAATGTGCGCCTTCTTATGTTGACATCATCCACCACTCACAAATGCAAAATTTGAAGATACTGATAATAGATTGAGCACATCAGTCAGTGATGTACATATAGGATATATGACAAATATCCAAGAAAACACTAATTTACCATCAAACACACAGACATCCACCCACATGGTTAATGGATAATGATGCGATATGACGATGTGATGGAGGGCAGTAGGAATGCTTTGCAGGGTGAATCACTTGTGGTCAGGATGGTACCTTCCTGTGATAGCACACCAGTGGGCTAACTGAGACAAGAATCATGTATAATCATGATATCTACCACCTCCCTCACACTCCTCCTGCATCCAACATGCTGGGTGAACAAATAGCCCAGCTGGCACAGTGGGAGTGTACTTGAGCATCCCAGCTGACATTGTGACATGCCATTGCAAATTATCTGGTGGATATGGCATTGTAGACATTATTTTCAAAGCTGGGTTGTTAGTGTTTCTGCACTTTTAACTGTTAACTGTATCTTTAACTTCTAAATACAACAGTAGAATTGTTGGATAAGCAAAGGTATCCCTGCAAAAAATTCATGTAACTCCACCCAAACTACATTTAGCTATACAATTGTGTTGGTGTTGTTCTGGAGGGTTACATTTCAGAGGATGGGATGAGATTAAGTGGAACCGGGTTGCGGTTTAGTATCTTACACCAACTAGGAATCAAAGGATCATTTGCAGACTGCAATTCCACTGAGTTACAGTTTGACAAAGAAAAAAAAAAAGAAATGGTTGAGTGACAAGTCTTTATTAAAGCAAACAAAACATTAAGTACCTATGGATGAAAGCATGGCCAAGAAAAGCAAACAACTCGCTGTGGAGAAATCATCTGCATCTAGAAAGGCATGTTAATTTACTCCAGCCTGAAACAATTATTATCTAACGCAGGCCGTTAGGAATTGATGGACACCACTGTGTCAGCAATACGGGACGGTGTGTGAGCATGTGACAGAAAATATATGTTTTAGCATATTGAAAAAAAAAAACCCACTTTGCAAATCCTTTAATTTCTGTACCTGTGCACGTTCACAATTTACAAGCGCGCTCATGGATAGCATTTTTTTTTTTAGAGCGTCTTACCTTATCTTGAAATATCTTGAAACCAGCAGGAACCGAATTCAGCCCTCAAGGAAAAAGCGACAGAATGATCCTCCATGGAAAAAAAAAAAAATTACATTACATTCACAAGGTCGTTCATGCAGGTGAAAGAAATGAGCCGGTGGTCAGTGAGAACAAACGAGCAACACAGGAGGCGCAAACACACGCGTTTCATGTTGCTGCGCTCTCCTTTCTCCTCCACTCCCCACCGAAAAACACACATATGTACAACAACACCCACGTTGTTTGCTCAATCACATTTGAACATCCCTAGTTAAGAGGCCTGGCTCTCGCCCGTGTTCTCAAATCCGACACGCGTAGGTCTGAAAATTATAATCTTGCAGAGATGATTTATTATGCGCATTAAAACGCCTCATCCTGCGAAGAAGAAGTGGGCTGCTGCACGGTGGCGAGGAGGAGATGGAGCAACCAGCACCAGCCGCGCTGGGATGGGAAGGTACGGGAGGGAGGGAGACGCACCTGGAGTGGAACTGCTCCCCCCCGCGTTAGACCGGAAAATTGCAATTAGACTTGACATCCCACGTTTAGTTTGTGGATCCCGTCTGACGCCAGTTGTATTTTATTTTGAAAGGTTTTTTTTTTCTCAGGTTAAGAAAACAAAAGTCACTAAAATTCTGGATATTTCCGGAGTCTATCAGAAGTATCCAGCGATGGGTCTGAAACCTGAAATCTGATCTTTTCAAATCAATTCTGATTTTGGCCATTTTCATATGCGGTCTTAAATCAGACATGTATCTGATTCCTACTGATGTGGTTGCAGCTTAAATGCTCACATAAGAATTCTTTTTGTTTTTCTTCCATGTATTCATTGGTGGTCAGCCAGCATTAGTGGGCAAAGACAAATATGGGGGATTACAGCAACAGCAAATGAGAGAAATTAGGTGGAAAATTGAATGGATTAATTGGAAGATGCGTCAATACATTCCTATTTTTGCCTTCTTACCTTCAGCCTCAAACGCTGACATGTATTCATTAAATGCCTGTCACAGCAAACAATGCACAAAATTAAAATAATTTTGCAATTTTGATTTGGATGAGGACAATGACATTTTCTACTCTTTAGCAGTGCGTTGATTATAAACACGTGTGTGTGTGCTTGCTTGCACACAGGGTGTGTGTGATGCGTCAGTGCGTTAGAATTGTGGTAGAAGTGCTTGTAGAAGTGCTTGTAGTTTGTGCATGCTGCATGCTGCTCCTGCTAGCTACTCTGCTTACAGCTACCGTCGCCAGCTAGCCCTCCTTGCTGGGGGTGAAAAGAGGAGCCGAATGTGTAAGTCTCCTCCTGCTGGTACATAGCCCCTCCGCCACCATGACTACTGCAGTGCCTCCTCGTGGCCACACATGGTAACTGCGTCCTTGCGGACTCAGGCTAAACTGGAGGGGATCTCGGAGCAGCAGTAATTCCCAGAGGCGCGGCGTGCAGACCCTCCGGTGTGTGGACACGCTGTGGCGCCCGCCAACCACTGTCCCACCTATAGCCCCCCACTGCCTTGTGGGTATCCTCTGGAATGGAAAAGGCTACGGGAGAAAACCCTGACAGAGAATACGGCTTGGACTCTGTTAGGTAGTTCAGTGTGTGTAGCGCTGTTCTGGCAACTCCTGCAGCTGAACTGACGCCAAATGTATTGGTTCTCCATTCCTTTGGATCAAGCCAGCGAGGCAGAGAGGGGGACCCTGTTGCCTGGGCAACACATGGTCTCCATATATCCTGCCCAGGCATCTTGTGCCCTGGAGAGGAAACTCCAGCTTCACTGTGCAGTGAAGACACAACACGGGAGGTCAGCAGTTACCGGTTCTAAGCCTTTTCTCATTTGGTGTAGAGTTGGGCGCCAGGGGCTACCTACGTTGGTGGGAGAGATGTTTTCATCTCACTGGACAGCTACCGTCCGCCTCAAGCTGGGCAGCCACCAGCCAATTAGGTGCTGTCCCGCCACAGCCTGCCTGCTTCATTGGGTGCATGAAGCTAAGGGATTCATCCTGACAAGTGGGCTGTAAATCTGCGCACCAATCAAATCAAACAAAACTAAGACTCTAGCATTACGTCTGGGATGCTGGAATGTCAGGACCATGACACCCGGACTAACAGACAACCTGCTTGTCATAAACAACGCTCACAAGACTGCAGTTATCAACAACAAACTCCTGAAGCGTCAAATAGACAACTGTACCCTTCAGGAAACCCGACTCCTGTCATCAGGCTCGTTAAGAGAAAGGTACTACACCTTCTTCTGGCAGGGGAAGCCTCCTGGGGAAACAAGGGAATATGGAGTTGGCTTTGCAGTCAAAAACACCTTACTGGGTGCAATAGTACCACAATCAGGTGGTTCAGAGAGGATTTTAACCCTCTGCCTGAATACTACCACAGAACCTGTCCACCTGGTGACTGCATATGCGCCAACACTTAGCACCTCCAAAGAAATAAAGGACAAATTCTATGATGTACTTGAAGGGACCATAAAAAACATTCCCAAACATGATCGGTTTTACCTGCTTGGTGACTTTAATGCAAGAGTTGGTGCCAACCACGACTCCTGGCTTTGTTGCTTGGGTCACCATGGCATTGGTAAAATGAATGAGAATGGGCAGTGTCTCCTAGAGTTCTGTACACACCACAGCCTTTGCATCACCAACTCATATTTCCAGTCTAAACCCTGCTACAAAGTCTCTTGGAGACACCCATGGTCTGGCCACCGGCACCGGTTGGACCTGATCATAGCACGGCGCTCTGACCTCAGAAGTATCCTCCAAACCAGACTGTGACACGGATCACTCCCTCGTCTGCTGTAGAGTCAAGCTGCAGACTAAAAATATCCATCGAGCCAAGCCTAAAGGACCCCCACATGTGGACAGCAGCAAGACAGCTGACCCAATCAAAGCTGCCGACTACCTCTCTGCCCTAGAGGAATCCCTCCCCCACCTACCCCAGTGTTGCTCTGCCCAGCAGTATTGGGATGGCTTATAGGACTCCATCCACAGTACGGCCCTGAAGGTATTTGGCAAAAGAGTGAGACGGTCCAATGACTGGTTCGAAGCCAATGCCCCTGTATTGGCTCCGATCTTGGAAGAAAAACGCATTGCCCTGACCAATTATAAATGCACGCCCAATGCCAAAACCCTGCACGCCCTTAGAGCATCTAGGAGGAAACTCCAGCAAGCCTCTCATCGCTGTGCCAACAGCTACTGGCTACAGCTTTGTAGCAACATTCAAGCTGCTGCGGACTCTGGTAACACCAAAGACATGTACGACAGCATTAAAAAGGCTCTTGGACCCTCACATCGCACAATTGCTCCATTGAAATCATCAACCAGTGAAATCATCACTGACCGCTCTAAACAACTCGAATGCTGGGTAGAACACTACTCTGAGCTCTATGCCAGCAACAACACTATCTCTAATGCAGCCCTCTGTCATGTTGAGCATCAACCAGTAATGGAATAGCTGGACATGGAACCAACAGCTGAGGAGCTAAGCAAGGCGATTGACAGCCTAACTACCGGTAAATCACCAGGCAGTGATGGTATCACAGCGGAACTCCTAAAATGTGGGAAGCCTGCTCTCCTCAACAAACTTCACAAGCTCCTCTGTCTGTGCTGGAACTAAGGTGCTGTCCCACAGGACATGAGGGATTTCACCATCATCACCCTGTACAAGAACAAGGGAGACAGGAGTGATTGTAACAACTATCGCAGTATCTCTCTTCTCAGCACTACTGGCAAACTTTGCCAGAGATGCGTTGAGCAGACTCCAGGTTCTTGCGGAGAAGATCTATCCAGAATCTCAGGCAGGGTTCAGGGCCGGAAGGTCTACCACCGACATTATCTTCTCTCTGAGACAGCTACAGGAGGAGTGCAGAGAGCAAAGAAAACTACTCTACATGGCATTCATCGACCTAACAAAAGCTTTTGACCTTGTGAGTAGGAGTGGCCTCTTCCAGCTGCTCGAGTGGATAGGTTGCCCCCCCAAACTCCTCTGCATCCTCCAGTCCTTTCACACTGGCATGCAAGGCACCATCCAGTTTGATGGGTCCACCTCAGACCCCTTCAGAATCTGCCGCGGTGTCAAGCAGGGATGCGTGTTGGCGCCTACCCTGTTCAGTATATTCTTCTCCCTCCTCCTGCACCAAGCTTTCGGTACAGCAACTGAGGGAGTCTACCTTCACACAAGGACAGACGGCAACCTGTTAAACCTTGCCTGTCTGAAAGCCAAAACAAAGGTCAGGCTGCTTGTCATCCAGGACATGTTGTTTGCTGATGATGCGGCAGTGGTAGCACATTCCCATGAAGACCTGCAAACCCTCATGGACCAGTTCACCCAAACCTGTCAGGACTTCAGCCTGACCATCAGTCTAAACAAAACCAAGACGATGGGTCAAGGCACTGGAGATCCGCCCTCTATCACCATCAGCAACTACACACTGGAAGCCGTAAATACCTTCACCTACCTCGGATCCACCATTACTGACCATTATCTGTAAAGCTGCTTCTACCTTCGGGAAGCTCACTGAGAGAGTATGGAACAATGGAAAGCTTACTCTCCACACAAAGGTACAGGTGTTCAGAGCATGTGTCATTAGTATACTACTGTATGGCAGTGAATCCTGGACCCTGTACTCCCACCAAGAGCGGCGGTTAAACAGCTTCTACCTACGCTGCCTTAGACGCATACTGGGCATCACCTGGCGGGATATGATCACCAACACAGCAGTCCTGGAGACAGTGCAGCTTCCCAGCATGTACTCTCTTCTGAGGCAACGTCGTCTCCGCTGGCTGGGCCATGTTCGACGGATGGACGATGGTCGTATCCCAAAGGACATCCTCTATGCAGAACTGTCCTCTGGCAAGAGATCAATTGGTCGCCCTCAGCTACGCTACAAGGACGTCTGCAAGCACAACCTCAAGTCATACAACATCAGTCCTGCCACATGGGAGGATGTAGCACAGGACCGCCTTCAATGGCAGCAGGCACTCCGTAATGGGCTGCTCTCATATGAATCCACCCTGGCTCAACAGCACGAAGCAAAGAGGACAAGGAGGATACAAAAACAACCGGAAAACGCCATATCATCATCAACAACTCCGGGACCGACCTACAAGTGTGTCACCTGCGGCCGAATCTGCCTCTCCCGCACTGGTCTTTTCAGTCACAGCAAAAGCTGCAGCAAACCCTAACGTCCCTGGCACAAGATATCTATGGTCTTCCGAGACTGCGATGCCGAGAGAGATTATAAACATGCTCATATGCAGAGGGTAATGAGAACAGTTACGGTTAAAAGCACAGATTTGAGTGTGAATGAATATATGCATTCCACTCTCCTATATGTATGATGTATACAGAAATTCTTTAACAAGTCTTATCGTAACATTAAAACTGCCAACAAGGCACACAGCTAGCCTGGATCCATCAAAACATACCAAAACTTACGCTTGAGCGCCTCTGTTGCTGACTAATAAATACCTTCAATGTCTTATTTGTTCAATGTGCAAAAGAAAAAAAAAACAGGATGAATTGTTACCACGAGGTTGCCAGGCATAAACTGCAGCTTGTTAATCAGTATGCTTTAATGATCCCAGCTTCATATGGTGGAAAGATGTGATTGTGGTATATCTCATCTGACTCCAGGCAACAGAACCAGCAAGCCCTAAAATGATTCCTGGAACAGCAACCAAAAGCTACACAGACCTGCAGAGAATAGTTTTGCTTCACAGTGGTCTACTGAAAATACAAGTAAGCCTTTTTCCACAGCAGACGTTTCACACGCTGTATCAGGAAATAGCTGTGTCGTTAGTGAGATTATAATGGCTTGATTTCATTTGCTATCATCCATGATGGTTCCCTCGCTTGGTTTACTCTGAGACTTTTATGAAACGGAGGCCACGTTAATGTTTTAACTCTCGCATATGCTTGCCCTTCCATTTTATGTAAATGTTAACATAAAAACCATCTATTGCTAAATGCATCTAAATATAGTATAATGCCTCTGACTCCCTGTATTTGCGTATACAACTACTAAAATCTTCTACAACATTATATATTTTTAGCAATGTATCAGCTTTATTTTTTTCCCCAATGTCTCGTTTACCTCACCATGCATTCATTCCTGCCAGACAGGCAGCACAGAATCAGCCTGTATGAGCTCATGAGATAGGAGCCACTTCTAATATGTGGGGTCACTGAGAGCCATTGAGATTCTTCATGTACCAGAAAACCAATATAATGAGATGTAAGTGGCTGAAAACAGAGCTGCAGGGTGGGGTGTTAAAATCACTCAACAGTGTGTCAATGGGTTTTTTTCTTTGTGTGCAAGTGGGAAATGTTTGGGGGCTGAGTGACATCACTCAAACTTGTGATTTTAGAAGACAGGTGTTCAGGATAAAAGTGGCTGCGTCCACTGTACCACACCGTAACACGGAAATGCCCCAGTCAGTTGCTATGGTTACAAAACAGAAATATAAACTGAATGGTTTGATGATGCTGATGCTGATGCTGATGCTGATGCTGATGCTGATGCTGCTGCGGCTGCTGCTGCTGCTGCTGCTGATGATGATGATGATACATAAGAATAATTATCTTTCAGTTTTATACATACTGAATTTCCCCTGGGATCAATAAAGTGCCTGCCTGCTTGCCTGCCTGCCAGCCAGCCAGCCAGTCAGTCAGTCAGTCAGTCTAGAGTAGACATCAACCAAAAAATAAACAGGTAGAAACTGGGTAGGTGTGTGGCTATTTGACTTAATCCATTAGTTTAAGAAGAATATGTGCTGAAGAGGATGGGGAAGGACAGATAGACATGTAATGTAACAAAAACAACAGTCTAAAGTAACACCTAAACTAGTTTGATAATGCAGTAAGCTTAGGAAAGCCAAAGTTGATGTTTGTCAGCAACATTTCAGTTCTTTTCTCACAAGTCAAATGTCAGCTGTGAAAAAATCCTGCTAATCTGATTCGTCACCATCATGATTTTCTTCCCTGAAGATTTACTGGTTTATTTATTTATTTAATTTACATTATTTATTACTTGGTATTGCCATTCTGTGTCTTCATATTTTAAAGCTGCTGCTTCCTCTCTGTATAAGCACCAGCTATTGCATCACTGTCTATCCTGGAGGAGGAATCCGCTGTTGCCCTTCCTTACATTTCTCTTTTTCCATTGTCAGTTTAGTTGATTTTCCAGGGTTATCTGATTCAAAGGTTTGAAAATAAATCGAGGGTGTTGTGTGTTGTACAGATTCCGATACAAATTTGTGATGCCCTGCTGTATAAAGCAACTTTCCTTCACTTGACTGGGCCATAATTCAAGACTGCTTTTTCCAATTGAAAGAAATTGGGTTTCTGTTCAAACTGAGTTGCAGAAGGCTGACGTTTCACTGTTTTTGATAAGCATCCACTGACAGGTTCATGGTGAAAGGATGTGTTTCCCATTACAAGACCGGATAGACACTGCTTTCACTTCCAACTCTCTTCCTCTCCACTTCCTCTCTTTTTCTCCACACTCTCACACGTACACAACTGCAATTCATTACTCTCTGGACTGTTCCTTTCACCCAGAGACAAACACACGTGTTATCATTTTGTACATCACCACCAGGTCATTATTTGAACAGGACTTTAGTAACTGCCTTATTGAAGGTCCCATAGTCACCTCGTCTATATTGGTCGTCCTCATGTGAGGTTTGAGTTCCTTTAACATGGCCAGAGTGTTATTATTCATGCCACATACAGCAGCCATTTGACATTTCCTTTAATTATGCCTGTTATTTATTCATGCTCTTGATCCTAGGAGCTTGTTGTGGAAAGCTTCCTTTAGGAATATTTTATCCTGCCTCTCCTGAGACACATGGATTAGCCATCTTAATGACAACCCCTGTAGGTATTACTTCATTCATTGTGGACATGTGTGTGTGTGTACATGCACACACATGTGTATGATTGCAAAAAGCATTGTGCCTCAGATGGGTGTGTAAGCTGCATAATTCATAATTCATTAGGTTTTACTTGTCAACTATTCACAGAACTCAATGTGAAGTCTTTTTTACAACTCGTCTAATTTTTGGAGAGCACAATGAAAAGTGCAAATGTTTGCAAGATCTGTGCTTATCGCACAAAGCATATATCCCCATATTTAACCCAGTTTTGCAGAGAAAAACATCACGGCTAAATTTGCTCACTCTGCAGGTCAGGTAATACACAGTGAAACACAGCAATTTCCCACAAAGTAGTGCAGGAAACTTGAATGCACATGCATTAAATTAGATTTAAGATTTTAATTATGATGTGTCTTGATCATGGAATATTGCTCAACTCTTGACTGCACACCAGACGGAAATTATTGTGTGTGGAAAAATGTGTGCATTTGAAGACTGGGAAGTGAAGCCCTTGATTATGAAACAAACACACACACACACACACACACACACACACACACACACACACACACACACACACACACACACACACACACACAGAAATATAATGCAATTGTTGGTCGTAAATGAGAATAATTTGACAACTTGTCAAACACCATGAAGCTTATGTGATTATTTAGTGAAAGATTGAATGGCTATTGATACAAAAGTGACCTTATTTCATATTTGTTGCAACATTTTTTTGTACCCCTTGGCTCTGCAATACAATACATCTGAACATGATCAAAGAATCTCTCATGTATGTCATTGTCATTCCAAAAGCTCTTTGGATATTGTCATAGTTCACTTCAATTTACAGTATATAACACAGATAATCCTAATGGTGTGTTGTTGTTTTTTTTTTTTATCTCTCTCTCATATTAAATCAGTAATTTTAAATGGTTCTTTTTTCTTTAAAACAAACAAACAAACAAACAAAACATCCGGTAGGCCAAGTTCATTAGCTGGGTGTTTTCAATAGCCTTGTATCGAAGACTAATGGGCCAGCATACCTTTTATTGCATACTGCAGTTCCATGACTGGCGAGGCCCATTACTCTGGAGGTTCAAGAATTTACTTGCTACTGCTGCTGATAGGGCTTTGCAAAGAGGCTAATGAAGGGAAAGATACATTTTAAAATAAATCCTCTTGTAGGTCAATAAAAAAATTGCTTGGCTACAGAGGAGACCTCTAAGTAAAAAGCATCTTATGAGGTCTAAGCTGAGGTGTGTTCAATAAATTCAGCAGAGATGCATTATTGAAATGGATACCAAAGAAATACATTCATCAAAGAACCTATGTCCATTAATGTACCTCAGTCAACTTGTAAGTGTGATGCAGATATAATAAACATGACAATTCCTACAGATTAAAGTAAGGATACTGTAGCATATAAACGTGCATTAATTATTACAAAAGATGATTTAAGAGATTAATTATACATGATACATGGACAGCAGAACAGACAGACCCGATATAGGAAAACCTCAATGGATTTACATAGTGAGTTACACGGGTGCAGGATTTCAGCACTAAACTACAGTTGTGGCACAAAGAGAAAGCTTAATGCCTGAAAGGATGGATTTTGTGAGTGAAAGTCTGACTCAACCCATTATCAGCTGTCACCCCTCTCATTCATTAAATAAACAAACTCATTTTCAGCAGGCGACAATATTTATTGGAAATGTGGTCATAACCTGGATCATAACTTATCAGCACATGTAACATTGCTGCTGTGCAACAGAGGCTATACTACTAATTATCTCCTCCACAGTTTCCAGAGTTACACACTCTAAAGCTTTGTGAGTTAGTTAAATTCACAAAGTGTGAGCAAACCAAATATCTTAAATCGTTTATTTTAAGTAACTTAAAAATGGAAAATCATTTGTTAAAACTGGATGTAACACAACTGGGGCGACAGTTTAAGCAGTCAAGGGAGGAGGAGAAGGCCGGGCTGGTAGAGCTCCGCAATATCCTGCAGGAACAAACTCACCACCGTCCGTTGAGCCGAGTGACATAGGAGGAGGGGCAGGGAGAGAACCAGGAAACTTGCATCCTTCATTTCAAATCCTTGTGGCTTTACCAAGAAGATCCTCGGGCAGAAAAGAAGTGGCCACCTTGCATGCACTGAAGATGAGGTTAACAAGTACCTTAGTACCACCTACAATCACAGTGCAAGAGATGAGGAACTTGGGCCATGCAGGACCTTGATAACTCTGCCATAACCCAACTAGGTATTTAACACCAATGAGCCAACTTTGAAAGAAGTTGAGGGGGTTGTCAAAGCTCCTACATCCAGCTCAGCACCAGGCCCCAGTGGAGTGCCATATGTTTTCTACAAGAGATGCCCTAGACTCTTGAAGAGACTTTTGATGATCCTCACAATCATCTGAAGAAGAGGGAAGGTGGCACAACAGTGGAAACATGCAGAGGCTTTTTGGATTCCAAAGGAGGAGAACTCAAGTACCATCTAGCATTTCAGGGTCATCTCACTTCTCAGTGTCGAGGGCAAGATATTCTTTAGCGTCATTGCCCGGCGCATGACAGAGTTTCTCCTAAGGCACACTTTACATTGATACCTCTGTGCAGAAGAGGTTCCATAATGCATGGAGCATACAGGAGTCATCACCCAGCTGCTTCACGAGGCACGTGAAGGGACAGCAGACCTGTCAGTCTTTTGGCTCGATTTTGCCAATGCCAACGGGTCAATTCCACACAAGCTGGTGGAGACCTCGCTTAAACAATATAATGTTCCAGGAAAAATCAAGGACCTCACACTGGACTACTAAAGCTGTTTCAGTTTGAGAGTCACTGCTGGAATGAAAACATCTGTATTTCATTGACTTGAAAAGGGCATTATTACTGGATGCACTATCTCTGTGATACTGTTTGCCTTGGCTATGAATATGCTCGTGAAGTCAGCAGAGGTGGAGTGCAGAGGCCCTCTAATGAACTCAGGTATGCGGCAGCCCGCTATAAGAGCATTTATGGATGATCTAACAGTGACTACAACATCAGTCCCGGGCTGCAAATGGATCCTGCAAGGTCTTGAGCAGCTCATTATCTGGGCCCGGATGAACTTCAAGCATTCTTAGACAGCTCAAATTCCAAGAGGCCAGACATGGTACTGGTGTCGGAAATAACAAGGCAAGTGGTCTTGCTGGAGGTGACTGTCCCCTGGGAGGATCAGATGGAGGAGGCATTCAAGAGAATAGGGCCAAGTATGAGGAACTGGCAGAGGTATGCCAAAGCATGGGTAGGAGGATCCAATGCAACCCCATCGAGGTTGGACGTAGAGGATTCGTTGGCCAGTCACTCATGAGGGCTCTCAAGATGTCGGGAGTGAGGGGACTGCAAAACAGAAAAGCCATCAAAAACATAATTGATGCAGTGGAGAAAGCGTCAAGATGGCTGTGGATTAAGCAGGGAGATTCGTGGACCACATAAGCTACTTAGACACAAGCCGAGACTTGATCACCCCGGCTGGGTCGCCTGGGCTGGGGTGTCTGATGTTGAAAGACCCGAAACACCCAGTAAACCCAGGTTACATTACTGATGAAGTGTATACTAGAAGGAACACAGGTGCTTAGTGTTGGAAGTAATTGAGTTATTATATAGCTAATGGAATTTATTGCTATGACAGACAAAAGTAACTATTTTAATTAATTTCTCTGATGGAACCTCCTGAAGGGATGAATAAAGTCCTACTCTACTCTCTACTCTCTATTCACACTCCCATTAGCATGTAGAACAACTTAGAGCCATCCACTTATCAACAAGACATTGCATATTTTAGATGCTGGACTGCCTGAAATGAACCCACACAGAAGGACCCCGGGTCATGGTGATTCATACTCAGAACTGTCTTGTAGTGAGGCAGTGGTGCTAACCATTAAAATACCAGGCTCACCTCTAATAACATGATTATTATTTGTTTATAATGAAATAAAACCCTGAAAAACACAAAATAAACAAACACTAAATCCATACCCTAAGAAATTCAGCTGATGACCAGAAAGGTCTTTCCAAAGTTAAATAAAAGTTAAAGGGATAAAAAATGATACAGGAAGTAACTGTAGTAATATAATCAAAGTGAAAGACTAAACAGACTGAGATATAATTAAAAAAAACTAGATAAATTCATGAAAATAATTAGCCACATCTTTTTGAATAAGGGTCAAGATATTTGAATTCACTTCTTTCACAAAGGTATGCTGTATTTGAAGGCAACACAAGTAACTCACTGTAGCTGATTTGAACACAATATTAACACCCACAAAAATTTAACTTGATTAAAATTCCATGAATATTTTCCTAAGTTTCCATTGTCAAATAAATGTCCTGTGTTATTCAGTTGATGTTGGTGAGGGTTCATTTGAGAACGATTCTCTTTGCTGAAGCAATTTTTCTGACACAAGCTATTTCAGTAGCAAGAACTGCTGAAACAAAATGCAGCTTTTTGTGTGTGTGAGTCATTTTCATACCAACCAGCAGTGTGTGTCAGCTTCAATGTAACATAATTCTGAAAATCACAGTTTTTATAATAAGTTTCAAGCCAACATAAAGGGACTCAAAGACGATTTACTTTTTGTTTTACCCATATTCTTTGCAGCAGAGCATCACCCACACAATAATTTTAGGTTTAATGTCTCACTTAAGTGCTCTTTAGAAATGTTTGTAGTCTTTAACAATAGTCACTTTGCACTTGATAGTAAATTAAGGGGGGGCAGTGGCTTTGGGGGTGGCAGTGTTTTAGTGGTAGAGCGGGCGGTAGAGCGGGTCGTCCAATGTTTCAAAGATTGGCGGTTCGATTCTCGCTCCCGCCCAAAAGAACACCCGGAGGTGAGCTGACAGTGGGAGGTGTCAGCTCCCCTCCGGAGCACTGCCGAGGCATCTTTTGGCAAGGCACCGTCCCCCTTACAAGTTGCTCATTTGGGGCGCACCACAAAAGAGCTGCCCGCCACTCTACCTTCTCTGCATGCGTACAGGCCCCATGTGTGTGTGTTTGTGTGTTCAGGGCCTTTACACACATATATATGCATGATTTGAACTAACTAGAGTGTGCCACTAATTATTAATAAATAATCAGTATGTATATAAAAAAATTAAAAAAGGGATATACCTCACAGGCTTTTCACAGTAGTTTGTTGATAGTAACTCTCCCTCCAGACCAACCTCTTGTTGGCTAGTAAAAAAGACTAAAGTGCATTGATATCATCACTTCCTGTACCTTTATGACTCTGGAGAAGAGTTCTTAAATCCTAAAACTCAATACCTTTTTCCTTTGCACTGCTGAGCAGAAAACACTGAGAAAAAAGCAGGTGGCAGCAGACATCGCTGCCCACGTCCTCATGCCAATCTTGACACACAATTTCAGTACTGCGCATTTGGTTGTAAATTTTGCCAGTGGCAGCACATAAAGTGCTAACTGAATTAAAATGCTTTTAATGCTTCCCTTTCAGTCAAGACATGGGGGAGGAGAACTGTTAAATATGGGAAAGGATGGGAAGGAGAGAAGGACCAACTTACGGTGTGTTGTGAAATTTCAGACAGGAAGTCTCTCCTGCTTTTATATTTAAAGATAATTAATATGACAACATGTGGTAGATGCATTGACTAGATTAATGCTTTTAGACTGAAACTGTTTGTGTTCATGATGATTATTATCAACTTCTTGTAGGTGTATGTTTACCTCAACATCAAAAATGTTTAAGTTGTGATGCTGTTCAATTTTTCTAAGCCTCCATAAATATTTTAACTATAAAACTGTTGTTGGGGGAGATACAACATATTTTCAGTTTAATATTCATTACCTATAAATATTTTATTTCTCATATCACCAGCTTCGTGTGTGTGTGTGTGTGTGTGTGTGTGTGTGTGTGTGTGTGTGTGTGTGTGTGTGTGTGTGTGTGTGTGTGTGTGTGTTTCTGTGTGTGTTGTTGAGATCAGTTGTGCTGCAAGATATTGTTTGACATCTGTAATCAATGAAGCCACTGAACCTACAAGGTCTGCCTCACTTGAACAGTTTTTGGGTTTGATTCCGAGATCACACTTTCTTCTGTTAATTAATTCATCAAAAATAAATGCTAAAAAGAATTTAGCAGTTAATTTCAATGTACAGTACTTGGACTATATTTATTTGAGTATATACTGATTACATCCCATAAAGGGGGATGTATTGTAATTGTAAGTGTCTGTGCCTTCGTCCGTTCGTCGGTCTGTTCGTCCAGTAGTCCACCAAATATCTTCACAATTGTTACAAATAGAAATATGAAACAAAAAGCACATTACTCAGGCGGCAAAGGGGATGAAAATGACATGATGACCTTGACCTTAAGAAAACTAGGTAAAGGTCAAATTTCAACTTTTGTACACTCAGTAACCAGATAAGATAGAAAGATGAGGCAGAAGGCCAGTGTAAGACCATAGATCAAAGCTAATGGTTGATCTACCTATGCTTTGATTTACTCTGACCTATGAAAGTAGGTCAAGGTAAAATTTTGGATTCAGAGACTGCAACATCCCGCGACTTACCATGACCTACCCTGAAAGTAGGTCAGGGTAAAATTTTGAATTCAGGGGTGTCACGGCATGTTGCAGTCTCTGACTGCCTTGGTTCTGTTGTTGTCATTGTTCCATGCTTTATTCACTTTATATAAAATAAAGGGACCAAGTAATCATAAAAAATACAACAAATATTGGACAAGCATTATTGATTAGTTGGAAAAAGTAAAACAATACTAAACTCGCTTACCATAACAAGTGCTACCTGGCCATTTGCAGCGCCTTAAATTAATTGTTTACCTCTTTCATGATAAAACGAGTCAGTTGGGAATCGTGTTTACTTTCATTTTGAGAGCATTAGAAGCTTACATATCAGTGAACCCTGCAGGAACATAGATCAAATACTGGGGATGTGACCGAAGTCTCCCTGCTGCACATAAATACACGATTGATGTTCAGCTGGCATGCACCTTGGAGCTGCTGGCATTTGTTTTCATGTATTGTTCTCAAGTGTTCAATGAAGAAAAGAGAAAAAAATCTATCCTTGCTAAATGGGATTTAGAAACATATAGGTCTAAGGTCCAGACTGGTGCATGGATTTTCAATAGTCTCTTCCTAATGAATGTTTTCACTTTTTACCTGTCAATGACACAACGATCTCCTGCACTTAGCATACATTAAAGCGACAACCATATCAGATCATGTTTAAAAAGTTGAAAACATAAAAGATCCTGGTTTATTGTTAAAGATGTTCTTCATCTGCAATTAGACACCCACATCAAATCACAGTACACAAAAAAGTCGGCAGCACACTAAAGAGACTGTGAAAACACAATTAACCCCAAACAGCTGGTAGAGAGCGACAACTCTGCACTTCTCAAGTGTTAACTTGCACATATTGCAGTGACAAATGATGCAGAAATAGTGTGAAAACGCAATGTTTTCTAATTATGGCCATGGTGAACAGCAGTAGATGTGCTTTGCTCTTAAATTTTCATAGATGATCATTAACTGGTTAAGGGTGAACACATCTCTGTCCCAGTGCCTTTGCCTAGCTTAGCTTTTAGGATGTCAGGAATATGAATTATTCAACGTCTTGATTAAAATAAAGAATCCTTTAATGGTCAACATGCTGACTCCTGCATGAACATTAAAGGAAATCTTTATTACAAGATACAATAAATCTTTGTTGATTCAGTAACAACTAATGAAACTAATTGGTGTGCTTCTTTTTATTATTATATGCTGCTTCCACTGAGTAGCCAAATGTACTTAATTCATTATAAATGTGTGCTGTTGTAAATGAAAGAAAATGTATCTAATCTTATTCATCATCGTTAACACCATGAATTGCTACCATAGTCTAACTTACTGCTCCCACTTTTTCTATTTCAAAGTAAAATCTTTCCTCAGGTCTTGTATTTGTCCATCCATCCATCCATCCATCCATCCATCCATCCATCCATCCATCCATCCACTGGAGCTGATCCAGTGTTCCTCGACCGGGACAAAAATCGCATTGTTCCTCCAGAATCCACGGTTCGACTATAGGTCTAAGTCTCCTCTCCAGTACCTTGAAATAGACTTTCCCAGGAGGCTGAGGAGTGTGATCCCCCTATAGTTGGAACACACTCTCCAGTCCCCCTTTTTGAAAAGAGGGACCACAACCTCTGCCAATCCAGAGGTACTGTCCCCAACTGCCATGTAATGTTAAAGAGACGTGTCAACCAAGACAGTCCCTGCACATCCAGAGATTTGAGGTACTCAGAGCGAATCTCATCTACCCTCGATGCCTTCCCACCAAGGAGTTTGGCAACCACCTCGGTGACTTCAGCTTGGTGATGGATTAGTCCACCTCTGACACCTCAGCCTCTGCTCCCCTCTGCGGTGCACTGCTTTCCCCTCCTGAGGCGCCGAACAATTTCCTAGAATTTCTTTGAGGCTGATGGATAGTCCTCCTCTATGGCCTCTCCAAACTCCTCACAGACAAGAGTTTTTACCTTCGCGACTACTCGGGCTGCAGTATGCCTGGCCTGCCTCTACGTGTCAGCTGCCTCTGGAGCTCCACAATTCAACAAGATTTTCTAAGCTTGACAGCATCCCTTACGGTGGTGGACACCGGGTATGGGGGTTACCACCACGACAGGCACCAGAGACCCTGCAAACACAGCTCAGACCAGCCACTTCGACAATGGAGGTTGAGAACGTGGTCTACTGTGAATCAATGTCCCCAGCCTCCTGTGGGGTCTGGGAGAAGCTCTCCCTGAGGTGGGAGTTGAAGATTTACTGACAGTGGGTTCAGCCAGACATTCCCATCTCTTCTTCTTCTTCTTTTCCTTTCGGCTTTTCCCTTCAGGGGTCGCCACAGCGAATCAATTGCCTCCATATAACCCTGTCCTTTGCATCCTCTTCTCTCACACCAACTACCTTCATGCCCTCCCTCATTACATCCATAAACCTCTTTGGTCTTCCTCTAGGCCTCCTGCCTGGCAGTTCAAAACTCAGCATCCTTCTACCAATATATTCACTATCTCTCCTCTGGACATGTCCAAACCATCTCAGTCTGGCCTCTCTGACTTTATGTCCAAAACCTCTGTGCTGTGCTGTCCCTCTGATGTACTCATTCCTGATCCTATCCTTCCTGGTCACTCCCAAAGAGAACCTCAGCATCTTCATCTCTGCTACCTCCAGCTCTGCCTCCTGTCTTTTCGTCAGTGACGCTGTCTCTAGACCAAACAACATCGCTGGTCTCACCACAGTTTTGTACACCTTTCCTTTCATTTTAGCTGAAACTCTACTATCACACATCACACCTGACACTTTTCTCCACCCGTACCATCCTGCCTGTACACGTTTCTTCACCTCTTTTCCACACTCTCCATTGCTCTGGACTGTTGACCCTAAGTACTTAAAATCCTCCACCTTCTTGATCTCTTCTCCCTGTAACCTCACTTTTCCACTCTCATTCACACACACGTACTCTGTCTTAGTGCGGCTAACCTTCATCCCTCTCCTTTCCAGGACAAACCTCCACCTCTCTAGCTTCTCCTCCACCTCTTCCCTGCTCTCACTGCAGATCACAATGTCATCTGCAAACATCATAGTCCATGGAGATTCCTGTCTAACCTCATCTGTCAGCCTATCCATCACCATAGTGAACAAGAAGGGGCTCAGAGTTGATCCCTGATGTCAGCCCGACATTCCCATAAGACTCTCAAAACAGGATTGGGCCTGCTGAGTCTGTCTGGCCTCCTGCTCTGCTAGCGGATCCAGCTCACCACCAGGTGGTGATCAGTTGACACCTCTCCTCTCATCACTGGAGTGTTCGGGGAGGCCGTTCATCCCAATCACACCATTCAGGTTTCACTGTCATTGCCCACATGAACGTCCCCAAGAAGAACAATGGAGTCCCCAGCTGGAGCACTATTTAGTAGCCCTCCCAGGGACTCCAAGAAGGCCTAGTATTCTGCACTGCTGTCTGGCCCGTAGGCCAAAAGAACAGTGAGACACCCGTTCCCAACCTAAAGGGGTGCAGTTACGCGATCCTCTCGTTCACCGGTGTAAACTCCAACATATGACAGCTGAGCTGTGGGGCTATAAGCAAGCCCACACCAGCCCGACACCTCTCATCTTGGGCAATACCAGAAAAGTGAAAAGTCCAGTCCCTCTCAAGGGTTTGTGTTCCAGAGCCCAAGCTGTGGATGGAGGTAAGCCCAACTATACGTATCTAGGTACGATGTCACGGTTCATGATATTTTCGCAGTCATAGGGGTTTTGAGACTGCTCTTAATCTACTTTCTAAATACAATCTACCCTTGTACTTAGACAGTGGATTATTGATCTGCACACATTTGGTCTAAGGAAGCTCAAACATGATGACATGATCAGCTCCATTATAACTTTTCAAAACCAAGATTCTGAAAGGATTCAGTTGCAGAAGGGTGTTATATACCAATTTATAGAAACTAAATTGAGCAACACAAAATGTTCCTATTTCATGGCAGCTGAAAAGTATTTTTATTTTCAGTGTTACGTTGAAAAAAATGTTTTTCCAGCACTTTCTGTGCTGCCAGTGTGACACCAATTCTCTTTTTTTTTACTGGATCAAGACTATTTTGTGAATATTTTCACTAATGGGTAGTGGGAGTGTGGTGGGGGTTTCGTTTTTCTTAGGACAGGACACACTTATTATAAATACAAGATTTTTATTTGTCAATTCAAATCATGTATAGGTTGAGTAGCAGTACAATAATATCATCCAAAGGTTGAGTATGAGTCTTATAATATCATCCATAGGTTGACAGACAGACATACAAAAGTATTCTAATTTCAAGTACAGTATATGAAATGATCTGGCCAGCTGCTTCTGTCAGTGTCTAACTTCTTCCAAGGATACCGACAGTCATGTAAGCATTTCCAAATATGGTCTAACAGGTAATTATTTTCATGCAGCGTCTTCATGACCTCGAGACATCCTGGGGCCACCTATCCGAGCGCTGAATAATTTGACACACACAACAATCCAGATCTTTGGTTCTATGACATGATATTATTTTATTTGATTATTTTATTTGATTATTTTATTGTATTTAAAACTTTCCACCACAGGAATAGACAGTGCACATCGTTTCTTCGTGTAGTCTGTTCACTCCCTATTGATTTCATTGTACCAAAATTGGCAGAATTTCATGTAGAGGGCACTACTTAAGAAGTCCTCAAGGAAAGAGAATGAATGGAGCCACATGGCTAAGAACTAAATGAGAATAAATTATTTCTCATGAAGAAGGCAATTTGCCCACCTAATGTAAGCAGCCGGCATTCTACAGCTAACTGGAAGTTAAGTGAGGATTTATAACAAGACACATTCCTAAAAGTCACTCACAGACTCCAGAAATCAAATCAATGAAATCAAATCAAACGACCACTTGAAGGATCCAAAAGGGCCTCCATTTTTGACAACCAAATATAGATCCTGCTAATGTGACAAGCAATATTTCACCAATTATTAGTGTCATAAATTAAAATGTCAAAGTGGCTTGTGTCATGTGATATCACAAATACTTAAAGAGAGTTGATTTAACAACTGTACCATGAAAATGACATATGCATTGTCTCTACCATTATTAAAAACAGAGAGAAATTTACCGGATTTCTTTTTTCAATTCTTTCGGGCTATCCAGCAAGGCCCCCATTTACTAGAGTAAAGCTTTGGTAATGTCCAATGCTGTTATTTGGCCCTAGCTCTATTCACTCCCATTCAATGAAGAAAACAGGAGGCTGGGACAAAAACCAGCCTTGTAGGTCAGTGATAGAGCAAATACTGCAATAAGAATGCTTCCCCGGGTTCAAATCCTGACAACTGCACAAGCCAGTGCCAACTATGGGCCTGCCCCAAGCCAGGATATGTGCAGAAGGTTGCACCAGGAAGGTCATCAGGCGTAAAAAACTCTGCCAAACAAATACGAGTGTTAAAATGAAGAAATGATGACATGCTGTGGTGACACTTAATGCGACAAGCCAAAAGGAAGGTTTTTTTTAACTCCCATTCATTGAAGACTCATAGGCAGATCCAGTGGTAGGGTCAGCGGGGCAGGACCCAGTTCAAATTTCATTGACTCAAGTGGTCCTATCCTGTCACTTGTCTTATTTGTAACTGTAGTGATGCTGTGTTTACTTCATGTGGGACTGAAACTTAACATGGGAAGGACCCCGATGTTTCTGACTTTGATGCAACTTTTATGTCATGAGCATCGCAGAGGTGACATGAATATAGCATGAATCTGTATAGATTCATTCATGAGATATTTTCCCTGAAACAGTTTGTGGTTATGTGAAAGAGCAAATTACTGCTGAGAATAATACCAGAATTCCGGATATTAGAATTCTGAGATTAATTTTCTGGCTGGCAAAACTATTGAAAAGCAACAATTGGAGGTTCCAATTTAAGTCAACTTAGTTGTTATTGAGTCTAGACAGGCTAAAAAGTATGAATTACTTTCTGAGGCTTTTTTCAGCTCTAGTCAAAAAAATTGTACAATTGTTTGAGCACAACACGTGCAAAATGTGTCTGGATTTTACATCCATCCATCCATCCATCCATCCATTTTCTGCCGCTGTATCCACCATAGCGGGTCACGGGGAGCTGGAGCCTATCCCAGCTGGCATAGTGCGTGAGGCGGGGGACACTCCGGGCAAGACACCAGTGTGCCGCGGAGCCACACATAAAGACAGACAACAACACACACACACACACTCACTCCTACAGGCAATTTGGGACCGGCCAATTAACCTGAAGCGCATGCTTTTGGAGGTGGGAGGAAGGAGAACCCGCAGAGAACCCACGCAGACATGGGGAGAGGATGCAAACTCCGCACAGAGCTGGACTCAAACCCGGACCCGCCTTGTTGTGAGGTGACAGCGCTACCCACTGCGCCACCGTGCCGCCCTTTGTCCGGATTTTGCTTTTTGTTATTAAGTAGGTTAGAATTTTACTGTGTTTGTAACACAGCATTCAAGAATGGCCTAACTAACGGTCAGTGCTTTTGTTTTAAACTGTAGAGAAATACATTACATGCATACATTACAGAGACAGATAAAAATGCCTATATTATACGTATTATTCTCTTCAAGTCATTTTGCAGTTCCATTAAAATGAATTTTTATCATTTTTATCTCAAAATCTTTCATTGACATAATGTGCTTGATCAAGGTACAGCTTGTAAATATATGCAATTGCATGTATTTTTCCCCAAAGATAGAGAACTAGTGACAAACAAAGAACGAAATGCATATAAATCTTACAGCATAAGACAATGTGCATACATGTTGTTGCACCTGAATTAGGAAAATCCTAGCTCTGCTCCTGCTCAATTTTAGCACACTCTTGGTGAATTGCAGTCAATTTTGTTACAATGAAATTAATGTGTTCTTCAGCATGTTCACTCCATATAAGAAGTGAACATGCTGTTTGCAAAATGACTATGAAAGGAATGCTCAACCCGAACAGATGTCACTAGCTGTCCCTGGCTCTACGTCCCTCATTGCTTTACAAACTCTTATTCTGTTCCTCTCTTTGTTATTTTCCTCAAAACCAGTATTACAGCATTGTGTTGTACAGTATATCAAAATAACTGTCTAGCTTTAGGGTTTCTGAAATTATATTGCACTAGCGGGAACCCATGGAAATTCCACGATAAAACAATGATATCAGACTTCATACCAAACATATGAAAACAAATGCATTGGTATTATATGGCATCCGACGTAGTCAAAAATCACCGTGGCGACGTAACGACTTTGTGTTGGCAAATCATGGATTTCGCTGGACGGGCATTGGGAAGCTGTAGATGAACGTTAGCAGGCTAACTGGAGATAGAAAGCTAACTAATCATGAGATTGGGAAAGGAGCTAACGTTAACGAAAAAGGCACCTGTCAAAAGAGCAAGTGGAAAAGAAATTTTAGAGAAGTGATAGTTCTGTTAGCTGACTACATGAACAGAACTGTATGTAGTTACTTAAAGAGCGTTTTTGTCAAAGACCCAAGGAGCGTTTTGGATACTACATCGATTGTCCCATTCCAAACGGAAACCAAAGCTGGACAGACCGTTCATGCTAGCCAGCGAGTTTCACTCAGAATTTGTTGCCGTTTTCTGTGTCGTTCCTGCTGTTTGGACTTTCTGCTCAAAAACATGAAAATTGTTGGAACAGTTATGACTCTCTAAAATTATGTTAACTGGGAAGTCCATTTATAGTTATTTCTTCTCCTAACATAGCAGATGCCTTTCATTCACCACATTGTTCATGTGATTCCTTCTGGCAGATGCACCGTGATTGGTTGGGCACTTGATTGACAGGTAGTGGGTAGAGTTGGTGACAGCGTTAGACTTTCAAATGAGCTTATTCAAATATATGGGTGGGGATGCAATATATTTCAAATGACAATATACTTCCAATTTAAAACAACTCCATAAACCATTCATTTGTTCATTCATTTTCTCACCCCACTACATACGCTTGCGCAGGGAGCTGGAGCCTATCCCAGCTTGCCTTAGGGCGTGAGGCAGGGAAACTCCGGGCGCGACGCCAGTGCACTACACACATGCACACAAACACGCAGACCCGCACTCATTCCTATAGACAATTTGGGACCGGCAAATTAAGCTGAAGTGCATGTTTTTGAATGTGGAAGGAAACCAAAGAACCTGGAGAGAACCCACGCAGACACGGGGAGAACATGCAAACTCCGAACAGAGTGGGACTCAAACCCGGAACTGACTTGCTGTGCGGTGACAGCGCTACCCACTGCGCCACCGTGCCGCCCTCATTAAAAACCTCAAGTAACAAAAATAAGATGCAGTCTTAAGTTTTTTTTTAAGTCATAAACTTTATTATTATTGTTATATGAATGAAGTATTTAGAGGAGAGAATTGTACCACAAAACTGAAAAATGTTTTTTAGTGGAGCACTCCCAGAAAATCTGGAAGAATCATCTGCAGACCCCAGTTAACTCTTGAGTGATTCATAATACTTTCATTCAAGCAACAGGGAGTTCAAGAAATGTACATGTCAAACAATATCTCCGTAAAGTGAGTCAATGTGCAAATATTTTTTGTGATTGATTGCTTAGCCACATAACTTGTAGTCTCACATATTCCCAACATTCATTCATTCATTCATTCATCCTCAAACCCGCTTCTTCCGCTGTATTGGGTCGCAGGGTGCTGGAGCCTGTCCCAGCCAACTGGGGACGTGAGTCAGGGTACACTCCAGGCGTGTCGCCAGTGCACCACGGAGCCCAACATACATGTGTTTTAACAAGCCAGCTAGGGACTTAAACTGTAATGATAAAATTCTCATACTCTGCTGTATAACTGATATTTTATGTACTACTTGAACAAGCTACCTTTGGGTCATCAATTAATAAATACAGGCAACAGGTTATGATTGCATTTCATGGTTGACATTTATTCACAGTCTATATCCATTTAACATTCACTTAAATTCAGTTTCATTATTTGGCAGCGAATAAGAGGTACTCAATTCAATTACATTTAATTGAGTTTTGTTTATATAGCACCACATCATAACATCCCATCTCAAGGCACTTTCCAGACAGAGCAGGGAGAGAACGGGTGTTATAGAACCCAGATTGTCCTACATGAGCAAGCACTTTTGGTAATGGGAGCAAGGAAAGAACCCAAGACTTATAGTAGGCGGCCATCTGCCTTGACCAGTTGGGTGGAGAAGGAGAGACAGAGCCACAGTGAGTCAGTGACATAGAAAGACAGAGAGACAATGACACATACACACAAACACACACAGGACAGAGAGACAATGACACACACACACACACACACACACACACACACACACACACACACACACACACACACACACACACACACACACACACACACACACAGACAATGACAAAGAGCGGGAAGGAGAGAGACAAGGGAGAAACAGGAGCAGACAGAACATAATGCAGTTACTAATCTATGCAGTGGTTCATACAATGTAGAAGAAGCTGCTGATGAAGCTACTGGTTATAGAGATGTTATACAGCAAATACTAAAACTACAGATGCCAATGCTGGCAGTGACCATAACAGACCTACGATAACACAGTTATTGGATTGATTAGCTATGGGCTTTATTAAAACGGAAAGTCTTCAGTCTGCTCCTGAACGAGATGATGTCTGACTTACAAGCTGATTCCATGGAGGTTGATAACTGAAAGCTCTGCCCCCAATTCTGCTTTTGGAATTTTTTGGAACCACAAGCAAATCTGCATGATGGGACCACAGAGTTCTGTTTTAAATTCAATTTGGGCTTTAAGAGGGAGTCAGAAATTTTACCACAGGGAAACATAATTACTTAATTTGGTTTCTGTTGAAAACAAGCTGCTTCATTCTGGATCAGTTCAAGATGTTTAATAGACTTGTAGGGGGAAGCTTATAGTAATGAATTGCAGTAATCCAGCCTGGAACTAACTAAGGTATGGACAATCTGTTCTGCATGTTGTTGGGTTAATATGTGCCTGATTTTTGCAATACAGTGCGCCCTCGGGCATTCGCGCATCAACGCTCGCAACTTCACCTCATCAGAGATTTTTGGTAGGCAGTCACGTGATACCGTACACGCATTTGATTGGCTGACGGCATCCAGACGTGCTCTATGTTCCATGAGTCTTGGACTAATGTGAGACACAAAAGTGCTTTAAACAGTCGACAAGAGTGTGGGAAAAGGTAACACAGATAGAAGGTAGTATGGGGAGTATGAGGAGTATTTGTAGTATGGGGAGGATTTGTAAACGTTTATATTTTTAGCACTCTGAGATTTTTTGTAATGTCAAGTGCAATATAAATAAAATTTATTATTATTATTATATTATATTACCGTAAATAATAAGATAAATAGTTTGTCGTTCTATCGTGGAATTTGTTAATCGCATGTGGTTCCTGGAACGCATTACCCGCAAGGAACGAAGGTGAACTGTATTGCGATGGTGAAAAAGAGAGTCCTTGAAATATGTTTTATGTGAGAATTCAAGGGCAGGTTCTTATTAAAGATATCACCAAAGGTTCTTGACAGTGTTGCTGGTGGTCAAGGTGACATCACCTACATTGTTGATGACATTATTGACTGTCATCTGCATAGCAGTGTAAATTCATATAGTGTTTTCTCATATTATTGCTGAAGAGAATCATATGAAATGTGAATAAAATAGGCCCCAACACTGAAACCTGTGGGACTCCATATCTCCATAAGGATGTTCAAACTGATACCTATCGAACAAATATCACCTAAACTAGTCAACTGCAGATCGCCTAATGCCACATAAATGTTCCATTCTGCTCAAACAGAATCTGATCATCAATTGCATCAAAGGCTACACTGAGATCAAATAAGATAAGCACGGAGATAAGAGACAAACACCCAGATGATATTAAAATGTTAGATATGACTTTCATTGGTGCTGTCTCTGCACTATAATGCAGTGGTCCCCAACCTTTTTTGCGCCACAGACCGATTTCATCTAAGACAATATTTTCACAGACCGTTCTTCATTTGCTTGATAATCATTAATGACGCCAGGACGGCTGTAGTCTAATAATAAATCAGATGTAAACCGGATGTCCGGTCTACTCCGTAGTTTGGTTTTCTTTCCGGTCACTGCAGAAAATCCCGCTTCACAAAGATAGGAGGTTGGAAATGGAAGCAGGGTTTTCGATACTTTTTGGCTGATCTCAGGATAGTCTGTCTTGACTTTAATTCAGAACACTGGCGCAGTCGTGGGCGCTTAATTTAGGGGTAACCTAAATAAAACATCTTTCAGACTCCGAAATAGATAAAACAAAAGTAATGTAAATTATTTTTTCTTTCTGTGCGGCCCGGTACCAAATGACCCATAGACTGGTACCGGTCCGCAGCCCGGGGATTGGGGACCACTGCTATAATGAACTCTGAATCCTGACAAAAAAACCTCAAAACTCAAAATAAATAATTGTTTTGTAAAAACAGGGTGACTAAAGATTCTGCTGAAACATTTTCTGAAGATATATTTTATGTACTGATTTCAATTTGATAATATAGAGCTACTTATGGAGACAAACTGTACAGTAAACTGTAGCATGTCAACTGAATTTAATAGAACATTTTCAAGTTCAGTCAATCATTAATTTTAACTTGCTAGAGCTACATATGTTTTCTTTATAATTTTCTTCAAATAATATTCTACTTGGAAAATTTGAGACAAAGTTTCTTTATAATTTACATTGTGTTAGTGCATATTTCTTTCTAACTTACTGCTATATTTCTGTGTTGAGACAAACCTATTTATTTCATTATTTTATTTGACAGTGGTGCTCTGCAGCATACTGGCGTCACGCCCGGAGTTTGACCCACCTCACGCTCTATGCCAGCTGGGATAGACTCCAGCTCCCTGTGACCCGCGCAAGCCGATGGAGCGGGTGGGGAAATGAATGAATGAATGACCGACAGTGGTATTTCTACAACTCTACTGATAGTAATTAGATCAATATACTATGTCACATGATTTATAAATGACTGCCACTTAAAACAATAAATGCCAGATTGCCATGCACTTTTTTTTGTGGTGCGCTAATATATCCCTTTTGAAACTCATTCTTGTTGACGTGCTCATGAAGATAGGTATACACAGTTAATCTAGTGCATGACTTTCACACTGTGATAGTATATACTATTTACTATATATACTATATACTATATCCTGTTTTTCAGTTTCAGATGTCATTAAAAACGAGGACCTACTCAAATGCTTAACAGAAAGTGTGGTTAAATCTCCTGAACCTAAAAACTCAAAAATGCTCTTTGGATTGTCTGTAGCCTCCCTGGTGTGGAGGGCCATCAAATATGTCACTAGGGGGCAATGTTATACTGCAGCAGGAAAGACGTGCCACCAATATAACATACATCCATTACCATAGCAACAACTGTTTTCTACACCACTCTCCATTGTGAAATGTATTTTGAATCTTTTCTCTGTTGCTCAAAACCACAGAACAGAGGTTAGAATGAGTCATAACTGGCAATGTACATATTGATTGATAAAAATTGCTATGAGGAATCAGACTCAACACTTGAATACTGATCTTTCAATTTAGGCTAAATGTTGTTTTCCCACATAAAAGAGACTCACTATTACTATTCTATTAATACAGGCAAGACATCATGGACAGGAATGTACAGATCCCTCTTATTAGCAATAAAGTGCATTTGGCTGGACAGAGACACAATTTGAGGTCAATATTGAAGGTCATTGCAGAACAGAGGCCTTATCATGGGTGAAAATGTGCGCTCTCAATGCTCTGCCCGATCTCTCTCTCACTATGGAGGGTGATGTCAAGGTTCAAAACACAATATTCACGGCTGGCTCAAGTGGTAATGGGGACTCAAGCTTCTTGTAACCTCACAATTAAGTTAGAACCTTAAGGAAAGAAAGCATCTTTATGAATTTCTATGTGTTGGTGGAGGTTTTGGAGATTAAGACATTATTTAGGCCTTCTATTATTTTGGATTCCCTCTACGTCATCTTTGGACAGGTCTAAGTACAGATACAGACTATTAAACCCGGTGATGGTCCGTGCATTTTACACCTTTAGTGATGTCCTACTTAGTCAAACTTGCATAAATACATCCCAGAATACAGCAAGTGGCTGCTACCGCTGCCACCACGTAGCGTTCAGGACTTAAATGAACTCAAATGAACAAAACCCATCACTTTCAAAGTGGTGTCAGCCCTAGTCCTTTTTTGTCACTTGCACAGGAGAACCCGCAAAGTCTCTGTATAGTTAGTGATGGGCAGATGAAGCCCCATGAAGCATTGAAGCTTTTCATCCCAATCGGTTCACTGCGGTTCGAAGGCTTCATTTGCTCTAGTCCGACATCTGCTGGATGCTTAAATATCAGTTGGCATGAGTTTGAAGTGTGTGGCATTTTGCAGAAAGCCTGTGAATACTGTATAACTCAGCAAAATAAGGAAGTATGCAAAACATGTACATTTTAGTGATGGCAGTACACCATGTGTGTGTGTGTGTGTGTGTGTGTGTGTGTGTTTGTGTGTGTGTGTGTGTGTAAAAAATCAAAAATCAAATGAATATATCTGTTAATAACTTAAGTTTTATTTAATTAATAATTAATAAATTAACTTTTTTTAACTCCAAATGCTTGCACACGTATACAGTACACACACACACACACACACACACACACACACACACTTTGCAATATGGAAAATGATCATTTGGACATGATGAAAATGAAAGTACAGTAAACATGTACGGTGAGGGGAGGGTTGTTGGGGTTGGGGTGTGGACAATGATTGAGCTTTTGTAACGTTGAGGTATAGCCAGTGATTATGCTTGGGTCATATCATTGGTTTTATTTAAAAACAACATTTCTGTCCACTGTGGCAGGTCTTACGTGATTTCTTTTTTTTTTTTTGACAATATTTACTGTGCTTTAGAAAACACTTACCTTTCATCGCTGTCAAAACTCGCGGTGCTGATAAGTGCATTGATCAACACGTTTATAAACGTAGCAACTCCCAAGAATGGGATCGGGACGCCGTTCCTCCTGAAGGACAACCTCCATCACAGAGTTCTCCCACCAGCATGCAGCATTTCCCGGTTGGACCCAGAACTGGCGTCGGCAAGGAACGTGAATGAATGAATGAATATGAGTCATAAAGTTCATGTATTTATTCAAAGAAAGAAACAGACGAACAAATATCTAACTGTAAAGCATGCTTATCAATGTCTTCGACGTTATACGTCAGAAAATAGCCGGTTTTAGCTCCGTCAATTCTGAGTGTACATGGTGACACGGGTCACACACACTAACGACTCAGCGGTTTTCGTCTCAGGGAGTCGCCCCCGCGGATAGGAAAAGTTTCGGTTACAGCGTCCACATGACAATGCAGACCTGGTGTTTTCAAAAAACTTCACTTTGTCCAGCGTTTTCGTCCCGGATATCTGCGTTGTTGTGTGGACGAAAGGCGTGATCACAACAAAAAGCCTTGTTGCCCGATGCCTTACGCCATATTGTTCACGTGACTCCCTCTGGCAGATGTGTCGTGATTGGTTGGGCGCCGTGATTGGTTGGGCGTGTGACAGTGTGAAACTTTTCAAGTGAGCTTATCAAATATATAGGTGGGGATATACAGTATATTGAAATACAGTCTATTTATTTAAGGAAAATGCATTTAAATATAATTAACTTTTATCATAAATATTATGATTCTGGTTATTAAGGCCAGCAGAGAAGGCTTTGCTGGCCCTGATGGCCCACCATTTATAGATTTATTTATTGGTTTAATTTCAACCTATAAATACTCTGGACCATCTGTACCATCGAATGGGGCATTTAAGGAGAATTTTAATTAATAACAAAGATCCTCTGAACAGAGCACATTTAAATCCTATTTTGGTTTTCTCTGTCTGCTTGCACTTCATTCATTTATTGACTTGAGAAGCAGGAGTGTAAAAACATATTTTTCTTTCTTCATCAGTTTGTTCTCTCATAGCTGATGTGATTCGAATAATACCGTAAACTGTGAACTTAAGCAGGTGTGTCACTCTCAGCAAACACTGGCACTTTTAATAGTTCCAGTCACTCAGGCTTCCTAAGTGTGCACAAGAGGTGTATCGTAAAGTAGCACTTGTTCATAGAAATAATACACTATTCTTCAATTGCATCACCTTTAAAACTGAGAGAAAAGGTTAACTCTACTTGGAGGCCATTTATTCTCGTTAGATCCTTTGCGGAAAGGGTAATTTCGTTCACGAACGAAGAGCACTCGTCCTTTGTAACAAAGGTAACAGGCATTCACAACTCAACAAGCACTCTATGAATGAGTTAGGAAGTGATGACGTCGCTCTTGAGCTTTGACACTCTTTTGATTGACATTCGACACAAGTGCGCACACGGGGTGAAATATTTACCCACGCGCTATAAGCACACTTTTTTTTTTAAAACCTACGGGTGCCTGCTGGTTATATTATATGACAGGCTCAGAGTAACTGCATGTCCTTTGACCTCTGTGCTTCCAAAATAGTGAAACGACCTTGTCAGGACTTCACAGTCACAGCCGCAGTTGTTGACTGCGTACTTTTTGGCCACCACTCAAGTAGCTTCACACGACTGAGGTGAAAAGTAGAGACTCCTTCAACACTCATATCACGGACTAAACGTTTAGGACTCGATAAACTTCAGGGAACACCACCTCGAGCTCGAGGACTCCTGTCATCACAAATGGGTAAGCTGCTCAAAACTGTGTAGCTTCAGACAGTTTCATGTTGTTGTAGGTTAGAGATAGGAAGACATCTAGCTTCACCATACAGTCATAATCATAAGCTAGGTTGGAGTGTCTTGAAATCCTAGTGAGCAAACAGGAGCTACCAGTTGAACACTGTGTATCATTTGAGGTCAAGGGGGTTCCCAGGTAAAGACTTCATCTGTGACGTGTCTCCTCCATGGGCAGCTCATATACTGTATTAGTGGAGAAAAAGACAAGATATAACTCTCAGAAGTCGGAACAAGTTTGGACATTTACCCTGTCTTGTTTTTGCATGTGGTTCTCCTTTCTCGGCACTAACAATTTTCTTTTTTTAAATTTGGAGTAGATATTAGTACAACTGCTCATTATTCATCTGTTGTTAGGCTATTCCATATGTTTTTTCAATAATCTTTTCCTCTGTTTTTCATACTAATACTGCCAGAATTAATTTATTCAAATACCTAATTCAGAGTGGTTATATGAGAACCTCTCACTCATTGATTCATAAATGATTAGAATTTGTGACTCACAGCTTGTCTTATAATGGAATTGAATTAAAAAAGTAATTTTGTGCTGGAGTGGATCTTTGTACAAGGAAAAGCTGATTATATTTTAAGGCCCAGATATGGTATTTGGAACAGTTTTTTGTCTTTTCTCAACTTTGAGATAAATTGCTTTTACTTTTTCTTTTTTCTAGTTAAATTAAAACGACCCAAGACCCATGCAATCTCATGATGCTTCATCACAACCTGCAATTGTATCAAGGTCATGATAATATTCTACATATGGGACATTGAAATGTATACTTTGAAGAGTCTTGTGATTCAGGTTTTAGCAATAAAGGACGTAGTGCAGATATGTGATCTCTGACAGCTTTGGAGTTGAATATTGTGTTGATAATGTCATTAATGTCATCCAATGACATCCTTATGACATCCTAATGTCAGATGTGATGTTCCTGTTTCTCAAACTTTATGTCAGACAGCGATGTAAATTGCACTGTAATCTGAGAGAAATAATACACAATTATTTATTACCATATCACTTCATTATGTACAGGAATGCACTGTAATCTGAACCATACACTTCAGGCCATCGTAGAAGGATAAAATAAAGTCTAGGAATTAAAGTTTGAAAATGAAATAGACATACTAGGACTTGTTCTGCTGCTGTATACAGATAAGAGCTACGTAAGCGGATGCCATTGATTCATATGAGATATCATTTTTACGATGATTCTACCAAAATGGCCTGTGGCTCAGGCTCAGTGTTCATCCACTTATTTGTAGGTTGGTGGTGTGTTCTCTGTCCTTTCTCTACCTCTGGGGAGTTACTGTGAAAACAGTTACTGTGGCTGAAGATCAGGTGACAGCCTGCCTTAGATGGTAGCTTCGCTCTGTGAAAGACAAAATGTTGTCTTGTGTTGTAATCCATAACATAATCCAGTAAATCAATGATAAAGCAATGTCCAGTATTTTGATGTGTATGTACAAAAATAATAATAATTAGCTGTATATTAAGCTGTATATTTAATTTCTTATATGTAATTTTAATTGTCATACAGCTTAATAAAAGTTGTTCAGATTTATGTGGTGATTTTACTCTCCAATCATGTCATACTCTTTACTTTATACTTCCTTCAGAAGTCATAAATTCCTTACATGAATCCACTGGTTTCAAAGGGAGGACACTTCTCTTTGTGTTCAGCTCCCCTGTCGGGCTCCTTTGAGCAAAGAGGAGTGGTAGTGGGTTAGTGTCCCAGAGCAGTTGTTGTCCGGAAGCTGACCTATTCAGGCCTCTCCAGTTTTGTCATGCATTAAAATGGGTCAGACCTGCCTCTCTGTAGTGACCTAACTTTACTGAAATGTGGTAATTGGGGAATCCTGGGATCCCTGTGGCGATGTTTGGGCAACGCTTTCAATAAATTAATTTGCTGTAGATGTTGCTAGATGAGAAACAGGTCAGCATTTAATTTAAACTATAAAGCACCTTGGCATGCTGTGTCCCTCGCTCAGATTCTGACCTTGGTAAATTATTTAAATCACAATTGTTTTCTCTATACAAATGTAATTCCCATCTCCCTGAAACTGAAACTGGTATCAGTGATCTAATATCAGTGTCTTATATGACAAAGACAATCATCAATTACTCACAGCAGAGAGGTTGGAAAAAAATTGTGGGTACCTTTTAATAAAAACGATGATTGTAAGGGTAAAAATAATTGCAATTAATTCCCATAAACATTTCTTTGTCATTTTCTGTGTAACTGTTAAATACTTAATACAGTACTGTATTGTATCGGTAGTGTTCTAAAGGATTCTCAAGAAATGTGTTGAACTTTCACAATCTGTGACTCATCTATATTTTCTGGTTTATTAGAGGCAGAGAATGGATGATAAATCCTAAATGTCAGATGGTGAGTGGTTTGTTCGAGAGCACTTCTTGCGAGGCAAGCACTGAAAGCAAACTGACAGGATATTCATGCTGGAAATGTCATAATGTTTTCTAATGGAAACCAACCCTTTCCAAGGCAAATGATTCTGCAGTGGCAAAAGAGAGAGAACATTAATGTAAAAGTATCCTAGTAAATCATTTACAACTGTTTTCCTAACCTGTCATTCTGGGACAGGAACATCCAGCATGTGTTTCCACATGTCAGGTATACCGTCTCCACCTACTTGTTCTCCTCCAAGGAGTACAAGAAATTATTTTGCCCCTCAGCAACTTTTGTAATTGTATAATTGGAGCCTGTTGGAGGAGTTTTCCCATTATCCCCCAGGTGCTCATTGTCAAACCCTGGGTTTACAAAAACACTCCTGAAAGTTGAAATTTTTCACAGTGAAACATTAAATTCTTATTGTGAAACATTGAGTGTTATGTATCATGCTTTGCTTTTGTTCGAAATGCTCCTGAATGTGCTGTGACATAAAAGAGTATGTTTAGCTGCTGTCAGCGTCTGAGGAGCTCAGTGGTATCCAGTAGGAGTGTAAGAGCCTTATGAGTGCAAGAGTCTTACGAGGCAGGGGGTGAGTTTGTGGCTTAATTAGTGACACGCTGACGAGAGCAAAACTTGTAGACAACAGCATCATAATGGAAATATATCAAAGACTGAAACATTGCACAATAATATATTTTTGTGGTTGAATAAACTGTCTAGACTATTCTGCCACTTCCAAAGTGATTTCAGACAGTTGAATGACTGCAGTTTGCATTGATTCATCATCTCCTGGAAATTTACTGACTAGATAATCAGAAGGAGGTTACCTGTAGTATAAGGAAGAGGTGAAGACCATACTATAGCAATTTATGTCATAAAGGCTGATATTAATTTATAACATAGGCCTGTCAGTCGTCCACCTAATTTGAAGCAATTAAAGTTTCTAACCCTGAAAAAATAATATTATGAAAAGGCTGTTAAATGGCACAAGAAGTTTAATCGAACATATCAAATAATTTTTATACTCCTGCAGTCAGTTCAAGAATTCTAATGCAGGAAACAAAACAGATTAGTGCGGCAGTGACCTAGTGGTACAGCAGGTGGTAGAGCTGGTCGTTCAACGTTCCAAGATTGGCGGTTCAGTTCCTGCCCCCACCCCAAAAAAAAACCACCCGAAGTGTGAGCTGACAGTGGGAGGTGTCGGCTTGTCTCTAGAGCACTGCAGAGGTTCCCTTGACCAAGGCGCCGTCCCCCTCACAAGCTGCTCATTTGGGGCGCACCAAGAAGGAGCTGCCAGCCACTCTACCTCCCATTGCATGTTTACAGGCTACCTTGTGTGTGGTTGTGTGTATTATGGGGGCATGTACACACTAATATACAGTATGTATGCATACATGTGACTGACTAACATACTAGAATGTGCATTCTTAATTTCCCTTTGAGGATCATAACAGAAAAAAAAAAAAAAGATTGCTTTAAAGTGGCAAAAGGTGAAAAATATCTTTCATTTCTGAAGAAAAGAGTGAAAAAAACGTTTGCCTCCGAAGCGTGGCATGTAAATGCCACGGTTTACATATCTATAGATTTGGAGAACAGATTAATGTGGATTAACTGTAAAAGTACTGTTTAAGAGGGTATTCTGAGGGCGCTGCATTCATGAATAAATTACTCAGTTTACTTGAGGGTATAACAGCTGTCAGGAAAATAGTGTAATAGCTGATCTATACTTGTTTAAATCATGTTATTTCCAAACTGTGTATGGTCTAACGGCATATTTTCCATTATAATCTGTTTCCAGTACTGGTGTTGACTCCGATGTTGTATGGGACAAGCCCCCAGTATAAAGCGAATGCATACGAAGACTCAGACAGACACATATATCAGGTGGTTCTGCTCTATTGTTGATCGTACTATGGGATCTTGTTCATGTGAAACACTAGTTTTTGACATGTACAGACATACAAGAATCAATTCTCAAATGTAGCTCAATAAATGATGCTTGGCTGGCCTTGATCCAATGTTTACTATGAAAGAGAAATGAACAGGGATGAGTGGTGATATGTGTATTTAGTGAGGGAACTTATTGCTGTCCTTTGAGGGCAGCCAGTCTATGTTTGGAATGCTCGAGAAATATTTACAGGAGTCATCGACACTGAAACTCCCTTCTGTCATCACTCTAGTTTAAAATAGAGGAGTTGCTGTCCGTAACTGATTGTGTCTCTCTCTGTTATTGTTTTTTTTTTTTTTCTCCACATTTGTTCACTACTTCTTTTAGGACAATACTTTTAACCAGGGCTTTGAACCAGAATTTTTTGCCAATCGGTTCGTTCTGAACAGAAACGGAATTATAACGTTTCCGGTTTTGCGTTCCACCTATAAACTGATGTTCCTGAACCGGTTAGAACAAAAAAATAAAGTTCCTGACCCGGTTAATAACGTACCTTGTAAATATAAATACGTAGGTGCTGTATTTTGTGCACCATAAGACACGCTTAAAAGCCTTAAAATTTCTCAAAAATGAACGCTGCGCCTTTTAACATTAAGCGTCTTATGTGTACATTGAGTTCCAAAATCCGTAAAAATGTTTTTGTGTGACTTTGGTCAGCGCTCCACCAGATCGGCCATTGTCCACCGACATAGGACGTAATACGTCACTACGGAGGCCGGCAGTGATTTCCTGTGGAAATTTCTTGAAAACTTCAAGTTAGTCTTTCCAGCATAGATACCAGCAGTTCCGTTGCTATGGTGTCTGACTTTCTGTCTCTCCATGCCAGCAGTTCCTGACAACCAGGAGCAAAGGTCGCGACGGCTCCAGCTGACAACTGTTTGGTGAAATAAACGCCTCACACTGGGGGCACAAATAACTTTGCACCCGTTTGAATTGGAGCTGAACTAAAGTTTCTCCGGTGAGCACAGGAGGAGAGAGATGATCTAGTATTACATATGCTATCCTCAAACTCACTCCACCCCCCGATGGAGCACTTTCAGGAGCTTCTCACCAAGTTTAGTAGACAACAGGCCAAGTTTCTCCAAGCAAGGGAGGACATAGTTTTACTGGCATTTGAAATGCTGCTCTTCATTGCATTCATCTGGACCCCTGCTTTTGAATACTGCCCTCACTGTTAAAAGCCTTCTTTGGAGACAAGCACTCACTTTGAGACAGAAATACCAAAATAAAATGTGACATACACACACATTGACTTGTTGACAGTGACAGCATGTCCCGGTTACCAGACTATGAAGTAAACATCCTCTCTTCGTGTGGTCGCCTCCTACAGATTTGTCAGTGGATCATTGCAAACTCTGTTTTGTTTTGGTACTGAAACCTTTACAGAAGAGGTACTGTATTTAGATTAAGATCAATCATGTTCAAAGTCATGACAAATCACCCAATCAGGAATGAATCAGACTGTATGGCATATGTGTATGTGTGAAATCATAATGATAAGACATCTTTTGTGTTTGATAGGAATGAAGAATTTGATTACGACACAAGGTTTTTCACATTCATACGTGTTCTTTTGGTGTCAAGGTTGGTGCCAGTACAAAAACACCCAAGAGCACATACTGAGTTGCTCTAGCTGAACCAGATGGGGATGTAACCATGTACTCAACACCATCGCAGAGCATCTGTAGCATTATCACCAGCTGTTAGAAATCAAGATTTATGAAGAATAACATTAACTTTGTCAGCTGGGGCAAAGTCAAGAACAACATTAAGAGCAACACCTGGCTTCTCCACACTACACAGGACTGGCAGCTGTTGGCGGGCCTAGGTAGCCAACTCAAATTCCCTTAGTAGATTGCTAAGACCACCCTCAGACTTGAAACCGTCCTTGACTCATAGGCAACAAAGGGAAGAGTGCAGGGATTGAGTGCAGAGACCTTTGAGCAGAAGAAGGAGAAATATGATAGCCTTGTCAGCAACTGCCGCAGACAAGGCTGGAAGGCAAGGTGCTTGCCTGTGTAGGTCGGGTGTATAGGCTTTGCAAGAAAATCTGTTTGCAGAGCATAGAAAACACTCGGCATGATAGATGAGAAGAGGTGGATGTGCCATCTATATTAGCACAGAGATAGCAGAGAAAGCCTCCTGATACCTCTGGATGAAGAGAGCAGAATCATAGTTGATTGTTGCCAGGGCCCAAGTAGAGGCCTGATCAATCTCAGCTGAGTCACCTGAGTGTCACCTAAGGGTGCCTGATCAATGACAGAAAATGGCCCCTATGCAACTCAAATTATGTTGTTCAAGCTTCTAGAAACCCCAAAATTCAGAATTGATTTTTTTGAATTTTAATTAGAGAGTAGGACTTTATTACACCATTTTTAAAGAATAAATCTTCACTGCAGTCTGTTAGCTGAAAGAATCACCTTATTCTATTATAGGTGCACTAGCGGGAACCCGTGGAAATTCTGTGATAAAACAATAATATCAGACTTCATACCAAATATATTAAAAGAATAAATAGCTACCATAAATAGCTACCTTGTTCTGTGGAGCAAGATAGATAGTAAATAAAAATGATAAAGTGAGTATTGGTTGATTACTTTTACTTTTTATATACCCCACTTTTCTTTTTCTTCTTTTTCTTCTTTTTCTTCTTTTTCTTGGCGATTTTCCTTTTGTGCTTGGCATTCATTGGCTCTGGATAAGTAGTACTTCTGTTTTTGTGATACAATTCTTTCCTCTGTTCCAGTCGGAGTTTCACTCAGAATTCGTTGACGTTTTCTATCTCGTTCCTGCTGTTTGGGCTCTCTGCTCAAAAACATAAAAATTGTTGGAACAGTTATGACACTCTAAAATTATGTTAACTGGGAAGTCCATGTAGTTATTTCTTCTTCTAACATAGCAGATGCCTTACGCTATATTGTTCACGTGATTCCGTCTGGCAGATGCGCCGTGATTGGTTGGGCACCGGGATTGGTTGGCGCTTGATGGACAGGTACTGGGTGGAGTTGGTGACAGCGTGAGACTTTTTCAAGTGAGCTTATTCAAATATATAGGTGGGTAGATGAGCCATGACATGAGTTTGTTAGTTTTTATTTTCCAGTTAGATATTGGCTCGCACACGAAAATAGAGCTCTGCCAAAAAGGAAACAAGTGCCCCATTTGAACTTATCGTTACATATTTTTGTGAACACTAAAGAAAACATCTTTTGCAAGTTTAAGGGACTAAAGTGGTTGAGTTGTAGTCATACATTTTTACAATGAGCTAAGCTGTTACTTGAACATCTACAGTGTATGCTAATGTATGTTGTTTTGTATTCATCATATTTTAGCCAGGTCTTTGAAGTCTGTAGTTTTACTTCAGTATTTCACCACAGGGGTGAAAGGGGTAATTTTGACCCTTGCAGTCCAGGCGTGGTGATTTTGCTCATCTACTACTGGTATTCCTAAACAACAGGCTCTGAACTGAAAGTCTTGTCCTGCTGATGGAATTCGATTCATATGCTAATGAGCTGATTTCCCATGGATTTTTCTCTCCTGTGCCATAAATATGACCCTCAAAACTTTCCTCCTTTTTCAACTCACTTTTGGTTTGTATCTCCCATGCTCTCATACATTCATTGTTTCTTGAATTCACTCCCTTTACAATGTAGTCTTACACATAAATCTATAGAATGTGTAGTTGTGTGAAGTGGGCATCTCAAAGGTGTCTGAAATGTTTGATACAATGAATAGATGAAAAGTAGTTAGCGTGAAAATTTTCTGACACAATTTTTTAGCAACTTGAATTTCTAACTGTTTTTAAATTGAAAATACTTCACATATTTTTTAAGTTGTGGAATTGAGCAGGTCAGATATTTGAAAGAAAAATTCCTGCACACTTAATAACTTGACAAATTGAAAAAGTCTCTAAAGTTTCAGTACTTGATCTTCACCCGGCAAAGTCAAAAATCAAAAGTTTTTGTTTTCTCAATTAAGGCCAGTGCAGGAATGTATATTTTCCGAATGCTTATTCATTTAAAAGTTTTTTCATGTTTTTTTAAGCACAAGATGGTAAATGGAATCATGCCCTGGCAAATCCAAAAAATTGGTACACCTCTTAATATAACAGTCCCCAACAGCAGTACTCCAATGATCTTGATATGAATTACCTGACACATTTTTAACTCTTACTTAAAACTGAACATTATATACATGTTTTAATTTCAGCATTTGTGGTAAAGGTGTAATTTCAAAAGACTGTTTCTGTAGAGGTAAAAAAATGTTTTCTTTAAAAAAAGAACTTGTCCTAAATTCACTTAGGTTTATCTTGCTTACTAACTGTGAGAGTATTTAGTGACTGAACGGTATCTGGAGCAGACTTTAACTGGCTGAAAAAAATAAGAAAGATTATAGCCCTTTGAACCACTGCAATTGCTTTTGTATCAATACACTAGCACTGCAATACTGAGCTTGAATGACAGTTATAGTATTTTCTGCACTATAAGACGCACCTGAAAGCCTTTAATTTTCTCAAAAACCGACAGTGCGCCTTATAATCCAGTGGGTCTTCTCAGTGAAAATTTTTTTGAAATAGGCCATTCGTTGAAGGTGCACCTTATAATCAGATGCATTTTATAATCCAGTGCGCCTTATATATGAAAACGGTTTAAATACGGCCATTCAATGCAGGTGCGCCATATAGTCCAGTGCACCTTATAGTGCGAAAAATACTGTACTCTGAAACCACTATACCTGATACCAAGTTACATCACTGTAACATTAACCTCTTTTATTTGAGCAGGTGGAGGAGAAGCAATGTCAGCTGCATGTTAATATTTTCATACAAGTGATGATGACAGACATCGAGTTCACTGTAGACAGGTAGATCTTAATGCAAGCATTTTGATCTACCTAATGAAGAACCAGCACTGCATTTTCAGAGAATTTGCTTATTGTTGCATAAAACATTAATAGTTATCTCAGGGTTTTGTCATATTCTTAACATAAAGGATCCTGAGAGTATCAATGCTCTCATTGCTTTACGTGAGAAGAGGATTGATAAGTATTTTTCTCTGCAGAGTAACTTGATGGTTGATGATGTGCTTTGGCATAAGGTGTTCCTGGTTGATGTTATCGGAAAATACCAGTAAGTCTGTCCCGGCCATGAATAATTTTGCAGTCCATAGCAACCTGTGCCAGTCATTCCTGTTGGCTGTCAAAGAGTGTCGTTTAAGTTAGCTGCGGTGACAATGTCATATTTTGTCCCTTTTTTAAATTGTGAGATTGTGAGGCAAGTTTTCACAATTTTTCTTTTATAAAAAAGAACTGCAATACTCTTTGGAGAGTGAGGCATGGGCCAGGTCAGTTAAGGGGACGTGTAGCTCTGATTGGCTTCTGTGGAGGTATTGCAGTGTATTATTTAAGTTGTTAAAATTTATTGTAGTGTTAGTGACTGAAGCTCATCCTTACTTGTCGTGCTGCCTTTGTGTGAAAAAGAAGTATTTGATAATTGCCAGGCAGCAGCGTTGCTATGTACAGTACTGTTATTAGGCTTCAGTTGGCTTAGAATACGAGCCAGCTGCCACCCTGAGTTTAAGCACAGTGTGCCAACATGTTGAATGTCCTGCTGAAATATTTTTCACCTGCCACTTGTTATCTCTTATATGACACACCGGTTCACATGCTGAAAGATGTCAAGCACTGTATCACACACACACAAAGATTGATGTTGATTGGTCAGCATGCCGCTCATCAGATTTTCTCATTGCTCTTGTCCTTTCCTTCATGCATCATTTCCAAAACATCCGATCCAGCACAGTGGAACTCCTAGAATGCTCATTAATGAACCCGTCCAATAGGGCACATGGACCAGCACAAACACTTTCATTCATGGTGTTCCAAAAATGCTAATGAAGTTATGTCCTGACACTTTCACAGGGGTACTCCTGTCATTGGTCTGTGTTGGTCAGCAGCGAGGCTGTCACTCATGAGAGGACACAAGATACAACTCCTATGTTTTCTGTCCATACATCGATTTAGAAGCTGATGCATGTCTTGAACATCTATTAGCTCTCAAACATAGCATTGGTGTAATATATTTAAAGATAAAGGGGTTTAAAGCATGTAAAAATAGGAATTGGTCAGCTTTTAGAAAATCTTTTGAGATGTCTCAGTTTCATTGAGTGCTTAAATAGTAGTTTATGTCCTACATCACTCACTTTTATGTTTGACTGACTGTGCTTTTACGTCTCATTTTTCACTAATTCAAAATTGGCAGGTTTTTCATTTTTCAATTTTCTTCATTGCAAATAATAGTTTCAAAGTCCTTGGTTTTATTCAGTTCAGTTTTCAAGAAAATGGTTGTACTTATCTGTTGAACTATGCGTTGTAAGCCCCTGTCAGAACCTGCTTCACATGAATTATATTTGCAAAGTAGCTTTGAAGGTCTATTTTTAAGTGATTCATAAACTAAACAATATTTCAGAACTAACTGACTGCCAGTTCTTCATGAGTATGTGAAGAAGTCATTTCTGACTAATGAGTTGCTTCTGAGGTGATTTCGTCATTGTGGTGGTTACCACACATTCATTAGATTTAATTTTTTTCATAGCCCTAAAGAAGTGGGAAATGTAGAATCCAACAAGTACAAGTAACATAATTATTATCTTTATCTAGAAGTATGAAGAAATTATATTATTTTATTAGAATATTTAGGAAGTTGTAGGATTTTTTTATAGTGCTGTAGAATGCTCTTATGGATCTGATTATGTTTTTTTATGCTAGTGACTAAAATGTATTTATTAGAATTTGAATAGATTATGTACAATACCTCTTAATGTCAAACACATTTATGAGATTACAATCCTGGCTCAGACTCTCACCCAGACCAGCAGATCTTAAGATATAATCTCTCTCCTTTTGTGATTTGTTTGAAAAAAAAAACTGCTGCAGGTGCAAGAAAGACACAAAAATACTTTTTTTCATTCCTTTCTTTTCATGTGTCTGGGGTAGAGTAATGACATCCATGAACTTTGGTGGTGTTGAAAAGGTGGGGAGGGAAGGGAGGGAAGGGTGTGAGTGTTCATGGTGTTGTGAATACTATCATGTACAAGACCAGGCAGGTCTCTGAGGTGAGGCTTCATAACTCTACCTGAGCCCTTTGACGATGTTAATCCTTAAAATCATGCTGTTGTTTCCAGACATCATAAAGTGGAATTTATCACTATCACTTAGTGTGTGGAAGTCTGTGTGTCTTTATGGGTAGACGCTATTGTCAGATCTTTCTTCTCCTCTTACAATTGAGAAGAATAGAGAACACGAGGGGAGTTCAAGTGTCAACAGCTTTTGTCACTGCCATTTGTCTCAATTAAAAACTGAAGATTTACTACCTTTTTTGCAGAAAAAAGAATTTGCAGTGTGGTATGGATACGTGTTAATATGTGATAATTTTAAATATTGTTTGAAAAAATGAAATATCTGTAGGACAGTTAATTTATTTCATACATGCATAAGAATTGCTTCACATAATCAAACCCAAGCCAGATGTAGACAAAAACATACATATAGAAATAGTCACAATGCAGTCAGCACATTAAAAAGTTGATCATACATGCACATTACAGGCACAGTGGCACAGTAGGTAGCGGTGTGGCCTCACAGCAAGAAGGTTGCTGGTTCCAGTCCTTTCCATGTGCAATTTGTATGCGTGTCTGTGTGTACTCCGGATTCCTCCCACCTCCAGAAACATGCAGCTTAGGTGATTTGATCAATCTAAATTGTCTGTAGGTGTGAGTGTGTGTATGAGTGGTTGTTTGTCTTTCTCTGGCGATGCATACAGAGTGTACTCTGCCTCTTGCTCTAGTTAGCTTGGATCGGCTCCAGCCGACCCGTGACTTGAAAAGCAGAAAATGACTGTTGAGGAGACAATTACGGTTGTCTTGTGTACAAGGAAATGAATGGATGAACATCACAACTTACAGGAGTGTACTGAAATTCCTTTATATTTCAGTATCTATAAGAAGAGTGCCTTGTGGTTAAAATCTAATGTCCTCTTCATGAACAATTATAAAGAACTAGTGGGAACCCGTGGAAATTCAACGATAAAACAATAATATCAGACTTCCTTTGTTTTCTTTTTTTTCTTTGCCGTCACAAGAAAACAAACCGCTGTGTCCAACAATGCCATAATGGCCCTGTGTGTGTGGGATGGACAAACGTGAAGACGAAGGCCACTTTGGCGTACGGTCCGGTCATCTGGGTAGACGCCGGCTTCGTGAGTTCGGTCCTAGAGAATAAAGCAGAGAGGCTCATCACAATCAAAGAATATAAACTGCTATATTTGACAAAGCCAAAACGGCTATGTAAGTAAGAGACATGGACAAATGTGAAGACCGGAGCTAACTCGGCTAGCGGCCCAAACTTCTGGGTAAATGCCAGCCAAAACTGTACACAAGGACACGTTTGTTTTCTTATGGACGGTGTGTTTGCATTGTATGTCAATGGACATTAAACAGAAAATTTAGTATTTTTGTGGTGACGGCTCTTTATTTAATTCCCTAATGCTCTCAGGAGCTCTTGTTCACGTGATTCCTTCTGCAAATGCACCGTGATTGGTTGGGCACTTGAGTGGGTGGAGTTACTGTGAGATTTTCAAGTGAGCTTATTCAAATACATACTGTAGGTGGGGAGATTTTGTTAAAAGAAAGTGAAGGCATGTTATGTATTAAACTCAATTATCTATCAAGTGCCAAAAGTTAAAATGATGTAGTGGACCTTATCATTACGCTCAGAACTGACTTTAATATATTGACTAAGATGAATAACAGTAATATTTGTAAGATAAAAATAAAAATTAATTTGATTTGCTAGAGTCACAGACAGTGCATTCAAAGCAAAATTACTCCATTTGTTTGATTTTTTTTAAAGCTTAAATCTCAGCAAGATCTCACTTAAGGCTTTCATGGTGATCCCATAAACTAATTATGAGCTTAGTTAACCCATAGAGCAAAACACTGCCCTCCTACCTGCCACACTACAACAATGATTCACAGTGTGAAATGGTGAAGGTAGGTGAGAAGAGGTCTTCTCCTGGCCTCATCATTTGAGGGAAGGAAGTCGACTGTGACTACATGTCTCCACAGTGTCTCTGACTGTGCTGCTTAACTGTGGAAAAGTGAGTAAGCTCCTGAGAGCCACCCTTTGTCATTCATCACCTCTACATGGGACCTGCTCAGTGACTCATGTTTTCTTTTTTTATCGCTTCTCTTTAACAAACTTTTTTTAAAGATTAAATGTAGTTGTAATAATTCATTATCATTCCCCGTTTTTCTTCCTAAAGTGGGAAATATTTCTCAGCAACAGCAAAAGCTAAAGCAGCAGTGGTAATAAAATGTTTGTACAGGGACTACCCAACCTTAAGGCCTGTACATTTTGGGTGTAGCATTATGTTGACTGCGTGCAAGGCCAGTTTTTCTTTGTTTACCTTTTTAAAGGACACTCTAGAAAGCATGTACAGGAATCACTTAACACTGAACAGCACCCAATTGAGCAACACATGTCTCTACAAGCAGCAGCATGGCACAGCGGCTCTACAAAAGTAACTTTTGCATTGAAGCAAACTGAAACTACTAGTCTTCAGTCATTTCAGTATAATAACCTCCAAACCTTGTCTTACTAAGTATTTATCACTGAGTAAGATGATGTATCTATCAAATATGAAATAAAAGTTGTAGAAGTTTTGTAAATAGTTTCAGTTCCGCCCTTCTGCATGTAGATGCTTTGCAGTGTTTTTGCTGGAGTGTGTACAGGTTTAAAGCTGCTGCACACTTAAGTTTTAAACCTGTTATGCATATGTACACTGTAGAACTCCACAGAAATTTACTGGAAGCACAGGTTTGATGCGGATGTGTTTGATGCCTGACAGAGCCATGTTTGTGTGGATGCCTTACATAATAACATGGTGGTGAAGTGTTCAAGAGACAGTAACACAGATAAGGCATGCGATAAGGCACACACTACAACACCAGTTAGGCAAGATGATGAGACATGTTGACCTTAAAGGTAAGAGAATAGTTTTTTATGAGATAAACTGAAATTTTTTATGTGGTTGTACAGCTATAGGCTGTTAACTGCTAAAAATCTGTTAAAACCTTGAAGCAGAAGTATTCTGACACTTGTCTGTGTCAATGTCTGTGATACAAGGAGATACAGATTGCAGTACAGCACTTGTCAGACATTTGCATTAATTCAGCATGACAGTCTATTTGAAAGTGTCATCCACAGATAACAGCAGTAAGTACTATTGTTCAAGAAGTCGAGATGAAGAACTAAAGATAAGGGGTTGTATTTCTTACAATAAATTAATAAGTTATCTGTGTAAATGTCAATTACAGGTATTACTCATACTAACAACTAGTGAGTCAATGTGTGAGTCATTACACAATAGTATACAAACTGTGATGCGTAACTCAAAATAATTGTTTCTATGTGGTTTGACAGTTTTAATCTTTTTTTGCTTGCTCTGTAGATCAATGTAGAAAAGTAGTTCAGAACAATTTGAAACTATTGTAAGCCAGTTCAAATAAATTAAAAATAGCCATGAGTAATTTTCATGAGCAGCCTGAATATTTTCTTACTTACACATTACTAGCATGTTAGTGTCAACATCCTGTATTTTAAGAATGAGATGATAACTAGCCCATCCCATTCAGCTAAATGTGCACTACTTGTGTACTTTGCTATAACGTAGTAGATGGGGAATGTTTTTTTTTTGAGAGTACAGTATCTCTTGTAAGTAATCAGATGGCTGGTTCTTTTCCTGTCAGTCTCAGCAGAGGCTTATAGACGTCTGAAACCTCCTCCACCATTACTGTCAATGTCTGTGTTGACCGCAATGCTGCAGTTCTTTTGTGTGAGCATTTTTGTGTCTGCTCATGTCTGACACTCAATAATGTTTCTAAACGGTGTTTAAGAATTTTGGAATCATGACAAAGTCTTGGTCTTTACCTGCCGTTATAGTATCTTTACACCTGATACTTAGGTGTATCCTTGACACATCTTTTCTTTTGAAGTCATTACATATTCTACATATATTTTAACCCAGTCATCTCTTGTTGTAGCATTTAGTTTCTTGGGAAGGTATTTAGTAATTACTATGTTGTGAGCTTTGCATAAAGAAGGAAAACACTTGTAATTACCAGAAAGCACCAGAGGCAAGGGCTGTAGGGGAGGAAATCCATCATAACTAAGTTATGGGGCAGGGCACCCTTTTCAGTTAGTCACCACGGGGCATTGCGAAGTTTTGTGGAGACATGAAGTCGTAACTCAAAACTGAGGTTTGTTTTTGGTTGGTTTCAACATTTATGTCAATTTAGCTGGTACAGTGAAACGCTGACATTCTGAATACCCTCTGCAATGTCCTGTGCTTTCCTCTTTTGTTTATTGTTAGTGTGAGTTTCAACACATAGATTTTAATGTTTATTAGCATTTTATAACTGTACTGTAATAACGTGCAGTTTTACAATTGATAACATATATTTTGTAATGTTCAGCATCATAATGTAACATCATTGCATCCTACAAAGCGGTGATGTATTGTAATTGTCAGGGTCCGTCCGTCCGTCCACCAAAAATCTTCACAATATCTTCACAACCGTTGCAGATAGAAAGATGAAACAAAAAGTGCATTACTCGGGCGGCAAAGGGGATGAAAATGAGATGATGACCTTGACTTTGAGAAAACTAGGTCATGGTCAAACTTCAGCTTTTGAAATCTTTTCATCACGGATTTTTGGAAGGCAGTCACGTAATGTCGTAGTACATTCTATTGGCTGAGGGCATCCGAAAGTGCACTACATTCTGTGAGTTAGTCTTGGACTTCCATGAGACAGAAAAGTGCTTTAAGCAGTTGATAAGAGTGTGGGAAAAGGTAATTCAGATAGAAGGTGGTTAATTACAGTGTGGGGAGGGTTCGTAAATGTTTAAATTACCGTAAATAATAAGATAAATAGTTTGTCACTCTATCACGGAATTCATTAAAAGCATGTCGTTCCGCATTAACCATGAGGAACGACGGCACACTGTATAACTTTTTAGGTACACATCTCTGAAACCTGATGAGATACAATCGCAAAACAAAAAGCAACATTTTTAGGAAGCCAGAGGCACAAACATGTGTAGGTCAGGGTAAAATGTTGAATTCAGGGGTGTCATGCAATGTTGCAGTCTCTGACTGCCTTGTTTATTCTGTGATAGTTAATGGCAGTCTTCATACTTTATTCTGTCTCTGCGTAGAATTGTTTGGAGTGGTTCACATGATAGTGGGTATAAAGCAGATTAAATGGTCCAAATATTCCAAAGTCTGGGCAAATTTAGTTGTCTTACTTGACAAAAAAGACGTTGCCATTATTATTCTGGCAGGTTACTTATTGGTTGGGATTGTTTAAAGTGACAGGAAATAGATAAGAAATTTCTATCAGAGTCTAAAAATGTGTACGACTCATGGCCCAGCCAAAGCACCAATTTATTTCATTGAGGAAATAGTAATAGTCTTTTCAAATTGAACTTCTCCAGTCAAAATACTGCAGATACTTGACAGTTCAATAAATGTAAAATGTGTTTGGTCTGCAACATAGTCTGTGACCTGTTGTGCAATCATGTTTGACACCTCTGGAAGGTGATGCTCAAAATATCTTCTTTTGTTTGACTCACGTTTCAAATGAATTCAACTGAAAATAAAACATAATATAGTCCAAAAAAGCTGGATCCAGCACATGTTTGACATTCTGCCTGAAAAACAACCACTTCTTGTGTAGACCTGTTGGCTAAGGATTGAATGGATTTTGTCATTATACATTACAAATACTTTTGTATTACTTAAATATCAAACTATTAAGTTGTATATTCACTCTTTTTCCATTTGGAACTTTCTTTGCTTGTCTCAGTTCCCACAGTGTACAACCAGGTGACTCTGTGTATATATTGTATTTACTTAGGCCACACAGTGAATGTTTGGTCATGCTACAGCTATTGTCTTTTGATTTACACTAATCTCTTGTCCACATGGTCCCATGTCTGAGCGAACATGCAAGTCCATTTAATTTTCCCCTCTAAGGTTTTTTTCTCTGTGTTTATAGAAGAGATGGAAAAAGCCCTTTTGAAGTGATGACAACTTAAATGAACTGTGTAATTATATCCAGCTACAGAGACTTTCGGTTAAATTGTAGAAGTTGGCAAGTCTGAATCAGTCACTGCTTTAAAAGTAAACCAGCTAGACAGTATGGAGAGTTTTTCTAATTCATGGAGATAACGATCCACCCTTTGAAAAATACAAAGGGTGGATAGAAGTTTGATGGACACTTGTGGACACATTAGTTATATTTTATTATGCAGCATGAGTACAGAACTTTCTTTAAAACATGTGTTTGCCGTATGTAACCTCAGAATAGATCCTTTCAGGACAGGACTAGCAGGTGCTGTGACTGCCGACTCATTTTCCTGCTGTTTGGCAGGAACAACGTGACATTTGTTTACCCAAATGGTGTAGTGATTATGTCATGATTCTAAACTCTGAAAATATAGAAATGAAAGTCAGTGTTTTGTGATGCAGTGTCCATATAGAAACAATGAAAAGAAAAAAAAAAACACAACCAGGAGAGTGTCTCTTATTTTGTTTGTATAATCCCTGCTGTATTACTTGGGATATACAGGTAAATGGGGCCTGATAAAAATATTAGAGCCAGGTAACATTGGAGACCCTGCATAAAAGGGCCATTCAAGTTGGAGAAATGCAGATTTTAATTTGTTTACATATTTCACAAGATAAAGTTTATCCACAGTAAAAAAAGAAGTTAAGAAAAGGTTTTTGTGACCTGCAATAAAAAACACATCTATTTTAGGAATGTTCTTCTATTCCATTGTATTTTGGTTGCCTCGAGCACTGCATTGAAAAGAAAGCACACGTCCACATGAGTGCTGGCCCACTGAGCAGATGACTTCCTTCCATTTCACTGGTGCTAAGACGCATTGCATTAAAATCACCGAGCCAAAGCTTGGTGTAAATGGGCATGTGTAGTTTGTGGAAGGCAGGATGGACAGATCAGGAATAAAAGAGAGAGAAAGAGACTGAGAGAGAAAGAGACAGAGAGACATGCCTGTATTTCTCCTCTATTTTTTTAACACTCTCTGAATAGCCCTGTGGTCCTTTGTCCCCACCATTGTCATAGGCTTAGAGAGCCTCTTTGCAAAGTGAGAGGCTTTGGTAACATATGTTACTTCAGTGAGTCTCTTGTCCCTCCTTTAGCTGCGTGAGTGGAGGGGCAGGCAGAGGGGCGTGTCTTTGCACCAGGAGAGGAGTGACTGAGGTGGAGGACTGACGAAGGGCATGTCAGAGATGTGGGTTCAGAGAGACTTGTTGGAGTGATCTCTTGATGATCCTGATTTATATCTTTTCTATAGATTTGTAATGCAGTTGTCTTGCGCCTCAAGGTGGACTTAAGATGTTTAATACCTCAGAAAGGAGTGAGTATTCTTCATAAGAAGTGTGCTATAGTGTTATTATACCCTCAGAAATGGTTTCTACATTTATTAAAGTGGATTATATGTGAAATCATGATTAATGCCATGCTTTGCTGGCTTTACTTTAAATGTAAATATACAGAATTTGTAAGGGTCATGGTTTGTTTGAGGGAATTTGTAGCAATGCTTTAAGGAAAGGTTGGGGGTCAATGTATTCACTGCTTGTAGGGTAGCTATGTAGTAGTCACACTCTTAGTGTCCCGGCCCACTATTGGTTGAGGAAACATAATCCCTGCAGATTTGTGGCAATGATCTGCCATGTGTTCAAGTAATAAAGCTCATGCACCCCAAACAAATGCTTTTAGCTGTTTACATAGGAACTCAACCCCATTTTACACTGTGAGAATTTTTTTGTTTGAATGATTTGCACGTGATTCTAACGCTAGGTAATTAGTCTAATTTGGAATCCCTGCAGTGGATTTGCTAGGATAAATGCATAGTTCCATTCAGGCTGTCACCTCATAGATGTAGACTCCTGGTCTCCTTGTCAATAAGTTGTCAGAATATTTTTGGACTAATGTGGTTTTCAGCCTGTCATTTAATTACAGCTCTGCAACTTAAGTTTTCATGTAATGCCTCCACTGATGAAAAACACTGATAATGTTTTCTAATTAAGGTATGCCGTACTGTTTATGAAATACAATACACAATATGATTAGACCAAGAATGACAGAGGCTTGCAGCTTCATTCCAGCATGAAAATTTATGTCGACCTCAGTGTAACCGACATCTGACAAGCTTTCTTTAACATCCAGTCAGATGGGTGATAATTACAATAAATATTTAAATATAATAAATATTTAAAATATTTGAATTTGATTACAGTAATTGATTCTATATTGAAACAGATAAATCTTACAAGTAGTCAACACAAATTACCAAATAACCACTTAAACTAAGAAGAGACAACTCATGCAGCTTGGTGTCCTCAGAGACACCCTGAGTAGCATGCAGTCATTGTTAATCAGCATACTGTATGACTGCTGGTTGCTCCCCATCTTCATTCTTCTGAAAGCAGGATTAGCTGGAGGGTGAACCTATTTGGCATTGCCAGTGCTGCTGACACAGTCTGAGCACTGTGAGAACTAAGCCGTGAAATACTGATGGGGTTAGACCAATTTATCATCTGCCATCTTTTATCTGGAATCCTAGCAGACAGCAGCTTTGTGCCAATCGGGTTTTCTATAAACATGTCATATGATGCCCCCAACCAGGCCTGTAGGGTTCAAAGTATAATCTCCGTATAAACGCTCTGCTGTGTTTTTCTACAACATCACAACAATGAGGGACAAATGACCTTAAATGTCCTCAGTAGGAGCTTTTGCTTCAGTTCAGCACAAATTCTTCAAAATGACCTGACAGGGCATTCAATTTCCTCCTTCTTTTAATTAATGAAAAATCACAGAAAAAATCACAATGTACCATTGGCTGGAATTGAATGAATGACTTTCAAGTACAATATTGAGTTAAGAATTTAAAATACTTACATTGAAATTATTTTGTCTATTACCAATCATAATTACTACTCCTTCTTTCCTATTTTGGCATTGAGGGCCAAGGTCTCAGAATTATTTTGTAAAGCCCTCAAGCCAATCTTCATTTACATAAAATGTCATGAAGATCATTAACGTTAGCTTGAGGCACAGCATGTTTGAAAATTAAAGGATCAGACGTAAACATTCTTTTAATATATTTTAATTGGCTTAATCAGACACAGAGATAAAATAGAAAGATTTTGACAGACATTTTTCATAATTTGTTTTTTCCTTTGGTATTTTCACTTTGTAGTCTGCCAAGTTCTATAAAGCCCCTGTTTATCAAAACGCTATCATAAGTTGGATGTTCTTTCTCTGCTGCATTTCCATGTTTGCATCTTTCAAGCAGAATTAGTCAACTCATGACCATGTTTGTTTGTTTTTTTCTTGCTCTGACTCATACAGGTCCTCTGTGGCTTTCAGAATCCAAGTAACACCAGTTGATCTGCACCAACACATTGTATTGATCTCTGTTCATCAGTAGGGTGTAATGAGGTTGTTTGGGACCCTGCAGTTTGTTCTGCTGTTGGCCTCCACTACCAGGGCAACAGGCCTCAGTATACCTCTGGAGGGTAAGGATGCACTTGATCTAAAGTCAGTTGAGTCTGTTTACAATGTTTGATTGAGGTGGAAAGAAAAATGTTTATTGTCTTATTTTTATGCTGAATTGGCAACTCACAATGTAAAACTTATCTTTCATCTCTGTTCTTCGTCAACACTGTATGTCCATACTTTTAATTGTCCACCTTGCTTCAGTGTAAATGTTTTTAAATTTTTTAAATTATGACTAACAAGGAGAGACTTAAAGTAAATTGTTTATGTCACATATGTCGAAGCAGGGGTTCCATTGTTTATAACCTAGAATGCAATTTTACAGTGTGCAACTATACTTAAAAGTCTCTGTAAGTTATCTTACTTGTCCAGATTATAGTTTTGTTGGCAGCAACTCTGCCATTCTTCTTTTTTGTGGTATAATTTGTGGTATAATGTTGTTATTTTGTTACAAAAATACAACACTCAAAAGCTTTATGATCATCTTGTGTATGTGTTTATAGTGGAGCAGCTTCCAACCATTGTAACCCACACGTCCGGTCCCATCATTGCCCTACCGTTTGACCACACTGTAAAGATCAGGTGTGAAGCCAGAGGCAACCCACCACCAGAGTAAGGAGCATCAACACATTTTCAGCATACAAAAATATTGATAAACCCGAGGAACATTCATTAGATCGCTTAGCTGCACCAACATCACAGAGTCAGTTTTTACCATAACTGTCCCTATTCAAATTCTAATAAGACAAATTTGCCATCAAAATGAATTCCTTTCTATAATATGAAGGAATATAAAAATAAATGTATGTAGATTTATTCTAAAATACAAGTATGAGTTGTTGACAAAAAGACACACTAATCCATGTTACAGTGTTCAAAAGTAGGACAAAGACTCCTTAATCTGAACCTTTAATATGTTCTTCTTTGCTACATGTTGAACCCTTCCACCAAGTGCCTTTAAATTTCACTACATGATGTACGGTGTGTGTGTACTAAACTGAAATTTTGAAAAAGCCTCATTTGCAATATTAACAACAGGGGCAGGACACAGAGAAGGGAAGCAGTCCAGAAGACAATGTTAGGTAGCGATCATTATGATCACAGGTGTTTTTTGTTGAAGCTCTGGCAGCTGGAAGGCTTCAACAGTTTAACAGTGTGTACTATTACTTGTATTTCTGTGTTAAAAAGAAGAAAAAAAACAAATGAAAAAAAACTGGGCTGTTGTCTTATGAGTGGGAGCGGATATTGTTACTGGTTCTTTCCTACCTTATGCCAAACCCTTTTTATCATTGTTATTATTTATTACAGTATTAGACTTTTCAATCAATACAACAAACAAAAATACAAACAAATTGTGAAAAATATCCTTATTGGCACAAGAAATAACACCGTGGAAATTTGTTATCAGATCAGTTGTTGGACACCTCCTTTATATTTTGTTCCCACAGGTACAGATGGACAAAAGACGATGAAGACTTTGTCATTCCACATGTCTCAACTCAAAATGCAAACATCACTTTTGGTACTTTGGTGCTACACAGCAAGAACCTCGCCCAGCATCAGGGTAAATACCGGTGCCATGCTTCAAACAAGCTCGGAACAGCCATGACGAAGGAGATTGAACTGATAGTTTCCCGTGAGTGACCAACACCTAAAAGCTCACGCTTTTTAATACAGGATTGGTGAAACTTACTCATCTTGCCTACATAGTCTTTAGTAAATTATTTTTTTTTCATGATAAGTTTTCCTATTTGTTTAATTATTTTTTGTTAGGTATCCCCAAATTCCCAAAGGAGAAATCTCCACCCATTGTTGTTAATGAGGGTGAGCCAATCACCCTACACTGTAACCCTCCAGAAGGCGTGGCCCCACGTCAGCTCTACTGGATGTCTATTGGTAAGCCAAGAATCAATGCATCATTCTTCTAATTCATCTGTTTGATTTATTTGTAAATCTAATTTGATTTTACTTCTTAGTTAGTTAATATGCATCACATGAAAGCACTGGTTTTCTTTCAGATTGTTTAATTTTTTCATTGATGGTGCATGTATGGAAGATGAAAAATAATCGACCAACACTGCAGTCAGTTTATGAGCACATCCATCTTAATCACATAATGCTATTGAAGTAGGATGCAGTCATATATTGTGTTTCCTAGAATTGTTTTCAGGTACATACAGTTAGAACTGTTGGGAATGGCCACATGCACTGTCTTAGAGAGCCATGAGAAAAAAAGAGTTTCTCTGAAAAAGCAGTCAAGGTGTTGTACTTATTATGATGAAACGTGATAATCTTGTATCACATCCTGGCTTTGTTTCCACCTCGGTACCTGATAACTAGACCACTAGGTAAGTGTAATTTACTCTTCCAGGGCATGTAAAAACTTGTGAAGAGCAGAATATAGAATGTTTCAGATTTTGTTAGACTAACAAGCTAACAGTGTACAGAAAGGCAATGTGAGTTCACGTCTGTCATTGTTCTTGAGTCACGCTTAGCTCTAGATTGTGGAGGTACATGTAGTTTGAAGTCTGTCTGTGACACACCTTCCCAAAGTTTCGACTAAACGACATGACACCTTAGTCCTCTCTACGAAACTTTTCAAATGTGGCTGTTTTCTCTCTGGCCACTTGAGAGTTCCTCAACCACCACAAACAAACCTTAAAACACTTTTTGTTTGTATGTTTCTGTTTTTGTTAATGGTTGTTTATTGTTTAAGTTACTTTACTCTTTGTTACTCTTTGCACTCTGTGTTATGCAAGGTGCAAGTATTAGACTTTTTCTTACAGGCACATTGTTATTTTCATTCCCAGCTTGCACTCGTATTTGCTCCCATTGTCATGTTTGTCATAAAATGGTGTGTGTTCAAACACATTACTGATGTATTGCCATTTTGAGGCACCAGAAAGTGAGTGCACCACTGGCCAACCAAACTGTGGTCTAAGGTTATTTGTAATTTTTTGCCCCCCTGTTAAAGGCAGAATTACACCATATTAATTAACATATAAAGTGTGCCCACATGCCTACATGCTGTTCTTGATACACAGGGATCTGTTCTGACATCATCAAAACTTTTCACCTACCACCTACCTAAACAAATGTGTTCATGCACATTGTGCCCACCTCTACTAGTGTCTCAAGATTTGTCCGTAAGACAGTGGATTTCCTCCAAATACTTTAAACGGATGGATTTTGTGTGTGTGTGTGTGTGTGTGTGTGTGCGTGCGTGCGTGCGTGCGTGCGTGTGTGTGTTTGAGAGAGAGAGAGACAGAGAGAGAACAAAAGAGGAGGGGGAGAGAGAGACATCTGCAGCAATCAAAGAACTCTGAGCATTAGTTAATATTACATTCTCTATGACATTACGCTGCGGTGCCTTGTGAATAAATGACACTTTGGCACAAAGAATCAACACAGTGCAGGTAGAGGGTCCACTGGCTTTCATGCATCTGTTCTTCCTGATAAATTTATAATTTTTCAGGTGTGAACACATCCGGCACTGTGATTAGCTTTGTTCATTAATGCGTCTGTCAATAATCAGAGGTTAAATACAGCTGGTTTGTAGTTGACTTTGAAATTGTATATGCTTCTAATTCTTTTGTGCCAAGTACTTTACACAATGAACAGTAGCTCAGTGTGGAGGCAGTGGTTCAGTCCACAAGGACTTGGGTTGGGGACTTGAGGGTGGCTGGTTCAGGACCAGGGGGGTGGCCGATTCAAGACCAACTTGGACCATAGTATGGAGTTTGAACTGGTAGCTGGCGAGGTGCCAGTTCACTTGAGCATTGCAGATGAGTTCTTGAGCAAGGCAATGAATCCCACAAGTTGCTCTTGGGGCAATGTTATGTGACTGCCCATTACTCCACCATCTTTTCTCCTCTGGCGCTTTGGCCTGTGCATGTGAATGTATATATAGAATAAAGAATTTCCCTGATGGAGATGCACAAATGAAGTAAATTTCTTCTTCTTTTTCTTCTTTAGATCATTTAATAAGGTCTTCAGTCTTAGTTTCATGCATTTACATTTTCAGTGATTGTTGCAATCAAAATATCAAATATGTTAAAAAAAATTGTGTGCATCTTATAATTGCTGTCTTTATTTCACATCATGTCATTCTGCTATTATTCTGTTCTGAGGTTATGGTCTTTTCATGTCAACACAAATGTAGATTTTTCTGTACCAGAAGCATCTGTATCCCTGGACACAGGCATCAGGTTTCCCTCATAATATCAGAATTTTCAATCAAGTCAGTAATTTTTAATTCTCAATTTTATTTCTTGTGTTAGTATATGTACGTATTTATTTATTTGTCTTGTTTTAGTATATGAATCGGTTGAATATTTTTTTCTGGAAAGTTGCGCCTCAGATTGTGGAGCAGCTATAGCGTATCTTTCCAATGTGTGACTGATTTCTACTGATAAACAGCACCATTTATTCTAAATATGTGTGTGCAAATTGAAAAATGTTATTTGGTGACTAGGGAGATGCTATCTAAGTAAAATCCCTTTTAAGGGTATTGAAAATTTCTAACTTTAAGAAGTATTTCTTTTGTAAATTTCCAAGAATACAGTAATGAATTTTATATTTAAATTAAGTAATGTGCTGTCTTATATATTAAGGAACTCAACAAATGAAATGCTTTGAAGATGACGCTGCTGTCAGTTAATTGCTATTATTTACAGTGTTACATCCAGTAGCTCCTTCAGGAAAACAAACAGGACAAAGAAAACTGATGATTGGAGTGTCCCCTAACAGAATATGTTGCTTTCTGCTTTTAGTCAAGTGAAAAAAAAATGCTGCATATTAGTAACACATCTTTCAACCACACTCTAAAAACTGATTCAAGGACCTAGTAAATGTGACAGTAATATAGAGTTATGCATGCTCAATAAAAATTCTGAATATCATCATGATGAGCATCAAAATTAATTAGTAAAACTCCAACAGGAATATTTGTGTGAAATAGACATATGTAAATTAAGTTTACTTACTTAAAATAAAGTATTATTTGACTCATAGATCACATGGTTTAAATATTTGTAATAATAAGTGTATGTTTCACCAACCTTTTTGTGAATATATTAACAAATATCAGTTAGTTTTAATAAGTGCAATTATTGAACAAGTAAACAGAAGGGAACCGATTCCGCCTTTTTATGATTTTGGGGCGGTGGGCACTCACCCTGGCAGTGGCTCAGCGGTAAAGCAGATGTCTTAAAGACAGATTGCCCAGCCATCAGTGGTTCGAATCCTGCTCCTGCCAGGACATCCCTCGGAGTGTGAGCTGACGGAGGGAGGTGTCTGCTCACCTCCCAGCCACTGCCAAGGTGCTGCTCCCCCTCATTTTGGGGTGCGACCCCATTTACATTTACTCAATTTGTGTAGGTAATTGAATCAAATCAATTCATTCAGACGTACTAGAAAATATTACTTAGATTTTACTCATGACTCAGTTTTGTTTTAATAGATTTGAGAGCTTTCATATCTACTCAATATTTGTATGCGTAAAAATGTTTCACTGATTGAATTAAGTAACATGCAGTATTATATTTTTGAGTGCATGCTCAAGTGTGAAGTGTTTTTTGCTTGTGAGCTTGCCTTCAACATTGACAAAACTGCGATCTGTGTTATGAAAGTTGCTGTTAAGTACTTTCACGGGTTGACCAAAACTGTTACAAAGAGCATAAATGATCTATGACTTATGTTAGTATTGTTTAGTGACATAAATAAATAATATATGTAAGCCAAATTTCACTTTGATCTCATCATTATGACATCAAAGTATAGACGGAAACACTTTTGGGGCATTTCATTAATGTCTAATATGCATGAAAGCTTTTTTCAATTGTTATTAATATTCTATCTTTAGACTAGACAACATTTTCAAGTTATGTACTGTTGAAACAATTTTTGCCTTAACCTCCAGTCCTTGAGGTGGTAATAGTTAAATTTGGGATATTCTGAATTTTTAAAAAATATTTTACTAGCCACAATTAATCTCAAAAACATAAATTGACACCATACACTGCCAAACTGCATCTTTATAACGCTGATGATACCCATATGTTTTTTTCCAGGTCTCCAACACATTGAGCAAGATGAGAGGGTTTCCATGGGCATTGATGGCAACCTGTACTTCTCTAATGCCTTACAGAATGACAGTCGTCAAGACTACTGTTGCTATGCTGCGTTCCCCAGAATACGCACCATCGTCCAGAAAACTGCCATGGCTGTTGTGGTCGAGAGCTGTAGGTTTACAGATGACTTATTGTGACTTCAGTCAAATCCCCGAGCAGTTGTATTACAAACTAAGAGCACAAATGAATTCAGCCCCCTTCCACATTTTTTTCTGAAAGTTGAAAAAAACTTACATTTTCAGGTATTTGTATCGTCATATTTAAGTTTGTGCAGTCCCGCATACCAAAGAGCTGGGCTTGCCTTGTCATGTTTGTGCTCTATGACACTCTAGCTATGGTGCTAGATTGAGCAATTCAAGCCATTGCGGCCTGCACCAGTATTATTCTTACAGTATTTTGTTTTCTCCAATTAAAAAATGGCAATTTGTGCTGCCGATGTTCAAATTTTCAAAGTCTTCACAGCATTACACAAAAAGCCACATCATGTGACAAAGAATCATTCAGCAAGTTGTAAAAAGCTGTAGATAAAAGTCTGACTATGACATTTAGAGATAATTACATGATTGAGTGAATTTATGCTGTTAAGTATATATATAATATATAAGTATATTATAAATGTTTCTCTCAATGCAGCTGAAGCTCCCCCAGTGAGAAAACCCAGCCTGCTGCTGCCCTCTGGTGTTCAAACAGAGAAAGTGGTGTTGAATGGAGAAACTCTGCGGCTGGAGTGCATACCAGAGGGATAGTATGTATACACTCTCTACCATCATAACTGAACCCATAGTAAATCAGCGTATAATCTCTAAACATATTTATCTGCATTTACATAAAATTGTCACTGTTTTATGTTGTAGTCCCACTCCAAGTGTATCATGGATTAAAATGGGAGATGAGCTGCCTTCACGAACCAAATTTGACAACTATGGAAAGCTGTTGATTATATCGGCAGTACAAAAAAAGGATGAGGGAAAATACATATGTACAGCGAAAAACTCTGTTGGAAAGTCTGATCACTACATTGATGTAATAGTGGAAGGTAGGTTAACGACACAACCCATGCATTAGAGGGTGCTTTTGTCTTTGTGTCACGTCAAAAGCCATTGACAGAAGCATGGCAGTTGTTTTGACTCTACACAATTCTTCTTAACATCTCCCAGAGCCACCAATGTGGTTGACAGAGCCTCCTCAGAGCCAGCTGACTGTGATTGGGACTGATGTTCACATCAAGTGTTCTGTTGGTGGAAAACCACTACCACAAATAACATGGATGAGAAATGGAGAATTATTGACAGGTCAGTTGGAATGATTTGAGCTGTGGTTTTATGCATCATTTGCTGTTTGATCGGTGAACAGTGAAGTGAAAAGCAAGGCCAGAATTCAACCACTCAACACAGAGATAAAGGTCCACACATAACTGTTCTGTTGGGTTCTCTTTAAAGTTTATGAGACAAACAGAACACTTTAATATGGAATGCTTGATACATTTTCAGAATTTTGAGTACACTGAATTCTTATATACACTAGTACCATTAAAAGTAATTCAAGGATGGACAAGAAAATCTCCTGTTTTATGACTTTGGCTAATAATTGATAATCAGGACTACATTTTAAAGAAGCACAATATTCAAATAGACTTCATTCATTCATTTTAGTGTCTTCATGGCTATTTTCATAATTAATAGTGCATATAACCAAACCTTAGATTTTCTGCATTTTGCACAAACGTAAAATCTTCTACCTGAGTATATATTTTTTCTTATATAAAAAGTGTTTACAGTACCCATTGACATTAATTTGTTTTTTCCAATAAGTAATGCAACACTTGGATTGCAAAATGTCAGTAGAGTCCATTGAATATTTCCTAAAGCCCACTAAAGTCAGTTCCTATTGTTCTTTGTGTTTGACAAAGAAAACCATTGATTTGTGCTAAATTGTAGTTCTGATGAGATTGTGATGATGATATGTATTTATGTTTTTATTGCTATCAGATGACCCAAAGGACAACAGGGAAGTGCTTGACGATATTCTTGTGATCCATAAAGCCAAACCAGAGGACAGCGCCGTCTATCAGTGTGATGCCTCTAACAGACATGGTAGTCTTCTGGCCAACATTAACATCATGGTGATGAGTGAGTATTACAGCTAGACTCTAGGATTGTGTTGTTAACAAGGACACTGTACATGGTTAAAAAAAATCTAACTTCAGGTACTTTTGATTTTGAGATGGTTCACTCTCCCAACAGAATTATTTTTACCTGATCCCACATTCTCATGGCTCATCCATCCTGGAAACATTAGCTTAGTCAGATTATCCGTGTCAGTAATGCCTTGAGAGCAGCTGTCTTCAAGTAATAAATCCAGCATTTTTCACTGGCTACATCAACATTTTCACTCACCTGTCATTTACCTACTCCTGCTGACTGCTAAAGATGCAGATCTTATGCCACTGTATGATGTTCACATCTTGTAGAATGCAATCTCGACATGTACGCCTCTGCATGTTGTTCTCAGCAGGGGTCAAACTGTCAGCCACGTAAATGGTAGACATTGACTCTTTCCTACTCTCTCTACCCTCCTTCAAATACTGGTCAATAATGTTGAGCAAATATAACCTCCTAAAATGTCTTTCGATGTTAGATATGGCTCCTCTTATACTGACCAGAGATGAGCAGGAATACGCGGTAGTACAAGGAGGAGAAATCATCATGAACTGCAGCGTTTTCGGTTCTCCAGCACCCAACGTTGATTGGTAAGTAACCAGTAACCAGTAACAACAGCTATACTGTCAGTTACACACTTTCACTTATGTTATCAACAGAGAAAGACTGATATTTTTTTTAGTTAACTATTGTTTTGTTCTTGTCAGTTTTATGCTGTCAGTTTGTGCTCTTGTTGAAGCAGAGCACATATGGAATCACACCAGTGAATCATGCTATTAATCCAACTCTGCTGCATGTATGTGGATGATATTCTGCCACTTTTGTGCCACTAAGATAATCCTCTCCCATTCCTTGAAAGTTTTTCTCACAATTTTTTTTTTCACTGCAGATGTACCGCTAGAACCCTCAGCTTCCAATGTTAGTTCTTTTGATTTCCGTTAGACAATTTCCATTATATCCATTCAATTTGGGCTTCTTCTTATGCTGATGGCTATTATCATTATCAACACTATTAAAGGTCATCCTCACTATGAAATATGAAATTATATTGTGACACCTGTTCTCTGAGTGAAGTCTCTTGCCAGTACTCTCTCGCTACTTATTTCATAAGTTCAAGGAGACGGTGCAGGCTAATGGATGATATGGATAACTTTGTCACAAACCAGTTATGTGATGTCACTTAGGTTTCCATAGTTCAACACGTGTTTCTGAGTGACCTCTGGGCCTAGGATGTCTCTCTGGAGGTATATAGAGGTTGATTTGCAGACATGTTGAGCCACAGGTGCACATGTGCCTCCTGGCTCCACTCTACCCGTGGAGTTGATATCTCTTCAGCGCTGGGAAAGGGAAATTTCTTACAATATCCACCTGGTTGTTTCTGTCTACATTGACTCAGCTCTATTTCACTTTGAATTGGGAGACATCTGCTCTCCTTACAGAATCTATTTTGTGTGCTAGCCATAGTCATTGGACAGTCAGCCACAGTCAGTGTGCTGACTGTCACTGGGCTGTGTTCAGGTGTTGGATATATTTGCCAGTTTGCCTGGCCCATGAAAGATTAGCTTGAGTGAACCTGCCGGGCACTGACTTTGGCCAGTGAGGATCTGAGCAGCATCCTGCGCCTGAGGCCACTGTGACAGCTGACAGCACCTGGCCACCCATCAGATCAGGTGTTCCAGCATGTTGCTGTATAGAGGAAGTTGTAGCTAGATAGTGAAATTGTTGTTACGCTCAGAGACACACCTTAATATCCATCTGTGGATATTATATAGATTTGCTGTTGGGTTTCTGATGTATGTAAAAACTTTCACAATTTGCAGCTTCTTAAGCTGTATTATATTCTGCTTTATTAGCCATGCTCTTGACAAATAGATAATTAGATTTTGTTTTGTTTCTTTTTAATGATTTCATACACTAATACATATACAGATGTTTTTGACCGCAAGCTCATTACAATTGCCGATATGTAGCATCAAGTGATTTCCATCACACTCTGTGATAAATCTCTGTGTCAATCTTCTGTTTTCTGAAAAAATAGCCTCTTGTTACAACAGCATGTTTCACACCGTAAATTGTGCAAAGTAAATGTCAAAGTAAAGATAACTTTCAATTGGCCAAGAAACTAATGTCATGGTATAAAGTACATTAAAACTCTTCATTACATTAAGGAAAATGGTTTTTCATAAAGGATATAAAAGTTATGATGCAGTGACATCCAGTATGGAACTAATAAAATAACCACTAAAGTAAAACAGTTAACATGTATCAAATGTGATTTAAAGCAAAAACCTTTAATACTAAATCCTCAAGATGAAATGGTGGGAAAATAGCTTATAAACTAACAAACTATGACTCTTATCTCTTCTGTGCTGAAAGATTCATAATTGTTCCCTTCTAGGACCAAAGATGACATTCCAGAAACCATTGATGGGGAACGTTTTGTTTATCTCCAGGACGGATCTTTGCAAATCATAAGCGCAGAAAAAGATGATAGTGGGAAATATGTGTGTGAGTCCTCAAACACGGAGGGCTGGTCAGCGATCACTGCTGTCCTGGATGTGAAAGGTATCTTAACAACATGATTAGTATTGAGTCTCTAAATCAGAATCAGGATAATCATTATGCAAGAAACATTAACCCATCATAGGGTACTCACTGACACATCCGGGTTACACCCCATGCTTCGGCCATAACAAGCTGGGATAGGCTCAGGCGTAACCCGTTATTTGCAAAGCGGATAAGCAGCTGGAGAAGAGATGATTGTGGTTGTCTTGTCTTCAAGAAGATGGATGGATTGATAGATTAATGATGACATTGAAGTTACAGTATATGCCACATGGTGTCTTGCAATATATAAGAAAAATGTACTCATCATTACATCTCATAAATGTAAATTTTGGAAATTTTATCACTGATGTCTGATATCACTGATATTTCCACGTTGACCATTCATTTGTTTCTAAAAAGACAGACAGTTCTTTGTTCTGTGCTTGTATATGTTATCTGTAGACCCTACCAGAATTGTAAATCTACCTCAGGATGCACAGATCATCAGTGGGACTACGGCCCAGCTTACATGCCTCGCAGAGTACGATAAAAGCCTGCGAGAGTCCTTTCAGGTTGTGTGGATGAAAGATGAACAGAAGATCCCACTATCCTTTGAGAAAGATTCCAGGTAGGTTGGCCATGGTTTCATACTTTTTCCAAGTTTGTAAAATGCTTTTGGATTTAGAATTAGTTTGTTCATCATTTTAATCTTTATGTTGTTGCAAGAGAAAAAAAATGGATGCTTGCGATGTATGATACTGTTTTAGTTTGTCACAGTTTTGAGAAAGCAAGAACACAAAACTGTGTCTACTGCGTGACTTAAATGTAAAAACTTGAAAACGAAAAACGTTTCACCATTTGTTAACTGTTTTCTGTTTACTGCGATACATATATTTTGATACCCTTAAAGATAGAAAATAAAACTGTGGCCATTTATAAATTCATTAAACTTTTTAAATACCTTAAATACAAAAGTTTGTTTTTACAGTTGCATATCAACAAATGTGTTTACAGGTTCAAATACTTTGCAGACAATGGCATTTTGCTAATCATGAATGTAAACCTGGAGGACCAAGGAATATATACGTGCATTGCTAGCACAAGTGTAGATGAGGACAATGCCACTGCAGTAATCACAATACTGGGTAAGAGTGATTAGCAAACGATATGATAAACTGTCTTATAAATATGTCAAATACACTGTAGATACACAAAGAACAGTGAATGTTTTATTATGTTTAAGCCCTCCAGACATTCTTTTTAATGAATGTTTTCAGTTGAACTTTTTAATTTTGTGCAACAGATGTTCCAGATGCGCCAACAAAAGTGGGGATATCTGAGCTTAACAGTTGGAGGAACATCACTCTGTCTTGGACACCAGGGAGTGATCACAACAGCTCTGTAATAGGTAAATGTCAACATGGAAGTAGAAAATCTACTTCCATTAGTTATTCGGGTACCATGAACAGCTGCTTGCACAATGATTCTTGTTGTAACTAAGATAATGTGTTAACAGTGCAGGTAAAAACAAAGTTAATTTGGTTTATGGGACCACACCAGGTCTGGTTATCTCTAGAACACATACTAGTTGAGAGACTATTATGATGAAACAGAAATAATTCGCAGACATAATAGTATAATGACATAGTAGTACAGTATAGAGATAATAAGCCTTAAACTTAAGCTTCACCCCACAGAAACAGGCAGAAACTGTCTCCTTAAATGTTGTAAATAGAAATCTAGGTACTGGAGATGATGAAATGTTTGCCATGTTCCCATTGTTATGCTAAACAGAGTTGGTGGTTGTGATCATTGTTATGAATGCCAGGTAGAAGTTGTTAATACATGTTGTCTGCAAAATCCTATCGAGATTCTGGCAAAAAAGTTTTTGGATGGTGATAAACAAATTCTACCCATGAAATTGCTCCCTGTGGTTGTTTTTATATGTTTATACGTTCAGAACATAGCTACAAGCCTTAATGACAAGAAAGTATGGGGATTCTTTCCTTAGACATAAATCATCTTTTTTTTGATACACACGTACTTGTAGTCTTTCCAGATTCTTGTACTTGTGCAGGTTCAGGAATTAGATAGGAGCTAAATTAGGGCATGTCTGTCAAGAGGAGTCACAGTTAGGTTAAAAAAATTAACTCAAAATGCATTCATCACTACCCTTTAAATAAGCTAATGGCTAATTTATTAGCGGAAACATGTTCAGTCATGTGGACTGTCTGCCCCTTGGTCAGCAGTAAAGTATCACTGGAGACAGCTGCCGACTACTGATGGATTCAATCCTCTGAGAGTGATCAAAGCGAACCACAACAGAAAATTTACACCTAACAGATGAACAGAATGTTGCTATTAAAATCTGTGAAGTCGAGGGAAGGTTCAATCCTTTGTTGGTTCATTGCTGCAAACACTGCCACACTTTGTGACATTGTGTTAACTATGAAAATATCTATTACAGTCAGTTATTACAGTAGTTGGTATTTGTAGAATGTACTACCCTAACGATTATATTTACATTTGTAAAAACTATAAAACTGACACTATTACATTAGAATTTATCAAGAGGAAAAGCGCTATTCCATTATTTTGTTTTATTGCACAGAATTGTGAAGCTTTTGGATATTTGTGATTTTTCGGAAGTGATAGATGAGAAAAGTATCACTTAAATGTCTTGGGATTAATTAAAGACTAAAAGATTAAATCAACTTTATTAATTCCCCAAAGGAAATTATTGGTCCACTCAAGTCTATGGTGATCATATACTGTATGCACACACACACACACACACACACACACACACACACACACACACACACACACACACACACACACACACACACACACACACACACACACACACACACACACACACACACACACACACACACAGGCACCTCTCCACTGCCAGTTCGCACTCTGACATTTTTTGCCCGACATGGGTCTTGAGGTGTCCACCCTCTGGCCCCCAGCCCAAGCTGATTGAGCTACTGCTGCCATTTTAAATACAAAGCTAGAGTCAATTAAATATTTTAATCAGTTTTCCAGGTTTTTGCTGAGCTTGACTCCATCAAAGTATTTAATGAACAGACCTGAAAAGAATAACAGTGTTCTTCAAGATTTTTATGAGAATATTCAACTGTTCCTTCATTGATGTTTAGAAGCCTGATATAAATAAATGCTACCAAATAAATACAATAAGACTGTTCATTGCCTGCTGTGTTTTGGCTGCCTTCTTACAGTAGATTGTTAGTTGTGTGATGATAATAACTGTGCATGTTTCTCTTGCATGAGCACAGAATTTGTAGTGGAGTATGAGGAGAGCCAATGGGAGCCTGGCAGGTGGAAGGAGCTAAAGAAAGTTCCTGGTAACCAGGCAACAGCTGAGCTTGCACTATATGGACACCTTAACTACCAGTTCAGAGTGTATGCTGTAAATGCTGTTGGACCTGGACCCCCGAGTGCACCCACAGAGAGATACAAAACACCTCCTGCTGGTGAGACTTGCTCCCTTTAATTAACATTTTCTTTTCTTTTGAGGCTATTGTGACAAATGTACAATGTTTTGTATCTTTCCAAAAATGTTGTTCTTTGTGAAGAAACAACACCCACCCCCATAGTACATGGTGCTTGGTGCTGATTTGAATATGTATGCAATTTCGTTTCGACTGAACAACTTGAGTCCATACTAGTGTTTTAGTAGAAAAGGACTGCAGTGTAAATGTAAATGAACTGTGTTGTGTTATGTTTTCATGTATGAATCTAAGATTAACTTCTGCAACCTCTGTTTAAAGCTCCTGATAAGAACCCTGAAAACATTAAAATTCAAGGCCATCTTCCTCATCAAATGGACATTAGCTGGGAGGTAAGGAAAAACACATATCTGCATGTAAAGCTATGCCATGCTTCTTGAAACATTTATAGTATGTAAGCATTCTTCAAATCATCTGTGCTCTTATAGCCACTGTTGCCAACTGAACAAAATGGTCCTGGTCTTGAGTACAAGGTGAGCTACAGGAGACTTGGCGTGGAAGATGTCTGGAAGGGGCAACTGGTCAAGAGACACTCCTTTGTCGTCAGGAACACTTCTACTTTTGTCCCCTATGAGGTCAAAATTCAGAGCAGGAACAGCCATGGCTGGGGACCAGAACCCAAAGTTGTGTCTGGTTACTCTGGGGAGGATGGTGAGTGGAGAGTCATGTCATTAAGAAATGTTACCTTTTCTTTTCTTTTATGTTTATAAGCAACTTATTCTCTTTTGCAGTTTTGCTAACACTTGCCTAAGGCTGAACTAACACACATGTTGCTTTGCTTGTCACTTGTTGTGTTTTTTTGTTTTATCCAATCCCACTCTATCTTCAGTCGTGTTTTGGCATTGTCTCCGGGAAACAGTGTCAGGTTAAGTTCTTTATTTTTTCTAGTTCCCCTTGGTTTCGACCCGGTGCAGATGTGCAGTAGTGACATTTTCTTCCCTCCGACTAAAGATAAAGTCCTCTGCTAAATCAAGCAATAACCTTTGTTAAGCTGAGAAATGTCAAATTTCCTCTTCTCCTTTAGAAAGCTGTGGGAGATTTAAAAGATCACATCGTACTTTGTGCCTCAGACCTAGTGATTCATAATAACTATCCCTCTCTCTAGTATTTGCTGTGTTTCTACTTTTTCCAGCTACCTATAAAGGAAAACATTTAGGATAAATTAGAGAAAGAACTTCATCAACTTACGATTGGTTTTGCATTTGCATTTGTTACTGATAAAAAAACCTGCCATAAACAACGACGCAGTAATTTTCTGCTTTGTGTATTTGTTTTTATGTACCATGCTAAACACCATACTCCAAGGATGAAAGCATAAAATATTGTTTATAAAAGATATTTGTTTCCAATAGCTCAGAACTGCCTGGTTAGGATTATCTTTTACATGTGTCCTTGCAAATGTGACCTAGCATTTTCAGTATGAGTGGGCTCTTGACAGACCTCTATGTGTCGTTCAGTACCGACCGCAGCGCCACGAGACATAGCAGTAGAAGTGTTCAACGCCACCACTCTAAAAGTCAGCTGGACCCCGCCTCCAGCCGCCACAGTCAGAGGTCATCTTGGAGGCTATGATGTAAGTCTGCAGGACCTTAAAGCACACACAGCAATGCACAATTTAAGTGTTTCAATACAACACAGCAATGTACAATAACTATTATTTTGTCACACTTCACATTTAAAATAACTTGGTACAAAAAATGAAATGAAAATGTATAATGACAAATAATGACATAATATTGACCTGGCCCAAACAGAAATACATAGTTTACTTACCTACGTAGTTGGTAGGTAAATTATATATTGTGTAAAATGGTAAATGAATAGTACTTTTTAGTGAAAATTGCAATAATTATAATTATTGAACAGAGACTATATAATAAGAGGAACAATTATAAAGAGTTCTTTGGTATGACATATTTACCCTAGATATAATATTTTATAAATGTTTTAAGGACAATAAGCTACCAAGAGGTGATGGATAAAGATTCTAATTTTCATTTAAGACGTTTACCTCAAAATTTCTTTTTTTTGCACTAAATGATGTAACTTATTTATACTCTCGCCAATTTCATTATATTTGAGGCATTTTCTGCTTCAGGCCATTTTACTCCATTCTTTCTGTGCTATTTCAAAGAAAAGTCCCATGAATGAGGCAGTATTCACCTCCACCATTAGTCTTTTAGAAGCACCTTTCATACTGGGCTGGATAGAGACATAAATATAGTTATTGCTATTTTAAAATAGTGACTATTCAACAATTATATAATTACTGATATATTAAAAGGCGTGATATAGTCTGACAGTGTGTTGCTTATTTGAGTCAAAGAGGATGTTACTCGTGACCTATTGATATTGCTTATGAAACATAATGTTACGGGTAGTTCAAATCTGGACCCCAAGGAGCAGAGACTGACACACAAGTAAAAAGTCAACAGCTTTATTGCTCAGGCTAAACAAAAACGCAGGTGAGCTTGATAACAAAAGGCAGCTGAGTAAAAATGACAATACTCCAAAAACATAGAAAGAACTGGCAATTTAGAGAAACACTAGACACTCGCATCACTAGAACAGGAAGGAATAATCTGGCACCCTCCAAGGGAAAAACCAGGCCTTTTAAGATGAGGCTGATGAGCAGAGTGGGAACTGGTGTGGCTTGTCAGCTGCTAGGAGCCAGCCACACCCTCTGCCACAGCTTGACCTGTCAAAAGATAATGCGCTTCACAAGTAACAGATTCTGTTCATTCATATCAAATGAACAGAATCATGACACATAAACTGTTTTGGATCTTTGTCCATCCTGATTTCTGTCTCTCATAATCCCCAATTCATTTTTCTTGAATGTTGTACCTTTTTTTGTGGAACTTTTTTGTAATTTGTAAAGTGAAGTAGTAGAGGATGAACCCAATAAGGACATTTCTGCATGCACTCACAGAATCAGCTGAGCATTTGCAGATGTTGTAGTGAGCGTCTGAATTTACTAAATAATATATTTGAGTGTATATTATTTCTTATCGGAATAATAAAATGTATGCGTGATGCATTATTTTGATTCATTAATTTGATAAATTAGGCTCCGTGATGCAATGGCGTCGCACCCGGAGTGTCCCCTGCCTCTCACCTCTCAAGACTGCTGGGATAGGCCTCAGCAAGCTTTGACCCGCAAAATGCAGAAACGTCAATTAAGAAAATGATGAATTTGATTAATTAATTGCTGTGTCATGTACTACAATATTTTAACCCTGTCAAGTCTATCAAAACTTACTTGTTCAATGTGGTATAAGATACAATATCTGTATCATTAGAAATGTATGCCACATGATGATGTAAAGTTAGTATTCTGTCACACAGCATCATGTTTAAAAAACATATCTCATTTTCACAGTTCATACGTTGACTGGCTTCAGACATCTTCCCCATTAAAAGGGAAACCAGGTGTTAATTACTGCTCCTTGCAATATTGTTTTTGTTCATGTGTCTTCCTCACTGTTGTCGATTACTTTCCTCTCACAGGTTCACTGTCTTAGGAAATACAGTTTGCTGAATCCCAACAAGACATTAGATGAGCGCAAGTCCATGTCTTTTCCTGGGAAGAGGACTCATGCCATTGTGACAGGCCTCAAACCTTTCTCTGAGTACAGACTTACTGTTAATGTTTTCAACAAAAAGGGGAATGGGCCCAACAGCGACCTGGTCACCTTCAAGACACCAGAGGGAGGTGAGGTGACGCAATACATGAGTGATCCTCACAATTAAAAAAGCTACACAAAAACTAAAACAGACACCGATGGCTGTTGACAAAAGACATATTTTTGTTAGACAAAACCTTTCCACAGTAAGATTTGTTTGCTTATTGTTACATTACTTGTTGCTTGTGCTTAACTAAATGTTCAGCAAAAGGCTGTTTTTATGTACTTAAAAATAAAATTTTGAAATTTGTTATTTGTGCTTTTCCCACATCCATTAAAAGAAATGTTGCTGTAATGATTTCTGGTATCCAGCGGTTGCATTTTCATTTATTTAAATGTATAATGCATACATTAGATTTTGGGTTTGTTACCTCAATCAGGGAATGCAAGTAGGTAATGTAAGGCAAAAAAAATTATTTGGGACACATATTTGGTAAGGATTTTTAAATGAAGTAGAAATAGTAAAATGAAGAGCTAAAGATTTAGACTAAGACTAAGAGAGAAAGAGGCCTGCTACAAAGTTCTTTGTGTTATGGTCTTCTCCGTGTTGTGCTCTTGATAAAATGATGATAAAATTGCTTAAAACGTTGTCACATGTATGTCAGGATTTTTCATTGTTTTAAAAAATAAGAAAATGGTAAAAAACAAAGAAATCTTTTCCAGAGTGAGGAAAATCTCTACGGATGTTAGAATGTGTCGTGTAAGTTGATGTATTATCACTATTGTTATTCTCATAGTTCCCGAACAAGTGCCCATCCTGACGGCCTCCAACGCAAAGAAAGATTCCGTTTTGTTGGTATGGGGCCCACCGCTGCAGACAAATGGCATCCTCACTGGTTATCTCCTGCAGTACCAACTCAGTATGTTTCACACAATGGTCTTTCATGAAAATCTCAGTAAATTGGACATTGTAGATCCTTGGCTTTATGTGAATGTCATTTGCTGTTGCTGTGATGTCAGGCATTGTGGGAAAATGTAAGAAGGTGTGAAGCTGCAGTCTAGGGGAGTGTTGGAGAGGAGGAAGTGTAGAGAAGGTGGATGTGTAATTTAACAGTTTAGCTTTGAGCTGACAGAAAGACACTTGTTTGATTAGTGTGACACCATGACAAACACTGTATTATCTATACATTTTCCTCTCCTCCCTTGTGTTATAATCCCAGACACTAGGTTGCACTGTTTAACACTGAACACACAATGGTGTGCAGCTGCCCAGTTGTACAGGTTACTATAAATTGTAGTCTGACAGCTTCCTCCTCGTGGTTTCTTATCTTCTATCCTCTGTCCTGCAGGCTCTCATGCACAAGACTGTACATTCTTTTTCTACAAATTTCATTAGAATTTATCGCTCAGAGCAAAAAAAACACCTTTATGCTTGAGAACAGTTAGGGTGAACAAGTGAGTGAGGGGCTTTCATTGTGCTTCTTCTCTTTTCAAAGCCTACTCTCTCACTGAGTGACATTTTTGAAGTCTTTTGTATAAAATGTGAAGGATGAGACAGCCCTTTGCCGCCTCCACCGGCACCCACAGAGTCTGGCCAGCTCTTCAATACACTCCATCCCCCTGTCCTTTCTGCTTGTTCCCGTATCAGATGTCAGACTTTACACAGATATTCCCACACAATGCAGGCTGTGGGTGTTGGAAGCTTTTTGGCTGTGGATTTACCATGTAACTTTAGCATATTTAAAATTCAGTCTTCTGTAAAATCACTCAATATAACATTATACACATTGTTTTATGTGAACAGTCCGTGCAGTCATTAGTCAGGAATCTCCTCTGAAATTAATAAGTGACTAATTTCATGTTCACAAATGTGTATCCAGTTTTCATTTTGATCTTTTTGATGTGTATTGATGTGTTTTGATGTGCATTTCATTATTATGGCATAACAATGACATCAACGACAGGGTTTCAGGGGGTCTCTGGCTCTTATATCTACAGTCTGCACACATACTGTACTTTGATCTATATTGCAAGTACGGCGATACATTATGCTGCTTGTGACTGCTGCTCCCTAGATTTCCCTCTGCTGCTTCAATGCTATTTTTTCCTTTTGTCTCTGTGCCTTTGCTGCTTTTCCCACCTGTTCCTAGAAATGTTCATCCTCCTACAGGAGCTTTTCCATTGTCATTTCCTACTCCGACTCCCGTTTTTCTTTTACCATCACATCTCCTTCTCTTTTCAGTGCCACTTGTTTACACATTCTTCTTCAGCCCTCTTGTCTTCTCCTCTATCTTCTCTTCATAATGTATTCCTCCCCAGCTCACCTGTCATGACTTGTATCTGCTATATTCACTTTCTGCATGAGCTACCTTGACATCTCTTCATCTCCCTCCTCCCCCAGCCATTGACCCTCATTATAGCTTTGTAACATTAACATACAACAAGACTTTTTCCATGTCTATCTTTTGCACCCTCACTCATGCCTTGTGAACTGACCTGAAAGCTCTCTCCTTCCTCTATAGTTAATGAGAGCACACTGGAAGTGGTTAATTCCCAGGAGATAAACATTACTGTCGCTGACATCACCCAGTGGCAGCTTCAGGGCTTAGAAGAGGGCAGCCTCTACCATCTACACCTGAGTGGCTGCACTCGAGCAGGTTGTGGACCGACAATGACACAGGAGAGTAGCACCATTGGCCAAGCACGTAAGTAGATAAAAAAGTGTGTGAAAGTGAAGTCAGTACATAAGATGTCATGTGCAGGCATGAAAACATTCTAGCTGCGATGCAGTGAATAAATCACCATAGCAATAATTGTAGTCATAATTACTTTACTGTAAAATCCATTAACAAATACTAAAACTAAACCCTGATTGTGTCATCAGGGTTATGACCCAACTGAATTAAGTTAGAATTGTGAGCCTTTCCCTCAGTGAATATAATTTTGTATGTTTTGGATGGATTTGTACCTTTCTGAGATTTTTGACTGGAGTTTAGATGTTGAAAGTCAGTGGCAGGAGCAATAATTTCTACTGCAAAAAAAAGACCTTACGTAACAATCTTGGGTACTTAAACCAAAATTGACCTATTGCGATGAGTTGATCTTCAATTTCTATTTTATATAAAATATACTTTACTATCTAAAACTGCTCCTTCATTGTCAATTATTCTAATTTAATTTCAATGAATTCATCAAATTTTATTTGTGGTTTTACAAATTGATGCAATTAATATTAAGTGGTGCAATTAATATTAAGCTTAATTTGATTTGTTTTCATAACAGTTAAAAGTTTTGGGAAAAATCTTCCTTCAGTTGATTAGTATGCAAAACATTGTGAATGCATGATCAAATACTGTATGTGTGCCCATGATATTAGATTTTTAATTTAAGTTATTCATTCCTCTCTAACTTTTATATCTCCGTTGAGAGGCTCTGCAACTTGTAGGTGGATGTCTGGCCTGAGAGCCATTAGATCCATTGTTTGTAGATATGGTTGAGTAGAGACTCAGTGGGGAGATAAAATGTTTCTGTTTTGGAGCTCTTTCCTTTGGGCATTGGTAGTCTCAGCGCCCCAGAGATGATTTATGGATGCCAATAGCACAGAGCATGTGAATCATGGATTTTGTAACACTGACAAAGCAGGAAAGAATGACAATGAAAAAAAGTAACGCTAAGAGACATTCCTTTCAAATTTAACTTTTTTTGTGAATAATTTTGATTTTTATAAACATTTAGTTCAGATGAGCACTTAAAAATAGTCTGGAGAAATTTACATCATGTTACTACAAGAAAAAGCTAGTCCCAGCTGATCTGTATATGTTTTCATGTGTCTTCGTTTGAACGACCTGTGAAACAAATAGCATAGCTGAAATGCAAGATGGAAAAAAGCAAGGTTAGCGCGAAACAGGCTGGAAAAATTAAGAAGAAATGCAGAACACTTATAGCAGAAAGGTTTGTTGGAGCGAGGTCTCATGAAAGAAACAGAGACAAAATGAATTGCAAACATAACAAAGCACAGAGTCACAGAAAAGTAACCATTTCCTCTAGAGGATAAATTAGCTCCCCCTTAACGAAGCGTTCTAAAAACTAAGTTGTTGTTGCCATCATAGTTGATAATTGTTAGAGCCCAGAGTGAAAAAGGTGATAATTAAGGAAAAGTGATAATTAAGGACTGGGTTCAACTTCACTGTGATCAGAACACAATTCAGTAATGAGGAGTACATGCAGTGTCAGTGTATAGAAGCACACAATAGTCACACATGACATTGGTTATTTTCACTTTTAAAATTCAAGTTAATTAGATGCCCAGAAGTTTTTACTTGCTGACATTAGTTTGAGTACAAATGTTCCAATCTGGAAGCAGACGGTGCAGGAAATACAAACAGGGCTGATGATACACTTGCTAAATAATCTATTTATTCTTTAAAGGAAAGAAATACCACTGCGATGGGAAACTATGGCTAAGTACTGCAAGACCCAAGTGTATCACACATGTAATGGAGTTAGTATGCAAGAAACAATTGTATAATGTCTCTAATTAGTGTTGTAAACCAGCAACTGATTTGGTGGTGCAGAAGGCGCATAGGATTTTCACATGAATCTGCAGCTCTTCTCAGCCTTATGAAGCTTTATAGCGATTGTCACTTCATTTGTCAGCTGTTCGACCCACCACTTTACTGTTTTAGTTCCCTCCTGATGCTCTAATAGTCATTTCCAACTAATTCAGACAGCTGTTTCATGAAACAAGTGTACAGAACCCGCTGTACTGTATAAGACTAGCACCAAATGTCATCATTGGCATTGTGGAGCATATAGTAGCCAAATAGCCAGGATTACATTTAAGTATCAATAAATGTGACAACAAACAAGCACAAAAAATAAAGAAGCTCACTGACACAACTGAATACACTGCATTTGTCTATGAATACCATGCATTTTGAATTAGTAAGCACAATATTTTTTTTTCACCACCAGTCACTAAAGTCAATACTAGCAAACAGATGTGCCATAGATATATAAAACGGTAGTTATTTTTGTGAGGATTTGTGTGTGTGTGTGTGTGTGTGTGTGTGTGAGTGTGTGCGTGCGTGCATGCGTGCATGCTTGTGTGTGTGTGTGCCTGATCCAGAAACCTTAATACAGGTTTTCTTTATCTGTAATCTTCTGTGTTTCATTTTCTTTTTACCCTTCAGAAGATTTGTCCCCGACTCCAGCTGTGGCTCTTGTTCATAGCAGTATGTGTCACTGCCTCTTACCTACTGCAACTAGTTAACATAGATGTAGTTGTAGCAATAGATATGATATTTATGTGTCATTGAAACAAGTAGATGTCAGAAGTCCAAGGTTTGATTTTAGTAGTAGGAATAAACTGTGGATAAATCATGAAAACCAAAACCTTACCTGATATGTTAGTTTGTTGTAAACTGTGTGTATTTTTATTTATTTATTTTCTGTGTTTAAATGGGCTATTTAGGTTATTTATGCTGAAAAATCTATGTTTACAGAGTATTATTTATAATGCCACTGGACATTGACATTCAATCGCATCAATCCTGTTTTCATGATTGCTCCAACACTCCTGTAGAACTGGTGTTATAGACAGGATGAAACCTAGCAGGAATCATATCTGAGGCTTTGCTCTCATTTCAGGTCACAACTGCTCTCTTACCTTTCCCACCTCTGTCCCAGGCTTTTCTATTCATCCTCCTTTAGGTATATAACCCACTCACACATACACCACAGCCAAGGCAGATCTGTGAGCTCATTTTTATCTACCTGAGTTTTCAATCTATTTTGATATTCACTCATGATGGGGGGAGGAAATGCTGGCTTTGAGACAGTGAAGACTAGATGTCACTCACACCCACAATCTCTATATCAACCCTTTATGAGAAAAATTCAGCTCCATTCAGTTATGTCTGGAGTCTATTGTTGCTTCTTGAACTTCAAGAAGCAAGCCCCCTTCCACCCAGCAGCTTGTACTGTTCTCAAGCTTCTGGGTGGGAGGGGCCCCTATTTGCCTTTGCTAATCCTCATCCTCTGTTCTTCTTTTCTCTGTGGCTGCCTCTGTTTTGCGTTCCTCCTTATATTCCTTTTCTATTTATTCTGTGTTTATCATCTCCAGCCCTGTTGAACATAAGCTCTTATGTGAGTGACACCTTTGCCCAAATCAGCTGGACTGCCAGAGAAAAGCAGCAGGACTCACAGCTCTATGTGGCTTATATGAATAACCGTAAGCTGCTCGCCAACATTTATAAAAAATTTAGGTGGCATCAGCTCTTGGTGCAAAATGTTATATTTAAAATTTTGAATAAAATATATTATATGATAGCATGGCATTTATCAATTCCTTGATTGACTCAAAAGTTATGAAGGTGTCATTTATTTCTAGACAATAGCTCACCCTGTCTTTTTTTGATAGCATGAATGCTAATTCAGACCTGCTGCTTGTGCACCTCTTGTGCTTGCCTGTGTAGGTGATGGTAACTGGAGGATTTCAGAGGCTGTAAATGCCTCTCAAAGTTTTCACATTATTGAGGGCCTCAAACCCGGGGCAGTGTACACCATACGCCTCTTGACCAAGAGGCTTCTTGATAATGCTAGCATTTTCGAAGATGTTATCCAGACTCGAGTCGAAGGTGAGACGGTATTTCTGTCAGTAGTTTAGTGATTTGACTTCTGAATGTTCATAACGATACAAGAATATCATTGACAAATTGTGATGGTGTGAATGTGTGAGTATGCTTGCCTAACTACATCTTTGTGTTTTTCATTTTTTTCCTATCTGATATTCTCTCAGAAAAGATGGTCTTTTTGAAAAGAGATTTTTTTAGCTGAAGGGAATGTGAGTCAAATAGGACATGAGAACATCCTCTCAGATTAGAATCCATCATGTTTCTCTGGTTCAGTCAAATATAAAGTTGTATGGAGAGCGCTTGAGGTGTTCAAATACACGGATATATAAAGTCGATCCTTCATTTCTGTCATTTTTTCTATTTTCATTTTTCAGGTGTGGAAGGTCAGCAGAGCAACTTTTCGAACCAGGGCTGGTTCATTGGGACCATGTGTGCCGTGGCACTCCTCACTCTTATTGCACTCATCGCCTGCTTCGTACGCAGAAACAAAGGTGGCAAGTATGCAGGTACGCCGCCGCCCCAACAACAAGACATGTTCTTCATGGAAAAAGGTCAGTCAATCTTTGACCAGAGTTGGGTCCCTTTGCTGTGCCTTGCATTTTCTTTTGGAGGTGAAACAAAATGTAATTAATGAAATGTATACAAGACATACTGTATAAACAGATACCAGCTTGACTTGGTTGTAAACAACCCATTAAATTACAAATTGTTACCAGTTTTGTTGAACATTGTTCCTACTTAAGTTGTGATTTTGGTTGACCTCCTGGAAGAAAGAAAATTGGAAATATGCCCCAACCCTGATCCCTACCCTACTACTACTACTGTACGCTAGTCTCTCCATGTTCTGTAACATTAACCAACATTAATCAAAATCATTCCTACACGTAAAGTGTCTCCTCACTTGGCTTCTTACCTCTCAACTGACATTCTTATTGTCCCTGTGCTGCTCTGTGTCTTTGCCTGCAGTAACTTTTAAAACACTGAATATTTCATCAGCCTTGTTGGATTCACCCTTTGCTCATCCAGCTCTTTTCATGAAACCCCCTATTTGTCTCCCCTGAAAGACAATGGTACTTTTAAAGAAGATTTATATGAACAGTTTGTACGTAGTACTTTTCTGCAGACATACAGGAGCGAGGTTTTCAAAGCACAGCCTTGATGCAATGGTTACAGAATCACATTTGGTTTTTCTTGTTGTGTTTAATTTAAAGTTTCATTTGTTTTATGTCCCAAGTGACATCCAAGAACATATGAAAGACAATGCTGCATTTCTGATGTGGTGTTGAAATATCTGCCCTGCCTTTTCTGCAGTGAAAGAGAAGGAAGACCTCAACCCTGATGTCGAGTCACAAGGAATGAATGATGACACCTTTTGTGAATACAGGTGAGCCAAAATGCTGTTGAGTTCCAAGGAAATGACTTTTTTTTCTCTCCCTGAGATGCATTCTGTTACAGATACATTAATCTAACGGCCATATGTTAAATATTTTCTGTTTTCTGTTTGAGGAACTCATTTGTCATATGTCACAGACATGTTTTTTCTCTTCCATCCCAAAAGCAAGCCATGCATTCATGATCTTTACCAGGAGCAGCCTAAAAGCCATTGTTCTCATCATTTAATGGGATAGGTAATCAATCTGTGTAGTTAGGAGTAGTGGGTATCTTGGCTCACCTTTAGTTGGATTTAGGAGCTTTTACTTTGTCGTCTGTGAGCATGGTCCTCTGTGCATATTTCCCAAATAATTGTATGAATTGTGTTTGTGTGTGTGTGTTTGTGAATGAATGGCTAAAGGAAGGTTTGTGTTGTAAAACACTTTGAGTGGCTGGTCAGATGAGAAAGGATGTATATATATATAGAGAGTCCATTTGTCATTATTAAAACAATTGGTTGACTGCTGTAAAAAAAACAACAAACAGAAACAAAACACAAAGACAACTCAAACTAAAGTATGTTTGGTAGTTGTTCTCTGCAGTGAAGAAGGATGAGAAAAAAATAGATGACAGTCTAATAAACATTCAAAGAATACACCTATATTTAACATATGCTCTATGATAAAAGTTATTTTCAAATTCCTGTTTCTAGAACTTGAACTTAAAGATGCAATGTCCCTTATGTCTTTTACAAACATTTTAAATTGATGTGGTAAAATACATGAAGACATAGTTACTTTGATTTTGTTCACATCGTTTTTCCTGACAGTGGCTCGCACCAAAATAGGGAACATCTTCATGTGTATGGCAGTATGTAACAAAAAATATTCATGGTAGTCATACCAGCTAAGGTAGCTAAGGAGACAATAGATGTAATGCTGTTAATTATTTATGCCCTTGGTTCAGCTGCCTACTGAACCTGCTAAGTAGTTAGCCACAGCTAATGTAGGAAAATGCATTTGAGCTGGTAGTACATTTCACGATTTGAGATGGTAGGACAATGTGAAAGGTTACTTTTGTGCTTTGGCTGACATGACAGATTCACCCTCAAATGCTCACATTATTAGTGTAGCATTAATATTCAGTGTTTGCAGTACTGGTCACATATTACTTACAACAAAGAAGCTTCAGATGCAGGAACACTGTTGGACGTGTGATGGTACATGTCTTATATTCAATGAAACAGGCTTGAAGTAAGCAGAGAAAAGGAATACAAGTCCTATAAGCCCAGGGCAGACATTTTTTTCAATTACATTAGTGATGTTGTATTCCTATTGTTTGCTTTTTCCAGCTACTGTCAGTTAAGTGAAATTGACTGAAGTGAATTTCACTTGACAGCACTGCTAGAATTGTGTCACAGTGTCGTGGTTGTTTGAGCACACGCAAAGGAAATCACCTAAAATAGCCTCTTCTGTCTGCTTTGATTCTGCTTGTCACCGTATTATTCAGAACATGATTACTCACGATTGTGTGGTTGCTGCCAAATCCATTCCCTTGCAAAGACAGTAATTCTTTTATGCAGGAAAAACAGCATTGTCCACGCTCATGTTTAAAGATTATGGACTGATATAAAAACATTCAAGGATGAATTTGCTGTCCTATCACTGCAGAGGAATATATTTGTGAAAATTGATAAAAATGGTTAGTCAGTATCGTTGCACAGGTGTTTAGGTTACGTTTAAATGCTATACACAATTTGCACCTTTGTGATGTATCTGGTGTCAGAAATCATTAATATCATATTACTGATTTTGCCAGTTTAACTTTGTAGCTCATCAGACAGGAGAAGATATGATGATGAGTTGGTGCAGATGTTTGGCTCTGCTGTTTAGCATGCCTCTCATGTTTAGTTCCATGAGGCCACGCTGACTACCATTACCCGAGAGTGCCCTCAGCCCTATTATGATCTTGTTTTCCTGGCTTTAGAGCTGGATTCAGGACACTCTTGTGCCCTTTAAATCTCTGAAGGCAATAGGCCACCCACTGGTATGCCACGTGTTTGGGGAGTTGAAAAGCAGCAAGTATACTTTCTGGTTACTCTCCGATTTCTCTCCGGCGATAACTCTCTACTGCTGCGCCTCTTTGTCCACTGCAGGAGTAGCAGGTGAACAGTAAGCTGGTTTTCTGATGCATCTCTTTTTTTTTAAGCAAGTTTGTTTTTTTATTTTGATATTGATTTTGTTTTGGCTCTACTGATATCTCTTAGTCATCCTTTCATATTCTTCTATGCAGTTTGGGAGATGGCTGCATGTGTTTAATGTTTCCTTCAGATGCCTTTCAACTAAAAGAAAATCAAGTTCAGGTGCAAAAGGGTAGTTGCGGTGAGAGTGTCTTTCTTCCACCTGTGCTGCCCCCAAAGCAAGTCAGCATGGGTCGATGGCCAAACAAATTCAATTACATTTTCCTTGGTTATATGCCTCCATTACTCACTTTGTTAGGCTCAAGGAAAGCCTCCCAACAGGAACAGCTGAGACTGGGCTGGATCAAAACCATGGTCTTGAATAGGAGCTGGGTCTCAAAGGCACTCAGCCACATTTTATCATTGTATTCAAAGTCAATGTGGGTGGGCCGCAGTGGTGAGGGCATTCATTGCTCTTAAATAACAGTCACTTATCTTTGGCGCTCTAGAGTCATCAGAGAGAAAGGGCTTGATAAGAGTTGAAATGTGGACCTTATGTGCCTTGCATGGTAAATGGGCTGAAATGGGATAGATAACATGGGTTATTGAAAATCCCTCTTGAGCAGACAAATTTGTAATCTTACCTTGAACGTGTCACTGTGCTAAAATGCTGCACAAAAAGTCAAGCTTGTATTTGACACAGGTGTCAAATACAGTCTGCTGTAAATGGCACTATCACATAGCAGCCATTAGAGAGCTGCTTTAAATGTGGGTGCTCTGTTATGAATTCTGAGTCAAAGGGGAGACAAAACTGCGTTACCAAATATGGATTGTTCAGGGATTTAGAAAAGGAGGACAGAGAGGAAAATATTGCCCATGTTTTGAGGTGACCTCCCATCTTGTAGTGAGACATCTGCTCGTTGGCCGGTCGCCAAGCCTTAAATTGGCATCTAATCACCTCGGCCCACATGTGGGCTCTCTTAGGAATACCTGGAATGACAGGCTGTTTGTCTGGGATTGCATATGCCCCACCTCTTGTCCCCCACATTCTTCTCCCTTTCTCAATCTCAGCACCTCCTCCTCCCTCATCTTCCCACACAAACACTTACACAAGCACACACCTCCCACTTGTCTTCTTTCTCGCTGCACTCTGGCAATTTCCATTGCTGGGTCTAAAGAGATTTGAAATTGCCTTTGGTCTTGAAGCCTTGGCAATTAGCAATTAGTGAAGTGATTGTAGCAAGCCCTTCCCGCCTCCCTTGTGCTCCCTTCCCTGCTGTGTAGTTGTTGCATCCACCCCTGCCTACTGCTTGTAGTGATGTATTAAAACCATAAGAACTTTGTGTGATGGTGTGTGTATATATATGTGTGTGTGTGTGTTTGTGTGTGTGTGTGATGTGTGTGTGTTAGAACATTCAGTCTTCTATCTGTGTACCAGTGACGTATGGGGAGGTTCACGGCTGGTGAGGCACTGACGTTAAAAGTCAGTTTTACGAGCCAAACAGAGTGGCGTATCTGCCATTAAATTAGCAGCCTGACATTAAAAACTGGTTAAAAATCATTTGCGACGTTAAGAGCAGCAGCGAGCAGCTGAGCCTCACCTCAGATTGGACTACAAATCAAAACAAGATTTTATTATAATAAATAAAAGAAGACCAACGTCAGTGCTTAAAAATCTGCTTCAAACATCAGACCAGAAAATAACCCGCTCTTTTCAAAACGAGTGGTACACTCTAAATGATTTTTAACCAGTTTTTAATGTCAGTCTACTAATTTAACCAATCAATGAACTTTTATTTTTAATAGCTATTAATCACATCTGCAGACATTTCAAAGCACTTAACAGACAGAAAGCCAACAGTACCCTCCAGAGCAAGCTTTTTCCCCGGTGGTGGGGAAAAAGTCTCTCATTGAGGAAGAAACTCCGGGCAGGACTCACACTCTGGAAGGCGGTCATCCGCCTTGACCGGTTGGTTGGGAAAATGAAATACAATGGGGATAGAGACCAGACAAGGAAGAGAGACAGAGTGACAGATAGACCAGATTGAATTTTCATGTCCATATTGAGCTGTTGTTGCTGAAGTGGGGGCGGGATTTCCAGGCCTTTGGATTTCCTGTCTTCCATGCTTGTTCTCCATCTGTTGAATAGAAGAGTAGAGAGTAGAGTATAACTTTATTTATCCCTTAAGGAGGTTCCATCAGGGAAATTAATTTCTCCGTCGCACACAGCACAGTAAGTACACAAAACACAGAAAAAGCACGCAGAAAGCACCAGCACATAGAAAGTAGTACAACACCAAATAGAAAGAGTATTAAATAACCCATCAAGAATATATAAATAGAAAATCATAAATAGGCATAGAATATAAAATAAACAGGCCTGAAGTATGGGTATAGTGAAAGGTCTATAGTGTTTTTGTTTTGTTTTTGCTGTATTGTCTGTGTCATCCCTTAGCTCTCGTGTGGACTTTCTTCTTCAACTCCCCCAGAGACGAGTTGAGTAGTTGAATGGCTCGGGGGATGAAGAAGTTCTTCAGTCTGTTTGTCCTGCATGTTGGGAGGCGCAGCCTCTGGCTGCTCAGGCTTCTCAGGCTCCTCTGGTTGTTGGTAATGGTGTGAAGCACAAAGAAGCACAAAGACAGCGGCAGTATCTTGCAAACGAAAAGTACAATTTTACATTAGTAGTAAATTATAAAAGCAAACAAAGATAAAGAAAGATAAGCTCCAGAGTAACTCCCTTTAACGGGAGAGACGGAGAAATATACCCTCAGCAGCCTAGACCTATAGCAGCTTATTTAGTAGAATCTGTGTTATTTCTAATTGTAGGCTCTATCAAACAGGAGGGTTTTTAGTCTACTCTTAAATAAGTTAAGGGTGTCTGCCTCCCGGACAAAGGTTAGGAGATCGTTCCAGAGTAAAGGAGCCTGATAGCTGAAGCGGGCAGCTGTATTCTGAACTAATTGAAGAGTCCTAATGGAGGAGCTTGAACAGCCTGATAATAAGGAATTGCAGAAATCCAATCTAGAAGTAACAAAGGCATGAATGATTTTTTCTGCGTCTTTCAAGGATCAGAAATTTATAACTTTAGCAATGTTTCGTAAGTGCGAGAAGGCTGTCTGAGACACAGACTTAATATGAGAATCAAAGGACAGATCTTGATCAAAAATCACTCCCAAGTTTCTGACATCAGTAGTGGAGGATAGAGCAATGCTATCTAAGTGAATTATAATGTTAGAGAAATCATCTCTAAGATGCTTAGGCTCAATAATAATAACTTCAGTTTGTTACTGTTCAACATTAAGAAATTGTGAAGCAGCCAGGATTTAATATCCCTCAGGCAGGTTTCTAATTTAATTAGTTGGTCAGATTTGTTTGTTTTACTTGATAAATACGGTATGATAGCGTATCATCTGCATAGCAATGAAAATTATTGTTATGTTTTCTTATAATATTTCCCAATGGTAGCATATATAAGTTAAACAACTGACCCCCCAACAGATCCTTGAGGTACTCCACAGGTAAGAGTCTCTCGGTCTGAAGATTTATTATTTACATGGACAAACTGAAATAGGTTGGATAGATATGACCTAAACCAGTATAGTGTCGAGTTTTCAATCCCCACTTCCTCTTCCAATCTCCTTAGACGGATATTATGATCAACAGTATTTAATGGTGCACTCAGGTATAATAAGACTAAAACAGATAGAAGACCTTTATCTGATGCTATTAAAAGGTCATTTGTAACTTTTAGCAGTGCAGTCTCCATACTGTAGTTCATTCTAAAACCTGACTGACAAACCTCTAACAGATTGTTCTCTAACAGGTAGTCGTTTAGCTGTTTGGCAACTATGTTCTCTAGGCTCTTAGATATGAATTGCCGGTTAGAGATCGGCCTGTAGTTTAAGAGGAGACTAACATCTAGGTTTGGTTTATTAAGGAGGGGTTTGATCAAAGCCACTATAAAAGATTGCGGTACATAACCTATTTTTAAGGACTGATTAATTATGGATAGTATAGGTTTATTTATTAATGGTAATACCTCTTTGAGGAGCGTATTTGGAATTTTGTCCAGTAGACTGGTGGTGGGTTTAGCAGAGGAACTTAGGGAATTTAAATTGGAGAATTCCATTTGCTGAAAACACTCCAGGATATTGCTAGATTCAGTCAATTCCTCTGCTACCAGATTAGTGTTTGGCGGTACGTAACGGACCTCATCTCTAAGATTTGTAATTTTGTTTTGAAAAAACCTAAGAATATCATCACATTCTCGATTTTAAAGAATGGTAGGCTCGATACAGTTGTGTTTCTTAGTCAGCCTGGCTACATTACTGAAAAGAAACCGAGTGTTGTCTTTATTTACTTATATTAATGTAGAGTAGTAAGTGTTTCTACTACAGAGAACCTTCAGAGAACCTGAAGCAGATCTGTCTCCCTTGATGTCGCTAGTTCTGGTGCAGCTAACTTTGGCCGCTGGCTGTCTTAAATTAATGTGTCTCACAATGGAAGATTCAATAACCAGTGTCGGTGTGCTACTGAGTGGGGCAAACTTGTTTGAGACACTGACGGAGGAGGCTGGAATAGTGGGTGGTTGGTAATGTCCAGTAGGCTTCTTCTGTCTATGTTTCCCTCTCACAGTTATCCAACCATGCTGTTTCCCCGGCTGCTCGGGGGCCACTGAGGGTGGGGGGCAGCTAGGACTAGCGCCAGCGGGCCCTACTAGCTGTGGCGCTAAGCTAGGGCGCTCCGCTCCCGCTAAACCTATCTGGTGGCTGCTTTTTGCGGGGCTATGCCTATGCTCGATGGAGTGGAGTCGCCCCTCAACCTGGCTAAACCTATCCTCCAATGCTAAAACAAAACTATACTTCACACATATTCCTGACTCACTAATGTACGTCAAGGTATAGCGGAACATGAGACAGTTGAAGCAAGAGTAGATGGGGGAAGAGATGGAGGAGAGGCTAGCGGGAGAAGCCATAGTTGGCTTGGAGTGTAGTTAGAAGAATAAGACTTTTAGAATAAGTTATATAAATGGATAAATGTCACCTTATTGATCGGCTTCAGATTGTTGATAACTAACACCAGCTAACACTGGAGAGCAGCAAACGCAGGATGTCATGTCAGTGGAAGGTCGGAAGATTCAAATGGCAAATACACCACTCTGTTTGGCTTGAAAATTTTCTAAAACTGACTTTATCGTCAGTGCCTCACCAGCGATGAACCTCAGCACACGTTACTGATGTGTACAATCCAATCCAATCCAATCTTTATTTGTTGAGCACTTTACACTTACTGTAGACTGGTGAGTGTGCGTGTTTTGGCTCTGTTTGGCTCTGTGTGACATTGTGTGTGTCCTCATATGTCAAAGGTGATGTCGTGTGTGTGTATGTGTGTGTGTGTGTGTGTGTGTGTGTGTGTGTGTGTGTGTGTGTGTTCTACCTGAACATCTGTCTGATATACTACACAACATGTTTGTCTATGCACTACTCTGCTGACCCCAGCCATCCGTCTCTGTTGTTGTTGATGACAGTGACAGCGAAGAGAAGCCACTGAAGGGCAGTAGCTTGTGCTCCTTGAATGGCGATCACACAGTGGGGGACAGCGTTAGCAGAGACAGCCTGGTCGACTACACTGAGGGTGGAGGAGAATTCGATGAGGACGGTTCATTCATTGGAGAATATTCTGGACACAAGCACAGAGACTCTCTTAGTGAGCCTAATGGACCCAGTGTAGTCAGTGCATAAAGCCTGGCTTCAGATGGAATGGTTGACATCAAATCTGTTTCAAGATACTTTCTATATTCAGCTTCCCTGGCAGTACATGTAGTGTGAATAGCCATATATATGGGAATAAAATGGCTCACATGTGCTGAAATGTTTGACAGCGAGAAAAGTTTTGTCAAAGGGCTGGAGAGAATTCTCCCACCATACACAACAGTGAGTTCACTGGGAGAGTCTTCACACATTTGGTAAGACTATGAACAGTTTCTTTTGAGTGTCTTGTGTTTGTATTGAAGATAATAAAGGGTTTTTGCCCCAATCAGACAATGAACATTGTTTTTGTATGACACTGAAAAAAATTGAAAAAGACACTTAACATGTTTCATATTGTTCTGGTTTATAATATGGTGCATAATGTCCTGTTTACTGAAGACACTCTTGATGAAAATAGAACCAGTATAAGTCATAAGTACATATTAATGTATGTTTTATGGATACATTTTGGTTTTTGTTGACATTAAAATATTTAAATGTTGGTATTTGTTTACAATTAAAATTTCTGGTGAGAGCATATCTCCCCACCTATATATTTGAATAAGCTCACTTGAAAACCTCACGCTGTCACACTTTTTAACTCCACCCACTACCAGTCAATCAAGCGCCCAACCAATCATGGTGCATCTGCCAGAAGGAATCACGTGAACAAGAGCTCCTGAGAGCATCTTGAGCATCGACACATAATGCAAACATACTGTACACAAGAAAACAAACATTTTCTTGTATACAGTTTTGGCCGGCGTCTACCCAGAAGTTCGGGTCACTAGCAGTTAGCTCCGGTTTTCACATTTGTCCGTGTCTCTCACTTGAGCCGTTTTGGCTTTGTCAAACATAGCGGTTTATATTCTTTGATTGTGACGCACCTCACGTTGTCATGTGGGGAATCCCGATGCTTTATTCACCAGGACTGAACTCAGGAAGCTGGTGTCTATCCGAATGGCCGGACCGTAACGCAGAAGCGGCCTTCGTCTTTGTTTTTGTCCATCCCACACACACGGAGCGGTTACAACTTCGTCGGACACAGCGCGTGGGTTTTCTTGTGACAGCAAAGAAAACAAGAAAATAAACAAAGTCTGATATCATTGTATTGTTTTATCATTGAATTTCCATGGGTTCCCGCTAGTATAAATACAGTATTTATCAACCATTTTATAACTTATTTGATTTTTATATCAAAGGTGAGAGAAACAAATAAATAAAAAAGAATATATTTAACAATGCATCTGGTTTGTTGTTAAATTACTTGAAGAAGGTATCTGCATCTGTGGAGTGTAATTCTTAATATATTCACTGTTAGTCTCATTTCTAAATGAAGCTTTCACCCCAGGGCCTGTTCAGTTCTCAAGAGGGAGTTTTGAAACACAATCAAGTGTCTTTATGAATCACTTTACACACCTTTAAAATGATTGTGGAGACTGAATTAATATTATCATGAAAATAGCTATATTGTGGCTATTCCCATTGTTTTTCACTTATAGTCTAGTTATGCATCAGTTTGTTTTTGCTTCTTTTATTTGTTGTTTAAAAAGCTGATATTTTCCATGAGGATTTGCTCTTCTTTTACAGCAAATGCTGCTCACAAATTGAGCATGCATTGATATCGGAATGTCAAAAACATTTCTAGATAAGCTTGCTACAAGGCACTAAATATATGTCAACAGGATTATGTGTAACACTCATCACAGCCTGTATCTAATTTACAAATAACACAAAAGTAAACACTTTTTGAAGGCTTTATTTACTTCAGAGTAAACTGCGGTCAAATGACACAAAGCTACCATTATTGTTATCTTTCCCATTACTTGGGTTTTATAATTGGAGCCATTCCAGATCAACCACAGCACTACAGTTTTTTTCAGTCGCTAACAAGCGTTGGTCCAAACAGCAGTCACATTTTCAAAACTCTTAATACAGACGCACACCTAGAAAGCACAATTGACCAAATGGTTATTTTCTTCTCAAAAACATATTTTGTTACATAAACACGAACTCTTCATTTCAAACTAGAATACATCTTTGTCTGTACACACACTTTACCAAAACACTGGATATTCGACTCAAAATGAAATTATTGGGTAAAACAATAATGCCTGTTTTCACTTCATAAGGTACATGCAGTCAATCAAAGTACACCAGGTTTCAAAATACTGGGTATTGTTGACATTATAAAAATTGCATAGATTTTTATATTTCAGTTTTAATGGTGTTTGCCTGCAAAATGTACACAAAATTTCTTGGTTGGGAACTGTATGTCCACATGCTTGGTTGAACAGGAGGTACAGTAAAAAACACTGTTTACAATATGATAGAAAAGAAAAAGCTTACTGTGAACAAAATAGCCATGAAACTCACAAGAGCATTCTGAACCAAAAAAAAAAAAACAACAGCAAAAAGCCCAGAAAAAAAGTGTGTGTGTGTGTGTGTGTGTGTGTGTGTGTGTGTGTGTGTGTGTGTGTGTGTGTGTGCGTGCGTGTGTGTTGGGGGGGGGGGCGCTCTGATATCATCCAGGGCGATGCACCTGGGATGGAACCGCTTGGTATGCCGGATAATGATCAGCTGTGTGTCAATGGGGGGGCAGTGACTCAGCGGTAGAGCGGGTCGTCCAATGTTCCAAGATTGGCGGTTCGATTCCCCCTCCCATCCAAAAATACCTGGAGTGTGAGCTGACAGTGGGAGGTGTCAGCTGACCTCTGGAGCACTGCCGACACGCCCTTGAGCAAGGCGCCGTCCCCCTTACAAGTTGCTCATTTGGGCGCACCATAAAGGGGGGCTGCCTGCCACTCTACATCCCCCTGCATGCATCCAGGACCCCTATGTGTGTGTTCAGGGCCTGTTCACACTAATATATGCGCGTATGAATTACTAACACTAGAGTGTGACACCAATTTCCCTTTCAGGATTATTTGATTATATAAAATAAAAAAAAATAAAAAAATGAAAAAAAAAATTAAATTGTTTATCAGCTGCGATATATTGTTTTTGAACTGATATCATTGCAGAAGCAGAGGTTTTTATACTGTATCTAAGGTTTGGAATATTGTTGTTGCTATTGTGGGATGTTCCGCGGTACACTGGCGTTGTGCCCGGAGTGTTCCCCGCCTCACGCCCTGAGACTGCCGGGATAGGTACCGGCTCCCCCACGACCTGCGTAAAGCAGATTAAGCGGGTTGAGAAAATGAATGAATGAATGTGGGATGTTGTGTGTTAACATTCGTAAATAATAAAAAAACAATCCATAATTTTCTTGGGAGGTATAGCTTGTCTGTTACATGAAAGCATTGTGGTAATATGTTCACTGAATACATATTGAGTGAAAGCAACATTAAATGTGTGAATGGTATGGCCACAAAAGACCAATGGTGTGCTAATTGTGTTTAGAGTTTTGAAAATGTGACAGCTGTTTGGACAAATGCTTGTTAGCGACTGAAAAAAACTAATGGTGTGAACCTAAGCAAGGCTTACTCTCTTCGACATCTGAGGGTAAAGTATAACTTCTCTGATGATATTGTAACCCCCTTTACAGGTAAAGTACACACTAGGTTCGTAGGGCTAAGTTAGAAAAGGTTGGACACGCAATGAGTAAAAGAGAGAACACACAGGTCAGTTTCAACAACACTGTATTAACACTTTTAAGAAATAAACAATTTATAATCACTGCCGGCAGTCACTTTAGTTGTTGTTTGAAAATGTCTTTTGTTTTTTTACTGGGTGCACCCTTAATGAAATAAAATAAAATAAAATGTTCTTCCCAAAAATAGTTCAGTGCCAACTATCCTAGGAAGTCCCTTTCCCCAGCCCTACCACTCTGGCAGGACAGCGCACGAAGACTGGGAAGGTTCCTCCTTAGTCCAGATGCTCACTCGGGTAGCTCGCCATCTCCTCGTCAGGGAGAGAATCATTCCAAATCCATGGTCCAGAATCTCAGGGTATCAAAAAAACCCAGCCTGTGTAACATAACAGGGCTGATATAAATCTGTTCAAACTCTATTAACTGTACAGTTTTGTTTTCTTCCAGTATCAAGGTGAAGTGCAACTTTTCACGGTTAACTTATTAAAAGTTAACTGCTGCATTGAATTACTACACATGAAATGTCCATTTCACTGTTACATAGTGAAAACAAAATCATGAAATTACAGATTAACAATCAAAACGCACATACTAATGATCGAAACCATTCAGATTTAATCTTGAAACACTACATGCTGTATAACATAAAATTAATAAATCACATTACTGTTCTTACCTATAAATTGTAGCTTCATAACACATGAACCTCAGCTTAACAGTGTCTTTCTCTCCCTGCACAATGTAAATAACATGTACACATACTTGTTTTCTTTTCACACGTTCTCGGTTTTTCGTCGCAATCATTAGACAAATACCACACTTTACGACATTACGCTCCACTAGGTGGCTAACACACCACGAGGCTGGGCTAATTCACGGAGCTATCTGCTAATGCTGTTAGTACTCACCGGGACAAGAAAGTAATAAAAGAAACACTTGATGTTCCCAGGGTCGCTTCAGTGGTTCACAACTTTTATCTGCTAGCACAGTCTCTCAAACCAACATAAAGACTATTTTTATTTTTTTTTACAAGTTTTCATCACATAAATTCTCCGTGTCTCTGTTACCTCTTACTGCTCTCAGTTTCGTTTTCGTTTTTTCACACTATTACCGCGTTCACATATGACTTCCATACCGGATCGGTCAAGGCCCGGGTTAACAACGACCGCCATCGGCGCTGTTGACCTACAGGGCGCCGGTGGAAATTGGATTACTGTTGGTCGAAGAAGGAGAGGAGGAAAGTGCGTTCGCACGAAGAAAGAGAAGAGGAGCGCCAAGAGTATAGGACTAAGAGTAGGGACGTTGAATGTTGGAACTATGACAGGAAAAGGTAGAGAGTTGGTCGACATGATGCAGAGGAGGAAGGTAGACATACTGTGTGTCCAGGAGACCAGGTGGAAAGGTAGCAAGGCTAGAAGTTTAGGAGCAGGGTTCAAGTTGTTCTATCATGGTGTAGATAGAAAGAGAAATGGAGTAGGAGTTATCTTGAAGGAGGAGTTTGTTAGGAATGTCCTGGAGGTAAAAAGAGTGTCGGATAGAGTGATGAGTCTGAAGCTAGAAATAGAAGGTGTGATGTTCAATGTTGTTAGTGGGTATGCTCCACAGGTAGGATGTGAGCTGGAGGAGAAGGAGAAATTCTGGTTGGACTTTGATGAAGTGATGCAGAGCATACCTAGAAGTGAGAGAGTTGTCATCGGTGCAGACTTCAATGGACATGTTGGTGCAGGTAACAGAGGTGATGAGGAAGTGATGGGCAGGTTTGGTATCCAGGAGAGGAATGCAGAAGGACAGATGGTGGTTGACTTTGCAAAAAGGATGGAAATGGCTGTAGTGAATACTTTCTTCCAGAAGAGGCAGGAACATAGGGTGACCTATAAGAGTGGTGGTAGGAGCACACAGGTAGACTACATCTTGTGTAGACGATGTAACCTGAAGGAGATCAGTGACTGCAAAGTAGTGGTAGGCGAGAGTGTAGCCAAACAGCATAGGATGGTGGTGTGTAGGATGACTCTGGTGGTGAGGAAGATGAAGAGGACAAAGACAGAGCAGAAGACGAAATGGTGGAAGCTAAAAAAGGAAGAGTGTTGCATGACCTTTAGGAAGGAGTTAAGACAGGCTCTGGGTGGTCAGGAGGTGCTTCCAGATGACTGGACAACTACAGCTAATGTGATCAGGGAGACAGGTAGGAGAGTATTTGGTGTGTCATCTGGAAGGAAAGTAGACAAGGAGACTTGGTGGTGGAATGAGGAGGTACAGGAGTGTATACAAAGAAAGAGGTTAGCTAAGAAGAAGTGGGACACTGAGAGGACTGAGGAGAGTAGACAGGAGTACAGGGAGATGCAGCGTAAGGTGAAGGTAGAGGTAGCAAAGGCCAAACAAGAAGCTTATGATGACTTGTATGCTAGGTTGGACAGTAAGGAGGGAGAGACTGATCTATACAGGCTGGCAAGACAGAGAGATAGAGATGGGAAGGACGTGCAGCAGGTTAGGGTGATTAAGGATAGGGATGGAAGTCTATTGACAGGTGCCAGCAGTGTGATGGGAAGATGGAAAGAGTACTTTGAAGAGTTGATGAATGTGGAAAATGAGAGAGAACAAAGACTAGAAGAGGTGACTGTTGTGGACCAGGATGTAGCAAAGATTAGCCAGGATGAAGTGAGGAGAGCACTGAAGAGGATGAAGAGTGGAAAGGCAGTCGGTCCTGATGATATACCTGTAGAGGTTTGGAAGTGTCTAGGAGAGGTGGCAGTAGAGTTTCTGACTGGGTTGTTCAACGGGATCTTAGATAGTGAGAAGATGCCTGAGGAGTGGAGGAGAAGTGTGCTGGTGCCCATTTTTAAGAACAAGGGAGATGTGCAGAGTTGTGGCAACTACAGAGGAATAAAACTGATGAGCCATACAATGAAGTTATGGGAAAGAGTAGTGGAAGCTAGACTAAGGGCAGAAGTGAGCATTTGTGAGCAGCAGTATGGTTTCATGCCAAAAAAGAGTACTACAGATGCAGTATTTGCTTTGAGGATGTTGATAGAGAAGTACAGAGAAGGCCAGACGGAGCTGCATTGTGTTTTTGTAGATCTGGAGAAAGCTTATGACAGGGTGCCCAGAGAGGAACTGTGGTATTGTATGAGGAAGTCTGGAGTGGCAGAGAAGTATGTTAGAGCGGTGCAGGACATGTATGAGGACTGTAAGACAGTGGTGAGGTGTGCTGTAGGTGTGACAGAGGAGTTCAAGGTGGAGGTGGGACTGCATCAGGGATCAGCTCTGAGCCCCTTCTTGTTCGCTATGGTGATGGACAGGCTGACAGACGAGGTTAGACAGGAATCTCCATGGACTATGATGTTTGCAGATGACATTGTGATCTGCAGTGAGAGTAGGGACGAGGTGGAGGAGAAGCTAGAGAGGTGGAGGTTTGTCCTGGAAAGGAGAGGGATGAAGGTTAGCCGCAGTAAGACAGAGTACATGTGTGTGAATGAGAGGGACCCAAGTGGAAGAGTGAGGTTACAGGGAGAAGAGATCAAGAAGGTGGAGGATTTGAAGTACTTAGGGTCAACAGTCCAGAGCAATGGAGAGTGGGGAAAAGAGGTGAAGAAGCGTGTCCAGGCAGGATGGAATGGGTGGAGAAAAGTGTCAGGTGTGATGTGTGATAGAAGAGTTTCAGCTAAAATGAAAGGAAAGGTGTACAAAACTGTGGTGAGACCAGCGATGTTGTTTGGTCTAGAGACAGTGTCACTGAGGAAAAGACAGGAGGCAGAGCTGGAGGTAGCAGAGATGAAGATGCTGAGGTTCTCTCTGGGAGTGACCAGGAAGGATAGGATCAGGAATGAGTACATCAGAGGGACAGCACATGTTAGAGGTTTTGGAGATAAAGTCAGAGAGGCCAGACTGAGATGGTTTGGACATGTCCAGAGGAGAGATAGTGAATATATTGGTAGAAGGATGCTGAGTTTTGAACTGCCAGGCAGGAGGCCTAGAGGAAGACCAAAGAGGAGGTTTATGGATGTAGTGAAAGAGGACATGAAGGTAGTTGGTGTGAGAGAAGAGGATGCAAAGGACAGGGTTAGATGGAGGCGGTTGATTCGCTGTGGCGACCCCTGAAGGGAAAAGCCAAAAAGGAAAAGAAGAAGAAGACACTATTACCGCGTTCCTTGCGTAAAGGGGGCGGGACATGCGTTGCCCTAGCCAATACCAACTCAGCTCAACTGAAACGAACCAATGGAATCACTTTTAAAAGTTTTTCTTCACAGGACCACCTACTGAAGCAAAAGACCTCTGGGATAAAATGAAGTTATAAATGAAAAATGTTTGGATGAATTAAAATAAAAAAGATGTTCTACATGAAAGAACATAGTTTAACATGTTTCTCATATTTTAATGTTTTTTTCCCACATATTTTAGCAACAGTTAGGTTTCGTGTTTCCACCCGGTTACAATATAAATCCCAAGCAGCGAAGATGGAAGATGATGGACTCATCTGTTGGAAATCCATCTAAAACAGCCTGGATATCAGTCTGATCGTCTCCACTATTTTCAATTGTTTCAACTATAAAGCCCCAAGCCTGAGAAGACCATGCATGGTTTTTCTAAAATAACCCAACTTTATACAGCTGGGTCAGAAAATTACATTTTTTCAATTTTCAAATACATTCTTGCAGTTCCAGAATGTCTTAACTGTGTTACTGTGTCAGGATGCATTAAGGGTCAAGCAAAACAGCCATGTTAATTTTGCTTCAGACTCCCCTTGTTAAAATCTTCACACTTCATCTTGCATATCTCTAAAATAGGTCCTTATCTTCCATTTTGAATTCACATTCTCCTTGTAGCTATACAGCTCATAGGCGGGTGATTAGAAATAAGCCTTGTCCCTATAATGAAACCTGACTTTGGAAAGAGAAGTTGAAAAGCACTCTGTGCTTCATGGCAAGATAAAGGTCATTTAAAGAGATAATCCCTGTATTGTCAGGGATTACGCCCTCATCCGTTTTAGAATTGCTTTCTCCATGGAGTTTTTAAACCTCTAAACAACAACAAAAGATTATTCTAGCCAAGAGCCTTTCCCCTGAGTGTCACACAAGCCGCTTTTTTGCCCCACTAAATCTATTTTGAGAACATGAGGTTGACCCACTCTTAATAGCCTTATTTTTCGAATGAGCAAGTTCGGGATGTAAACTTCACCTGAATCCAGGTCACAGGCTTGTCTCTCAATTTTTTTTTTCTCAGTTACTCATTGATTTGAGCTGACCTCAAAGGGGATCACTCTCTTTCAGGTGATTGATCGGAGCTGATATTTAGGCTAAGTGTCCTGAAAATTGCCTGGTGGGAAGAAATCGATCAAACATTCCTTGCGTTCCATGCAGTGGCCACATGCTGCAGCCAGCAGCATTCAGATTTGAATAAACTTTAACAAGCATAGGATGCAAGTACATACCACTGTGTGAAAAGTGTAACATATGGGGAACATTTTTAGTTTTATCAGAGTGCAAAATATTGAGTCTACGTGGCATCTACTCAATAAAGAAGGAGGTGGCATAACGGCCATGAAGATCTCATTAATAATGAACAGCATGGGTTCACAGAGAGGTGAACTGTGACAGGTGTTCCAGGAGATGCTCTCCAGAAAAAACCTTCTTTTTGGAAGATTTTTCAAGTAAGCAGTTAAAGCAATTGTTGAGGAATCTGTTGATACCAATTCTCCTGCAAATACTTTGTGTGGAAAAACCAATGTCACAGCTCTGGTTTTTTAAAGGAACAAACGGTGTGTGTTGTGTCTATGAAGGACATGCATTGAGCACTTCATCAGAGAGAGGGTTAAGGGTTGTGGAGTAAAAAGAGGTTGAAGTATTACAGTTTTTTTCAGTCGCTAGCAAGCGCTTACCCATACTTCAAATACTTTTTCTAAACTCTTAACACAGACTCACACCTAGAAAGCACAATTGACCAAATGGTTATTTTTCTTCTCAAAACCACATTTTGTTAAATAAACACTAACTCTTCATTTCAATATAGAATACATCTTTTTCTGTATACACACCTTACCAAAACACTGGATATTTGACTCAAAATTACTGTGTCACACAATAATGCTTTTCACTTCATAAGGTACATGCAGTCAATCAAAGTACACCAGGTTTCAAAATACTGGGTATTGTTGACATTATAAAAATTGCATAGACTTTTATATTTCAGTTTTACTGGTATTTGCCTGCAAAATGTACACAAAATTTCTTGGTTGGGAACTGTATGTCCACATGCAATGTTCACATTCAAAAGCATTCCAGTAAAGAGCTAATCAGTTTTTTTCCTCTACAGTTTGTTACAGGAGGTACAGTAAAAATACTGTTTACAATATGATAGAAAAGAAAAAGCTTACAGTGAAAAAAAATTGCCATGAAACCCACAAGAGCATTCTGAACAAGAAAAAAACAACAACAGCAAAAAGCCCAGAAAAAAAAGGGTGGAGTGGGGGGGGGGGTTACATAAAAAAACACAAAAATACTGTCTCTAATCTCTACAATCTCTGATATCATCCAAGGTGATGCACTGGCATAGAACCGCTTGGTGTGCCTGATCCACCCTTGGTAATGATCAGCTGTGTGTCGATGTGGTGGGAGTGACTCAGCGTTAGAGCAGGTGGTCCAATGTTCCAAGATTGGCAGTTCGATTCCCGCTCCCATCCAAAAATACCCAGAGCATGAGCTGACAGTGGGAGGTGTCAGCTCACCTCTGGAGCACTGCTGAGGCGTCCTTGAGCAAGGCACCGTCCCCCTTACAAGTTGCTCATTTGGGCGCACCATAAAGATGTTGCCCGCCACTCTACATCCCCCTGCATGTATACAGGACCCCTATGTGTGTGTAAGTGTGTGTTCAGGGCCTGTACACACAAATCTATGCACGTATGAATTACTAACACAAGAGTGTGACACTAATTTTCCTTTTGGGATTAATTGAGTATATAAAATAAAAAAAATTAAAAAATTAAAACAAAATATTAAATTGTTAGTTTATCAGCTGCGATATACTGTTTTTGAACTGATATCATTGCAGAAGCAGAGGTTTTTATACTGTATATAAGGTTTAGAATATTGTTGTTGCCATTTTGGGATATTGTGCGTTAACATTCGTAAATAATAAAAAAAACAATCCAAAATTGGGAGGTATAGCTTGTCTGTTAAGAAAATGAAAGCATTGTGGTAATATGTTCACTGACTGCATATTGAATGAAAGCAATATGAAATGTGTGAATGGTATGGCCATAAAAGACCAATGCTGTGCTAATTGTGTTTAGAGTTTTGAAAATGTGACTGCTGTTTGGACAAACGCTTGTTACCCTTCATTCATCAATGCTGTAGATGAAGAGAAGGAGCCAAGACAGCTGGCTCATGACCTTGACATACAGTATTTTAACGCCTACCTAATTCCACTGGCTTTCACTTTTTGTTTGGAATGTTTGAGTGGATAGATTGATAATCAGGTAGTTGGAAAAGAAGTGATACTGTATGTTGAGCACAGCATGAACATGTAGATGGGCATTTTAAGAGGTGAAAGCTGAATCAGTTGAAATTTGTTTACTCTCTCTTTCAGCATTGAGTACAGTGCGCCCTCGTTAACTTGCGGTTAATGCGTTCCAGAAACGAAACTCGAATAATGACTTCCACGATATAGGGACAAACTATTTATCTTATTATTTACGTTAATTTAAACATTTATGAACCCTCCCCATACTGATATTAAACCATCTTCTATCTGTATTGCTTTTTCCCACACTCTTATCGACTGTTTAAAGCACTTGTGTCTCACGGAAGTCCAAGACTCACGGAACATAGCGCACTTCCCAATGCCATCAGCCAATAGAATGCACGTACAGTATCACGTGACTGAGATGAAGTAGCGAGTATTGATGCATAAATGCGCGAGGGCGCACTGTAAATCCTTTTAACTTGGAGCTTCAATAGACTCCACTTACAAAAATATTTAGATACTGTCATGGGTTCGTGAATGCAGTGGGGAAAAATTTATAGCACAGCCACAAAAGATCTGTTTGGTGGGTTTTTTATTTTCACCAAAAAACAACCAGTGAAAAAATATTTACAGTGAAGATAAGAAATACCCAAAATCAAATACCCAAAAAGAAGTATATATAGAGGAAACTTACACTACCAATAGCCACCATGCACAATGTTCTATAACGCCAGCTCCACTCTCACTCCAACTCTCCAACTCTCACACCTTAATAAAGCAGAAACGCTCTCATTATATATCCCCATTACCCTCCCCTGGCGGACCAACAATAATTAAATGGGGTTGTTTTTACAATATCTGGTAAAATATACCAGAAACAGACAAAATTACTACTAACCTGCTTTACAAATAAACCATAACAGAATAAAACATAAATGCCCATCATATGGCTGGTTAAACATTTATCAAAACCCGCAAAATAGGAAACAATCAAATAATATACAAAATGGTTCAGTCCAGGTACCGGGCTGGCCAAACTGCGCGCCACAATGCGCTATTTAGCCCACACCCAGGTTGTACCTCGGTTTGGCCCCTGAACCGGAGGCGGACCAATGCATCATCATCAGGTGAGCGTCTCTCGCACAGTTCTGTGTGGATGTAGGGAAATGGGTAGGCGCCGGGCGGGCATCCTCGAATGCGACAGTGTGTAGGATGCGTATGTGATGCTCACTAAGTGTATCATCACATTAGTGTGATTGTTTTATTTGTGTCTAATGTTGTGAAAGTGTCTCTGTTGTACTTATTCTTTTAAGACCCAGTTTATGCGATTCTGTTTCTTCATCCAAAACAAAACCAAAACAATAGAACTCCGGCCACCAGGTGGCAGTGCACATGCCCACTAGCCTGGCTCCCTTCATAACAGAAGGAGCTACGGTGAAAAAGCGCACTACTCCACTGTCTCCTTCATTCATAACATTTTAACCTGTTTTCCAGGTGACATATATCTGTTGTTGGGTGCCACATCCTGGTACCTGCAACACGTACACGTGAATGTGGACCTGCCGTAGAATGTGCGTGAAACAGTCTGAGCAGAACTGCGGTCCTGCCGGAAACAATGAGAACGCTGCTGCGGCCAGGAGACGGAATGTAGATCGACGGAGCGTTCTCTACCGGTCTGTCACACATACATATGTATCCCAGATGAAAGTTCGTTATGGTACATTGATAACCCCCACACCTAAAAAACAAACTTCTAATGCAGGTTTCAGACATCATCTTTCCCTTTCTGCTCATTTTTCTGTCATCCAAATATGGTGTTATAGTAACCCTCTGCAAAATATTTAATTGTCCCACTAGGATGCAGATGCAATGGGAGGATTCTGCATACAGAGAATCCTTTTAGACTGCTATTATTTCCCTGGTAAACTGCTTTAGATGCAAGCCCAGACATACTCAAAATGCCAGCCAGCAATTGAGTCAATGTTGATGCATTTGTGTGTGCACTCGTGTCTGTGTGTTAGGTAGAAAGGGTACGGGTCGAGCAGGAGGAGGCAGAGACACTCAGCCATGGCAGAAACTAATGAGACATGCATTGGTAATATGATTAAAAAGTCTGCCTGGCTGTGTCAGAATCCAGGCGGGTGCTTCAGAGACATCTGCACAGGACATGTTGGACACCTGGATGTTCAGCTGTATGTGTCTACATTACTGTACCTGGAAGTTGTGGCAATAAATGTAAGTGATGAAAACACAACTTACACTTGATATAATGATACACACACAACCCAAAATGTAGCTTTATAAATATTAATTAGAAGCAGCTCAGATGTGAGCATAGTGTCTGTTCAGGTCAACACATCCTGAATTTTATCCAAGGGTTTGATCAAGACTGCTGTCGTAGGATTAGATAAGAGACATGTAAGTGCTGTGTAGGTGGTGAATAATTCTCACCTTCTTTTCGTTGCTTGGGGCTGTCACAGCATCAACTTGTAAGAAATCACAGTCTATGCACAAAACGTGAGTCAACTCAAAGTCTTTGTGAGAAAATGAGGAAAATGGAATCCTTTACTCGTTCAATAAGCATAATCAGATATGACTTTATCATTTGTTCATGTTTGAACATTGCACCTAATCACCTGCAATGAAGATTTTACTGTTATTTTTGGTGCATAAAAATCCCACTTATTAACAATTCAATGAGTTTAGTAAAAAAAAATGCCGCATTTGCTTTAGTATTCCTTTTCTTTGTAGTCAGTAATTAGACTACACAGGCAATACACAAACAAAAAGGACAAATTGAGGTTCCTTGATATTCACTTTTAGTTTAATAATGGATGAAAACGAAGAGGAATGTTGAGCTGAGTGTATTATCTGTACTTTTCTATCTAATTAAATTAAATATTTCAATTGGCTCTTAGAAATGAATAATAAAATGGACTGGATATCAAACAGAGCAGAGAGATACTTCAACATCGGTTTTTAGTTTTTCAATGTGATTCTTTTTCTGTGAATTTTGTCCTGAGGTTCATTTCTCATGGAACACCAATCCAGAATTATTCATGAGGCTTTATTTAAAACTTTTCTATTTGCATAACATGCATAGCAGTTCAAGATCAATTGAGGCCTCTGATTCTAATGTATACATCAAATAATTTCACAAAATCACCTAACAAAATGGAAAAGTCTAAAAAATAAAGTTAAAACAATCTGAAAACCTTCTGCTTTTTAGATCTTATTTTATCATTAGTGGAATAGTAAGTGGGTCACAGTGGGGCTCTGGAGCAATAACCTACTTGAAGAAGCAAATAAAGTATGATAGGGTACATATGATTCTCGAGGACTTTTGCGCTTCTGTGGAGAAACCACAGAGTTTTATTTAATAGATTAATTATTCTGTTAACAGCAATGACGTTTTTTTGTCAAATAAATTAATCAATAATGACTAATTTTACATTTTTATTTCAGTCACCCCGACTTGTGATCTTACCTGACACACATTCATCTGCAAATTAATCATATTTATTATGATTATCTTTTTATTCCTACCAATACAAAGTGAAGGGTTTTTTTAATAAGATGGTTTTAGTGGTCTCTCAATACTAATCCGGTTACATATCCAGTTAGAAGTGGATGTGATAAGATCAATAAACATAGATAAACAATCAAAATAAATATTATATTCACAGTATTAACCAGGTCAAATATCTCCACTAGTGTTTTCAATTGAAATAAATAAAATAACTGAACAGTTACTCATTCAGAGTTGATTTAACTGTAAATCTTAAGGTTTATAATTTGAACTGAGAAATCACTTTGCAAAGCATGGATCTAGAATTCTCCTAAAAATCTTTTTCTTTCTGTCTTTCTTTTTGCGTTGAACCCCCACCAACATTGCTGGCACAAATCCAGGTGGTGATGGTGGACTTTTTCTGGGACTGCCATCACTGGGTCCCTCAGAGGGTCCTCTTCCTGCCCAGAGAGGAAGGAGGGCAGGGACTCATCCATCTGGCCAGCAGGGCTGCTGTGTTCTGGATGCAATACATTTAGTGGTTCCTGACTGGCTCTGAAGACCTGGTGTGGCGGCCCGTGACGCAGGCAGTACTGGGCCAATGCTGGGGTGTGGGGCTTGATCGCTCGTTGTTTTTAATGGACCTGAGATGAAATGAACATGTCATCAGAGGAGGACTTTTTAATATAAAAACTATTGCAGGAGATCTGTAGACCCACCCTGGATGACGCTGCTACTTTGTTCTCCACTGTGGGTGTGACCTCAGACACACAGTGGAGGTCACACCCACAATTGAGTCTCACTGAGACTCAACAGGTTTTCGATGAGTCTCAGTGAGACTCATCGAAAACCTGTTGAGACGCTGGAGTAGCCGTTTCACCACACAGCAACTGACTTTGATCAATTTTTATTGTACAGGTCTTTCAAGTCCAGATGTTGCCGATCCCTTCCTTGTCAAGGATTATTATCCTATTACTATTTGTTTTTTGATGTAAATTCCCTTTTTTACATGAATCTCTTTTGGATTTTGTGTGAGTGTGTCTATTTTGTAATATGCTTTTTGTGAATACAGTGCGCCCTCATTCCTCACAGTTAATGCGTTCCAAGAACCACATGCAATTAACAAATTTCGCAGTAGAGCGGCCAACTATCCTATTATTTACAATAATTTAAACATTTATGAACCCTCCCCATACTGATATTAAACCATATTCTATCTGTATTGCTTTTTCCCACACTCTTATCAACTGTTTAAAGCACTTTTGTGTCTCAAGAAATCCGAGACTCACGGAACATAGCGCACTTTCGGATGCCGTCATCCAATTAAATGCACGTACGGTATCACGTGACTGCCTACCAAAAATCCGCGATGAGATGAAGTTGTGAGCGTTGATGCACCGTAAATGTGTTTTTAAATATCAAAAATCTTTTATTTCTTTTTTTCTTGGTGCATGCTTGGAAAAAGTGTAAGAGGAAGTGAGAGGAGATTGTGGCATTTTCGTGCATTTTTTATTTATTTTTTCCTTATTTTTCATGTTTATTCACATTTCTGTTCATAAAGTTTAATCACAGTTATGTTTGAGAGTTTATGGGTGTTTGGGGGGGATTAGGGGGCAATCTGGCAGCCCACAGGGGTTTGAGCGGCTGACATGTCGGCATGCCATTAAACTGGCACCGACAGTCAGGTGCTCGGTGGAAGAGGTGAGTTTAGCGGTGGGAGAGAAGGTCGGGTAGGACAGCATCAAGTCAGCCTCCCGAATGAACAGCGCAGTGGTGATATTCCTCGACAGCGTTGAGAAGGTGAACAAGGTAGTTGAGAGCGGTGTCGTAATTCAGAACACCTTTACCCCCGTCCTCACCCTGTCGAACCCCGCTAAAAAGGTCATCATATTGAATGCAACATCCGTTCATCACCATCGGGGTCCTGGAGAAGGAGTTGTCCCGACATGGTCAACTCCCGTCTCCTGTTAAAATGATCCCTCTCAGCTGCAATAGTCCCCACCTGAAGCACGTTGTCTCATTCAGGAGACAAGTTCTGATGGTCACTAAAAAGACAGATGAAGAGCTGAACATCGCTGTGCGGCCGGCGGTTTCGGCCGCTGCGGAGCCAACGGTGACCGCGGTTGTTGCGCGGCCAACTGCTGCGTAGACGGGGGCTTCAATTCCAAATACATTTTTCCCATTACAAATAATGTAATAAACGGTCTTAATCCGTTCCGAAACAATAGAAAACTACCGTTTTTCAACGTAATATGTTATTTCATAATGTCATTTATATAAGTGAAAAATTATTGAATACAGTAAACTAAAATAAAAAGCATATTACCGTCACGTTTTGTCTCGACTTTTCTCGCGCTTGGCGGTGAGGAATAATAATGGATTATATTTATATAGAGCTTTTCTGGACACTCAAAGACGCTTTACATTGGATCCATTATTCATTCACTCCTCATTATTACTTGGTGATGGTAGACTACATATGTAGCTACAGCTGGCCTGGGGCAGACTGACTGAGGCGTGGCTGCCAATCTGCACCTACAGCCCCTCCGACCACCACCAGAACAATCACACACCAGCGAGTGCCCCACTGGAGGTAAGGAGGGTATAGTGTCTTGCCCAAGGATACAACGACAAATGACTGGGCAGGAGCAGGAATCGAACCGCCGATCTTGACTCATTGGACGCCCGCTATACCACTGAGCCACGGTCGCCCCAAAAAGGCATTTGTTTCGCGTTCGACTTCCAAATTTTGTTTGACTTCTATGACAAAAAAATTCTGAATTTTTTGGTCGAATTCCGATTTGTTCGATGTCTAAAGCGTTCGAAAACCAAGGTTTGCTTGTAGTTCACAGGGTGATTTAGACGAGGTTCATGGGCTAGACAGACTGCTACCAGTGTGGCAGAGTCTCTGCTGGAGGAGGAGGAGGAGGAAGAGGACACATTGGATGAAGATTTTTTTAAAAATCGCTCCAAAAAGAAAAAAACTCTGACACAAGAAATAGTAAAGGGGAAAAAAGTTTTGGTAGATATCTTCAATGTTTATGTAATCTGAAATGTCAATATTTGGATGGTCTTCAAAGTTCAGCAAAAATGCTCAAAAAGTCTGGCAGCATGGAGCTGTCCGCTGTGAACATGGCTGGCAGTCAAAGAGAACACAAACACAATGCTACAAGTGCGTTCTGACATTTTAATACAACACTTTTATTTGACAGAGATTTTAAAACAGCTTTTATTGCTTTATGGAATAGTTTTAAAACACAAAAAAGTGATTTTAGCCCCCTGCAGCGATGGTGGGATATATGCAAAAGCCAAATCAAGAGTCTGTGTCTACAGTACACTCAGAATGTTTCTGGTGACTTGGTCAGGTCTATCAGAGATCTGCAGAGACACGTGGCAGAACTGCAGACCTTAGCAGAGTCCACAGGAGAAACAGGGCACATTACAGCCCTAAAAGACCAAAAGCTTTAGCTCAGCTGCTGGGTGTGCCATGGTACGCAGTAAGTTCAATAACATTACTCTGATGGATGCTCCCTCTCACTTTTTCTTTGGACTGGAGAGGAAAAATGGACAGGGGAGGTTGATCCACTCTCTGCGATCCACGGATGGTACGGTGCCGCAGGACAGTGCAGAAATCCATGGATACACCGCAGGTTTCTATGAAGAACTGTTTCATTCTGAGTACACTGATAAACCTGAAACATTGACGACATTTCTCTCCGGTCTGCCAAAGGTAACAACAGTAACAACTGTCTAAATGCTGATATCACCCTGCAGGAGCTGTCTGTGGCCCTGCAGGGGATGAAACCTGGCAAGTCTCCTCTACTTGATGGCCTGCCAACTGAATTCTATAAAGAATTCTGGGCAGTGATTGGCGAGGACCTGCTCTCCATGCTCAAGGAAAGCCTGGTGACAAATCGGCCGCCTCTGAGCTGTAGGAGGGCGGTCCTGCCGAAAAAAGGAGACTTGCAGGACATCAGGAACTGTCGACCGGTGTCCCTCCTCTGCACAACCTACGAGCTCCTCTCCAAGGTCTTGGCCAACAGGCTAAGAAAAGTGATGGAGCAGGTTGTTCATGTGGACCAGACTTACTGTGTAGCGGACAGGCTAATCACAGATAACGTACATTTAATCCGGAATGTTTTGGAACTCTCAACTTCATTGGGCACAGAACTTGGTCTTATTTCCATAGACCAAGAAAAGGCTTTTGATAGAGTTGAACACTCGTACTTGTGGCACACATAGAAAAGTTTCAGTTTCAGCTCTTACTTTATTGCCTAGATTCAGACTCTGTATGGAGGCATTGAGAGCGTACTTAAGGTTAACGGTGGCTTAAGCACTCCTTTTAAAGTCCAGAGAGGTGTGAGACAGGGTTGCCCCCTCTCAGAGATGCTCTACTCTCTGGCCCTGAAGCCTTTTTTAAACCAGCTGAAAGCAGGCCTCTGGTTTTGATATTCGCAGTTCTATTTATGGTTTTAGCATTTCTGCACATACTGACGATATTGTTGTTGCAATTTAGAAACAGAATGATGCAGATATTTTAAAACAAACTGTAAAACTTTTTAGTGAGATCTACTTTGCAAAAATCCACTTGGGTAAGAGCGAGGCTCTAATTGTGGGAGGTGGGCGGGAGGAGATCAGGCTCCCAGATAGGCTCCATTGGAAGAAAAGTGATTTAAATACCTTTGAGTTTATCTGGGAGACCACAATATTGTAGAAAAGAACTGGGAAAATGTTTTAGAAAAAATAGAAGGGATGCTGAACAGCTGGAAATGGATTTTAACGAAATTGTCTTTTACAGGTCGTGTTTTAATAACTAACAACTTGTTTGTGTCATTGTTGTGGCACCGGCTGTCCTGCATTGACCTCCCACCAACGTTGTTGACAAAAATCCAGGCTTTTTGTCAGCAAAAAGCCTGGGACTGCCATCACTGGGTCCCACAGAGCGTCCTCTTTCTGCCCAGAGAGGAAGGAGGGCAGGCGCTCATTCATCTGGCCAGCAGGGGCGCTGCGTTCCGCCTGCAGTTCATTCAGCGGTTCCTGACTGGCCCTGAGGACCTGGTGTGGTGGCCCAAGATGCAGGTGATCCTGGCCCTCCTGGGGTTTGGGACTCGAGCGTGCCTTGTTTTTAACCGAAATGTGTCGGAAAACTGCGTTCTGTTCTCACAGAGAAACTGTTTTCCACTGTTTCTGGACTGTCAGAGGCTCAAAAACCTGTTCCTGTTTTTGGAGAGAGTGTTTCTCTCATTTGGTCTTGTTTTTAACAAAAAGGGTTTAAACGCAGGAAAACTAAAAAAAAAACAGGAATGGCAGATGTCAAACTTCCTTCTGGGCCAAACAAAAATGGCAGTATATTTTAAGCAGGAAAAAAAGATTGAAGGCTCTTCGGACAATGATGCAGAAGTGATTTTAAAGAGAATGGTCCAAACGAGAATTATGACTGATTTTAATTATTACAAAGCAATGAACGATTTGGAAACTTTTAGGAACTGGTGGTGTGTCAACAATGTATTGTTTTCTGTGCTGAGGGAGAAGCTTGTGTTCGATCATTGGTTAAATTAATTTATGTATGTTTGTTTAGTTTGTTTATTTTCCTCTATTCATTATTTTTTGTATGTGAATTCCTTTTTGTCTGAATCTCTGTTGGCTTTTGTATGAGTGTGATTAATTTGTGAATTTGTTTCTCTGTGAATAAATGTGATTTTTAAAAATCAAAATCTTTCAGTCTTTCTTTGTTCATTTATTTATTCAAAGGTTTCTTGCTTTTTACATGTTTTGAATGCATCCTGCCACTCATCCACTTCCTCCTCTGTGAATCATGTTTTGGCACTCAGGAAAGGTGATGAAGCAAAAATCAGTATGTGTCAGTCCAACAAAAAGGCACTGCCATATTCAGCATGTTGTTAGAAGCACCTTCAGATTGGGGGAAGCCACACTGGTGATGCATCGGCTGTGGATGCCAAAATACATTTCAGCTCATCAAGGCTAGACCATGGACTTCTGTTCTCCTTTCTGTTTTGTTCCTACAGATGGAGAACAAATCTTCTTGCCAGACACAATGCTTCCTTCAAACTGTTAGACAATCCAAGTTAGACATTTCTTGCAAATCAGATGGTTGGCCTCCAGCTTTGTAAATGTTCATGTCTTATAAACAAACCTGCTGCCCAGCCTGAGAGGGCATGACACACAGGTAGACAATCAGAGAGGCAAAAAAAAAAAAATTTTTGAAAAATGGCACCAATTGGGACCAATCTGTCAAAAACACATGCAGATAGCAGATGATGATACCATTACTTTGACTGTATTGTAGACGTGCAGAAAAAGTGTTTTGTGTTGTTTTGTGAAAAACTTTAATAAAGGTCCGCGGAGGTGGGTACACAGAAAACTCAATCAATAAATCAACAAGACTCCTATTAATGCTAAAATAAATGTATGGTTTATTCCCCGAAAAACAGAGCAATACAAACAAACAATTCTATGATGCTAGAATGAACTTGTAGTTACATTCCCCACAGAGCACAGAAATAAACAAACAAACAAATATTTGGTTGAGCTATGGCAACATATGGTGGCATTCCAAATATGCTCAGTCTCTTACCTTGACACAATGGGAAGGAGAGCCTAACAACCCAGGTAGAGTAGCATCAACCAAGCTGGGTGTCCGTGTGTAACCCGCAGCTGACTCTGACTGGAGGCAGGAAACCTTCCACCTTTTATACCTTTTGAAGGAACAAGGCCTGTATGTGAGCAAGAATGGCCAGTTCCAGCTCACAGGCAAGCCCCCCTTTGGTGGTATCCCCCCCAGCCTAGGAAAAACATCACTACCCCTGGGAATGCAGTGTAGGAACCTTTCACGCACCCGTATCAGGAGACCTTACACCTTGGAGGGCACCAAACCCATCACACCAAAACTAAGAAATCTTTGTTATACATTGGAATGCACCAAACACAACAAGTTGACTGAAAAGAAGTTTCCATCACCTCCCCATTTGTTATCCTTAGAGAGGGGTAACCCTGCTGTGAACTCTCTGTGCCCAGCAGGTGACCGGGGGAGGTTCTGAAGCATGCCCTCAGTAATGATATGATGTGCTAAATCACACACACGCACACACAATGCAAAAAATGCAAATTTCCATTAAATGTGTCATCAGATTAAATGACTGTTGCTGCTCTACTGTGCTGGGGTGAGGCAGGAGAAAAGGCCGAACTTTTGGGTGGAGTCTCATCTCCACACCTGTGAGTTTTCTTGTTTCCTTGATTTTTGGTTGTATTAAATAAACTATGGAAAAGGACTTCTATACCAGTGGTCTGCATTTGGGTCCAAACCCTGCCTGTCGTGACAGAACAATCTGGCCAACACTGGACCCAGCGGACCCCTGTTTTCTCCAGGGTTTTGCTTCCCTGACCAGCAGCAAGCTCTGGGATCCAGAACTGGCTGCCGAGAGGAGACAGCGGGGGATAGTCGCCATGCCATGGCTGTCGGCTTACACCGGAATCCCAGATGCAATTTTTTCACCTTTCCCCGAACCTGTTCCAGCGAACCTGTTCCCAGTTGTCGCTTCTTGGAGGATACAGGCTTCAGCAATGGAAGTTGTCAATGATTTCCCTCATTGAGATCTGACCTGCCAGGCTGCACAGAAGCAACGTGAACCACTACTCTTCCTGTCCAAATGTGCTGTGGGACAGCTAAGCAGACCAAAAAGAACCAGGCCAGCCACTGTTTGTTATGAAGAGCTTGTATTTTTGTCTTTCTTTCTTTCTGTTCTTTATTGCCCTCCTGAACTTAATCTTTTTTTATATGGGTGCTGTTAATGCTGGTGGTTCTCTTCCCTAATTGTGTCACCTATAAAGAATACTCGTTGTACAAGGCCGGACCCATGTTGATGCTTGCACCTTGGGGGATTGCACTGGTGAGACACAAAATTGGTGCGTACTTTTAACCATTCTAACACTGTGATATTTTATAGTTCTTATCAGATTTTACAATTTTTAGATTCAGGTCTTAAGGTTTGGCTTTTTTTTTTTTGCATGCTTCGTTTTGTTGTTGGGTCTGCTGTCTCTACCTTTGCCTCACCAGGGGCTTCTGTATCAGGGGTCTTGCGTCTGCAGAATCGGCCTTCTTAGACTGAGGAGAATCCACCAGCCATTCACGACAGTATTTTAGGAGATCTATTTTAATTGGTTTTATACGATGTCTGGGGGGTTACAATAATTTGAAATACAAGTATACCTGCCTCTTCAATTGTCCCTTACCAGGAAAAATATTGTCATCCACACCACACTAAAGGGAAGATTTGTGGGTCCTCCTGCCCATTATCAGGAGGTGGCATTGTTGGACTCTAGGGGAGGTAATCTCCTTCCCAGGTACCACATACCCAACACTGATCTCATATCACATCAGCCTCCTCTTGGTCGCTGTATGTTTTGCTAAGCTCTCTACACCTGACTGGCTGAGCATCCTGACCTCAACACCATTTCCAAAGCCTCTACCAAAATAATGATGTTCCCTAATGATGTTCTCTGCCATCCTGAATCCTCTGTGTGGCTGCTATAGTGAATACAGTATATATAATGACTGTAGCAGGTCCATTTTAACGTCATCACGGCCTCATATTATTACATAATTTAACATATTATCTTACCTTGTGCTTGAATACCACTTAAGTCATTGTTCCTCTCTATTGAGTCAGGATGCAGGTTTTGATACTGGTGATATGAAAATCTGAAAAGACACATAAATTGCCACAATTCTTTCACTCTTTTGCTCACCAAAAAATTGTGGTTTTTTTAAATGCAGCATGTGAGTTACATTTTTCTAATGATAATTTGACTATGATACCTCAATTCGGTGATTATTTCAGAACTTTATTATGATACCTGATTTGTTAACTTTTGATTAGTTCCTGAGCTATCCATTTTGATTTTAGCATAAATGTAAATATGTAAGATGGATTTTTTTTCCTAAACAAATTTAGCTAAATGATTACACTGCAATTTATTGTCAAAAGTTTAGAGTAAAATGTATTGAAATTGACGACAATTTACAAAAATGACATTGGTTAGAAAATAACAATGAACTAGTCTTTCTTGAAAACCACATAAAATCCTGCCCAGTTATTAAACAATGAGCAATAAAAAGTAGAAGAATGTTTAAATGTTTGAATGTTTCAATAATATTGGAAATGTAACAGGATCCTTCTTACATAACGCTTTGTGGAAGAAGACCTTATAAGTTGCTGACTACTGTGGGTCTTGATCTTTCTGTATTACAAGTACCATTTCTGTAAAACAGTCAATGCAAACTGGCGCAATAAGCACAGATGGGTATTATGTGTGAAGTGGGCTTTTCCATCTTTATTAGTTTTTATTATGATGAAGTGACACCCCCTCAGGGTAGAGTTCAAATACAGGTGTCTGTTAAAAGTGCAAGATTGTAATGCTGGCAATGAGCAATGCAGCGTTGCAGCATTACTTGATTGAGGCTAGCGCATAGTTTATTCTTCTGTAACATGCTGCTGCACCTCTGCACAACCTAAAATAACCAAAATCCATCCATCCATCATCTACCGCTTATCCGGGGCCGGGTTGCGGGGGCAACAGTCTCAGCAGGGATACCCATACGTCCCTCTCCCCAGACACCTCCTCCACCCCCTCCGGGGAGAGCCCAGGGCATTCCCAGGCCAGCCGAGAGACATAGTCCCTCCAGTGTGTCCTAGGTCTTCCTCGAGGTCTCCTCCCGGTAGGAGATGCCCGGAACACCTCCCCGGGTAGGCATCCAGGAGGTATCCGGAACAGATGCCCGAGCCACTTCAGCTGGCTCCGCTCGAGGCGGAGGAGCAGCGGCTCTACTCCATTCTCCTCCCTGGTGACTGAGCTCCTCAACCTATCTCTAAGGGCGCGCCCAGCCACTCCACGGAGGAAACTCATTTCAGCCGCTTATATCCAGGATCTTGTTCTTTCAGTCATGACCCAAAGCTCATGACCATAGGTGAGAGTAGGAACATAGATTGACCGGTAAATCAAGAGCTTTGTCTTGCGACTCAGCTCCTTCTTCACCACGACAGACCTATACAGCGACTGCATCACTACAGAAGCTGCACCGATCCGTCTGTCAATCTCACGTTCCATCCTTCCCTCACTCGTGAACAAGACCCCAAGATACTTAAACTCCTCCACTTGGGGCAAAGACTCTCCACTGACCTGAAGAGGGCACACCACCCTTTTCCAGTCGAGAACCATGGCCTCAGATTTAGAGGTGCTGATCCTCATCCCACTTGCATTACACTCAGCTGCAAACCATCCCGGTGCATGCTGAAGGTCCAGGTTTGATATGGCCAACAGGACGACATCGTCTGCAAAAAGCAGAGATGAAATCCTTTGGTCCCCAAACCGGACTCCGTCCGGACCCTGGATGCACCTAGAAATTATGTCCATAAAGATTATGAACAGAACTGGTGATAGAGGGCAACCCTGCCGGAGTCCACCATGCACCTGAAACAGGTCTGACTTACTGCCGGCAATGCGAACCAAGCTCTGGCTTCAGTCATACAGGGACCGGACATCCCTCAGCAAAGGGCCCCGGACCCCATACTCCCGAAGCACTCCCCACAAGATACCACGAGGGACACTGTCAAATGCCTTCTCCAGATCTACAAAACACATGTGAACTGGTTGGGCAAACTCCCATGAACCCTCGAGCACTCGAGGGAGAGTGTAGAGCTGGTCCAGTGTTCCACGACCGGGATGAAAACCGCATTGGTCCTCCTGAATCCATGGTTCGACTATCGGTCTAATCCCCCTCTCCAGGAGTACCCTGGAGTAGACTTTCCCCGGGAGGCTGAGGAGTGTGATCCCCCTATAGTTGGAACACACCCTCTGGTCCTCCTTTTGGAAAAGAGGGACCACCGTCCCGGTCTGCCAATCCAGAGGTACTGTCCCCGACTGCCATGCGATGTTACAGAGACGTGTCAACCATGACAGCCCCTGCACATCCAGCAACTTGAGGTACTCAGGGGGAATCTCATCCATCCCTGGTGCTTTGCCACCAAGGAGTTTGGCAACCACCTCGGTGACTTCAGCTTGGATGATGGACGAGTCCACCTCTGAGACCTCAGCCTCTGCTTCCTCTGTGTAGGACATGGCAGCAGGATTGAGGAGATCCTCAAAGTATTCTTTCCACCTCCCGACAATATCCCCACCATTGTCGAAGCAGCCGCTTCGACAATGGTCCACTGTGTGGCTCCGCGGCACCCTGGCATCACGCCTGGAATTTCCCCCGCCTCACGCCCTAGCCAGCTGGGATAGGCTCCAGCTCCCCGCGACCGGTCACAACAGATGAAGCGGTTGAAAATGAATGAATGGATTAAAGAGACATAATTTTTTCCCACTCTTTCTGAAAATTGTAAAATAAGGCTGTTTTTTAAAAAATATATTTTTGTAAATTATGCTTGTAAACTCCTTAGACATGTGTCCTAATTTAAGAATGTAGGAGTAGATCTAAAATAAATGGAATCGATAAGTCTTTATTTATTTTACTTTTACAAAGCACGTCTACAATGCCAAGGACAGCCAGTTAACAGAAATATTTTGAAGATCCATTTATCTGAATTGGGAGGGAAACTGGTGATTACATTTGGGAAGATTCCACCTACAGGAAATGGAAATGGACACTTTTCAAAGGCAGCTGTTTTCCTTGCAAATAAATGTATGGTTGGATATGTTTTCACAGTGAAAGAATCTGAACTCAGTTGTTAGATTTAAATAGAATGTAACTTGTGGGGAAGAAGAAGGTGTGTGGGTGTGGAGTGGTGGGATCTGTTGCTGTTAAACCTTACTTCACTCTGACATGGATTACACACACACGCACACACACACACACAGACACACACACAAACACATTAATGGCTCACCCTCTACTGTTCACAAAGCGTGAACTTGGCCAAACTGACTTCCATGTCAACAGTTACCTGTAATGTAGGATCTGACATCTCCACTGTCCATGAGAAGAAGTTTGGGATGCAAACTCAGACTTGTCTGGGCTCATAATACTTAAGATCTTGCAACTATTCACACTTCAGTACTTACAAGCTCCTCTAAGGAGTTGCGTCCTCTACATCTTTCAGTCTAAATCACCTCATTTCATTTGCTTCTATTACACTCCATCACACCTTATATTTTCTGTATGACTTCAAGGAACCACATTTGTCCTCCATTGTCTTGGTGACATGCAATGAGACACAACAGGGCTGGAGCTGTATCATCCTCGATTAGGGGTCAATCCTCCGCCTCAGGAATTCATCAAGCCTTGCCTCGCCTTTTATTTGTATTTCACCCTTCTTCATAATTTCACATTTTCTGCCTGAGAGAAATCTCCCTAAAAAGCCCCTCGCTGTCCTTTCCCATCATACCTACTCGGCTGTAATGGAGAAGGGAGACTCTATTGAAGGGAGACTATGAATGACGACATCTCTTCAATGTGTCATATCCTGTAAATGGATGGATGTATCTGTTCTTCATAGATCAGAATTTTCAGATAGTTCACTTATTTCTTCCTTCACTGACACATAAAAAGTGGCCTGAAGTAAAATGATGAATGTGAATTAACCTTTAATCAGTGGAATGTTTTGGTGGTCCTGCAATGGTTACACACGTAAACCCCCATATGAAGTCGGTAGATTTTCTAGCATCAAAATCATGAGGCATGCATTCAGTATCATTAACCTCTTACCCCCTGAGCTCTTCTTGCTCCAGTAAAGAGCTCTCTTCTTACACCCAACTTGTGCAATTATTAATTAATGATGATTCCTGGATGGAGGGAGCTTGTTCCGACATCATTCAGAGCTCCAGGAGAAGGCACTCGCTTGGCATTAATGTGGCAGTTGTTACTAACACCTTAACAGGCTCATGTCTTGGGAAAGTAACTTCACTGTATTCAACCCTATTTTTTTAGTTAGAGTACATTAATGGACCTTTTCTCCTGTGAGACCAATTTTCACCTGTCTGCTGCTGAGTGCTTGTGAAATAAGTTAGCTACTGTGGAGACATTGCTCTCTCGTAGCCCAAACCGAGACAGATAGAATTGGTTCAGTTTGCAAAATATATGGACATGCTTACCTTTGCTTTATTGTGTAAGTGTGCAGTATATTGGATTTATTGTGCAATGAGTATTTGTTATACAAGAGCATCTTTTGAGAGGAGTTCAGAGAGTCTGCTGAATAACATTTTCCCATTGAGGATCCCATAAGAAGTGGATTTTATAACTCTTATCAAAGACTGAATAAGTAGTAGCCCTGAAGCACACTGCAGTGTAACATCCTATTAAATGTAATGAATGACCCAATGTACCAGTACACCTGGTGGGCCTGTGGTGCTTGTGGATTGGCTTATTCAGAGTATCATGAAGATGGTAATGAAGAAGATGAATGAAGATGGTAAATCTTATTGTCATTTCTATTATCTTTTACTGAAGAACCATGTGTTTCACTCTCCCCAGACAGTAGGTAGCTCAGCGGTATACAGTTTTTGGAAAGCATCCATGCCACTGAGTGGAGCATAATCAGAAAGCAACACAGCAAGCCATAAAACCCCACCACCATCACACAGTGTGTTATATTGTTCGTACTGTGTTTCTGTGTGCTCTTTATAGTTCCACAAAGTACAGGGGAAACTTTCCAAAGCTTTTACACAATTATAATTCTTCTGTACCTCAGTAACAAGAGAACAATGTTGTCCTGAACATGAACAGCAGATTTAGAAATTATTTATGTAAGAATACGGTCAATATATGCCTTCTTGGTAAATAGTTAAAACTCTCTCACAATGAAAAAAGCAGACAACAATGATGAGTAGTTGAAAGTCCTGTTCTTTCTTTTTCCACAGTCAGTTCTGTTTATCTCGGCATTTTGAATTCAGGGTGTCATTAACAATGAATGTTTTACATTCTTTGTTTACATTTTTAACCATGGCTCTGGGCTATATGTGAGTTTGTGAAATAATCTATGGAAAAGTCTCTTGCTGATCAGGGTACTTAGAACAGGGAAAATTTGTTAAAAACAGAAGAGGAGCTGTGTTACAAAACAACATATGTTGTGAGTGGTTTATTTCAGGCTCTGTTTGGTCCTCAAATAGAGCCTGAGAGGTGGGCGGGGGGTGGTCAAACGGCAATTTACTTTTGCCATTCGACCACAACTACAGGGAACATTTAGAAATGGTGACAAAGCAGAATTTCTTTACAGTCTTCTCTGTGACATCCCGCTCCTTAGACAAAGGGAATTGTGGGTCGCTGCCTGTCGGGAAGGAAGTGAGAGAGGGTGCCCTGATACAACAGAGGAGGCTATCAGAGCAACTGCAATGAAGAGTATGCACTATTCATCTGTAGGGCCATCCCAGGCATGTCCCGTAGAGCCTAGAGGTTATAGTTCAGCAGTGTAAAATGGAGAATTATACCACAATATAATGTCTCTGTGTGGCTCCGCGGTGCACTGGCATTGTGCCTGGAGGGTACACTGCCTTACTCCCCAGCAAGCTGAAAAAGGTTCCAACTCACCGCGACCTGCAACAGTGGATGAAGCAGTTAAGAAAATGGATGGATGGATGGATAGATAATATAATATCTCCCCACCTATATATTTTGAATAAGCTTACTTGAAAACCTCATGCTGTCACACTTTTTAACTCCACCCACTACCTGTCAATCAAGCGCCCAACCAATCACGGCACCCAACCAATCACGGAGCATCTGCCAGAAGGAATCACGTGAACAATATGGCGTAAGGCATCAGGCAGTGAGGCTTTTTGTGGCGGTTACGCCTTTCGTCCACACGACAACACAGGTATCCGGGACGAAAATGCTTGCAAAGTGAAGTTTTTTAAAATGTATGTGTTGTCGTATGGACGCTGTAACCGAAACTTCTTCTATCTGGGGGGCGTCTCCCTGCGAGGAAAACCGCTGTGACATTAATTTGTGTGACCCGTGTCTACATGTACACACAGAATAGACGGAGTTGAAACCGACTATTTTCAGCTCCACTTCAAAAATGCGTTGATAAGCATACCTGACAGTTGGATATTTATTCGTCTGTTTCTTTCTTTCTGAGTCATAAAATTTATATATTTATTTATTCCTTCATTCATCATTCATTCATTCACTTTCCTCCCCAACGCCAGTTCTGGGTCAGACCAGGATGCGCTGTCTGCTAGTGGGAAAACTGTGATGGAGGTCGTCCTCCAGGAGGAACGGTCGTGAATTTCCACATGTCCCGGTCCCCTTCTCCGAGGTGTTATTCTTATAAACGTGTTGATCAATGCACTTATGCGGCTACGTGTGGACATGGCCTGATTCAGGTAGTGGTTTGGTTTGTGCTGCAAGTTTTGTCGGCGATATTAGGCGGGTGTATTCTGAAGCAGGGGAAATATTGTCCAAAAATAAATAAATCACCTAACACCTGCCACAGTGGACAAAAATGTTTTTTTTAAATAAAAACCAATGATATGACCAAAGCATAATCACTAACTATACCTCAACGTTACAAAAGCACAATCATTGTCCATAACCCAACCCCAACCATCCTCCCCTCACTGTACATTTTAACTGTATTTTATTTTTCGTCATGTCCAAATTATCATTTTTCATTCTGCCAGTGTGTGTGTGTGTGTATACTGTGTGTGTGTGTGTGTGTGTGTGTGTGTGTGTGTGTGTGTGTGTGTGTGTGTGTGTGTGAGTGTGTGTGTGTGTGTATACTGTGCAAGCATTTGGACTTGAACAAACGTAATTTCCCTATGGGAATTATAGATTAATTTATTTGATTTTTGATTTTTTACACACACACACACACACACACACACACACACACACACACACACACACACACACACACACACACACAGTGTTCTGCCATCACTAAAATATGAATGTTTTACATACTTCCTTATTTTGATGAAATTTTTATTCACAGGCTTCCTGCAAAATGCCACACACTTAAAACTCATGCCAAATGATATTTTAGCATCTAGTTGATGTGGCACTTGAGCAATATAAGCCTCATGAAGCTTCAAACCGCAGTTAACCAACTGGGATGAAAAGCTTCAATGCTTCATGGGGCTTCATCTGCCCATCACTACCTATACATGGACTTCCCAGTTAACATAATTTTAGAGTGTCAAAGCTGTTCCGACAATTTTCATATTTTTGAGCAGAAAAGTTGAAACAGCAGGAACGACACGAAAATGGCAGTGATTTCTGAGTGAACTAGCTGGCTAGCACAAATAGTCTGTCCAGCTATGGCTTCTGTTCTAGAACAATTGATGTAGTATCCAAAATGCTCCTCGGGCATCTGACAAAAAAGCGCTCTTTCAGTAACTACATACAGTTCTGTTCATGTAGTCAGCTAACAGAACTATCACTTCTCTAAAATTTCTTTTCCACTTTCTCTTTTGTCAGGTGACTTTTCCTTTAACGTTAGCTCCTTTCCCAATCTCACAATTATTTAGCTTTCTTTCTCCAGTTAGCCTGCTAACATTCATCTACGGCTTCGCAACGCCCACCCAGCGCAATCCGTGATTTGCCAACACAAAGTCTTTACATCGACTTTGTGTTGATTTTTAACCATGTTGGGTGCACTTGGTTTATAATACCAATGCTTTTGTCAGTCAGTCAGTCATTATCTTAACCCGCTTAATCCGCGTGGGAGCCGGTGCCTATCCCGGCAGTCTCAGGGCGTGAGGCGGGGGACACTCCGGGCAAGACGCCAGTGTACCGCGGAGCCACACAGAGACAAACAACCACTCACATTCACTCCTACAGGCAATTTGGGACCGGCCAATCAACCTAAAGCACATGCTTTTGGAGGTGGGAGGAAGCCGGAGAACCCGGAGACACGGGGAGGGCATGCGAGCTCCGCACAGAGCGGCGTGCCGTGTTGTGAGGCGACAGCGCTACCCACTGCGCCACCATGCCGCCCCTAATGCTTCTGTATTGGCCTTATATTATTGTTTTATTGTGGAATTTCCACGGGTTCCCGTTAGTAATATAATATAATACAATATAATACAATATAAAATAAATAATTAAGTACAGCAGCAAAGTGGTAGTGCTGTTGCCTCACAGCAAGACAAGTTTTTATGTTATCAACATGTCTGCGTGTGTGTGTGTGTGTGTGTATGTGTGTGTGTGTGTATGTGTGTGTGACTGGTTGTCTTTCAGCAATGCGTCCAGAGTGTACCTCGCTTCTCGGCCGTAGCGAGCTGAAATAAGCTACAGCAACACCTGTGATCCACAAGGCAGGAAAGCGGCTGCAGATGAGACAATTTGGATCATGTTGTCTTCAAGAAAATGGATGGACGGATGGATAATATACTGTAAATTATTAAGTATTTATAAATTCTATTTCTGCCACAAACGCTTGTTTTATGTGTATTTTGAAGAGACATAAGTGTGTAGTTTTCTTTAAAATATGATTGTGGGCCTTCTTTGGCTGTAGTGTCTACATGTCCAGGCCTTTACAGACATTATGGTGATTGTTCATGGCAGCTAGCGATGACTCCTGCATGTCCACTAATCTGGCATCACAACAAAGATCCACATTCTTTGGCCGTTATCAACGCATTGTCTTGCCTGTATGTGTGTATAGGTTACAGGCAATTTTTATAAATATAACTCATGCTCTGTGCTGTTCTATTTCTAAGTCTTACTCTTGCTCTCTTTATCCTCTCTGCCTCTGTCTGCATCTGAGTGTCGGGTATGATAGCGCTCTATAGCTGAAAGCGTAAACATTCCTCCATTGCCACATGAAGACAAACAGGGGGGCATTATCAGGCAGAAGGACAGACCCTGCATTCAATCTTCAACTATTATGTAACCCCTACCACCCCCTCATTGACATGCATGAAGTAGAAAAGTCATTTTGAAAAGTACAAGCCGTGTGTTTGCAGTCTTCTTCATTTAATTTGTTTAATCAAAAGTCAATCCATAGAATTTATGGCTGTTTGTCACTCTGCTTATCTCTGTCATATGCAACATTGGACAATCCACACGGCACCTGTTGGCTAACGTTTGCCTTAAAGAGACATGTATAAGAAGACTGACAGTGCCATCGTGCTTATATAAATGTGAAGCTCTGCAGCTGAACACAGATTACGTTAGCACAAGTTGGAAATAAGAGCAAACAATGTAGCTGGGCTCTATGTAAAAGGATCATATACAGAATATCTTGTTGTTTAATGAGTGCCAAAAGGACACATTAATGCTTCAATGTAAGAGCATGAAAATGATACGCACACCTCCCACTTGTAACCTGTGACAATTCTCTAGAAGTATTTTGTAATCAAATTGAAATTGAGGTCAAAAGGTTTGAAATAAGAATTCTTTCCTGCCATGCTTAAATAGTGTTTTTTTGAGTGTGTGCATTGTTGTGGCTTCCTTCTATTGCACTTGTTTTTCATCAGGGTGGCCCAAATCATATCCTGTACACACTGCTAATGGAATGAGTTCATACTGTATGTTGCAGTGCAACCCTGCTGGATATGTTACGTATGCCTACATGTGTATTTTGTGTGTACTGTGTGTGGGTGTGAGTGTGCATGTGGGTGTTTGTGGGAGAGATGGGTGTGGTGTGTCTGTTCTGTGTGTTTTGTTTTTCCTTAGACCCAGATCATCCAATCCAGCTCCAGTGTCTACCTGGAGCTGGACCAAGGAACTTCTAATTACCCTGCTGATCACTCCACCCGCAGCCAATTACCACAGTTACCTGAAATTGCATGCCCCGCCCCAAACACACCCTATATAAGTCCTCTGTTTGCCATTCAGAAAAGAGCTACATCTAAGAATCTCTATCTCATCTCTTAGGCTACATCTCATCTCTCTGATTTTTATCTCAGCTCTCAATCTGTCTATCTCAGTGTTCCATTTTCCATGCTGTCTGTAGTGAGTAACTGCCATTTTAGTTTAGTTAATCTTTGTTAGTTATTTGTATGTTCTGTTAGTCCATGGCCTAGGGTAGCTAGACAGAGGCCTCTATACATAACACCCTAAGTATTTCTCTGTCTAGAAACACCAGTTAGGAGGTTTTGTGTAAAGTCTTGTCTTAAAATATATAAAATCACCAGTTGCAACTGAAAAGTCTTTTGTGTTTGCTCCAGTTTATTTACATTTCAGCTGCTCGAGTTCCTGATGGTTTATTTTCCGGGTTTTTGGAAAATAACGCCCATTTAGTCACATATCATAGCCCATTTAGTCACATATCATAGTCACATTCTGCAGGGTTGTAACAGGATATCATTCAAATCCATTCATACACGGACTACTGATGGTCTTCCTTTCACCGGTATAACAATGTTTTCTGTAGAGGATACCTCCCTTTGGTGTGGACTCAAAGCTTTGTAATTACAAGACCTTTTACATTCACCAAAAAGATTAGCACTAAAACACTAAAGGAACAGTAAAACCCCAAAGCATATTTCGGGTCTTTAATTTTAATAACATAATATATTAGTTATATACCAGTGGACTGAAACAAAATGACTGCTAATTGAACAGGAGTGCATTTTACTGCTCAAATGAATCTTTTCAGTTATCATGGAAAAATTCCGTTAGTTACAGTATACCAGGGAGCATGGTGGAAGTCAGATTGATGCTTTGTGGATGATTAAGCATTTGATCTTAAAGTGAACTTTCAAGTGATGGTTTTATACCTCCCAATCATATTCTACAATTACAAACTTTCACAAAGATTTTCACAAAGATTCAAAAGGCCGTTAACCAGAAGGGACCTGATCAGTCGAAGCTACGAGCAAAGGAGGAAACAGACAAAGAAAGCAACTGCATAATTAACTCTTTCATATACTGAAGTGGGTGTTTTTACAGCATAGGCACATTAAATATTTGAATTGTTCCTATTGATTGAAGCATTAATTATATTATTCAACACTCCCCCCATCACTAATACTAAAAAGTGTTGCTATGGAAACTGTAAATGTCCGTTTGTGTTGCAGGTATGATGGCTAATAAGTCATGCTGGAGCTTCATCATGCCACACTTCTTGCTTGTTAAAAGTTTATGCTACTTTTGTGCATTGTTCCTCTCCCTTCCAAACAAAGTGCTTGACAATTTTTGTCAGCCTAAGTGGGACTTTTGTAGACATGTATACTTTTTAAAAGTTGTGGGATAATATGCCAGTTAACACCTCTGGAGGTCCTTGGATGCATGTGTTACAACTTAAGTAGGCTCATCTTTGCTTTAATGAAGCAGCACAAGTTGTTACATCCAGCGAAGCGGTGATGTATTGTAATTTCCAGTGTTTGTCCGTCCGTCCACCAAATATCTTCACAACCGTTGCAGATAGAGAGATGAAAGAAAAAGCAAATCACTTGAGCAAATTACTTGAGTGTTGACCTTGACAAAACTAGGTCAAGGTCGAATTTCATTTTTTGTACGAATGGCAGATTTTTGGAAGGCAGTCACGTGATACCGTACACGCATTCTATTGGCTGCGAGGTACCGCGAGGAACAATGACACACTGTATAACTTTTTAGGTACACATCTCTGAAACCTGAGGAGATATAATCACAAAACAAAAAGAAAAATTTTCAGGAAGCCAGAGGCACAAAAATGTGTAGGTCAGGGTAAAATGTTGAATTCAGGGGTATTGAGGGATGTTGCAGTCTCTGACTGCCTTGTTTTGGGGCGACCGTGGATCAGTGGTAGAGTGGGTCGTCCAATGATTCAAGATCGGAGGTTTGATTCCCGCTCCCGCTGGGTCATTTGTCATTGCGTCCTTGGGCAGTGGGGCACTCGCTGGTGTGTGAATGTGTGTGATTGTTCCGGTGGTGGTCGGAGGGGCCGTAGGTGCAGATTGGCAGCCACGCCTCTGTCAGTCTGCCCCAGGGCAGCTGTGGCTACACACGTAGTCTACCATCATCAAGTATGAATGAGGAGTGAATGAATAATGGATCCAATGTAAAGCATATTTGAGTGTCCAGAAAAGCGCTATATAAATCTAATCCATTATTATTATTATTGTTTTTGTTGTGATAAGTTGCTAGAAATGCTATTATGTTATTGTTAAAATTGTAAATTTCTTCAGATAATTCTTATGCCAAGCTGTCTCCACAACCCAAGTCAAGTTTCTTCATGTGCTTTCATTAAGTTGTGACCATTAATAGCATCTAATACAGCAGTAACGTTATTTTACAGTTGGCAGCTCATTAGGACATGGTATAGGCTGACCTTAAGTTAGTTTTTGTCAGTCGCTAGCAAGCGCTTACCCATACTTCAAATACTTTTTCTAAACTCTTAACACAGACTCACACTTAGAAAGCACAATTGACCAAATGGTTAATTTTCTTCTCAAAAACACATTTTGTTAAATAAACAAAATGTATCCAAAGATGTATTCAAAGATGTATTCTAATATCCAAAACACTGGATATTCCACTCAAAATGAAATTACTGTGTCAAACAATAATGCTTGTTTTCACTTCATTAGGTACATGCAGTCAAAGTACACCAGGTTTCAAAATACTGGGTATTGTTGTCATTATAAAAATTGCATAGACTTTTATGTTTCAGTTTTACTGGTATTTGCCTGCAAAATGTACACAAAATTTCTTGGTTGGGAACTGTTATGTCCACATGCAATGTTCACATTCAAAAGCATTCCAGTAAAGAGCAAATAAGTTTTTTTCCTTTACAGCTTGTTACAGGAGGTACAGTAAAAATACTGTTTACAATATGATAGAAAAGAAAAAGCTTACAGTGAAAAAAAATAGCTATGAAACCCACAAGAGCATTCTGAACAAGAAAAAAACAACAGCAAAAAGCCCAGAAAAAAAGGGGGTGGGGGGTGGGGGCTTACATTAAAAAAAACCCACAAAAATACTGTCTCAAATCTCTACGATCTCTGATATCATCCAAGGTGATGCACTGGCATAGAACCGCTTGGTGTGCCGGATCCACCCTTGGTAATGATCAGCTGTGTGTCAATGGGGGGGCAGTGACTCAGCGATAGAGCAGGTGGTCCAATGTTCCAAGATTGGCGATTCGATTCCCGCTCCCATCCACAATACCCAGAGCATGAACTGACAGTAGGAGGTGTCAGCTCACCTCCGGAGCACTGCCGAGGCGCCCTTGAGCAAGTTGCTCATTTGGGCGCACCATAGAGGGGCTGCCCACCACTCTACATCCCCCTGCATGCGTACAGGACCCCTGTGTGTGTGTGTGTGTGTGTGTGTTCAGGGCCTGTGCACACTGATATATGCATGTATGAATTACTAACACAAGAGTGGGCCACCAATTTCTCTTTCAGGATTGAGTATATAAAATTAAAAAAATTTGAAATAAAAAAAAAATATTAAATTGTTTATCAGCTGCGATATATTGTTTTTGAACACAAGGTTTGTATACTGTATCTAAGGTTTGGAATATTGTTGCTATTGTGGGATGTTGTGTGTTAACATTCATAAATAATAAAAAACAATCCATAATTTTGTTGGGAGGTATAGCTGTCTGTTAAGAAAATGAAAGCATTGTGGAAATATGTTCACTGACTGCATATTGAATGAAATCAACATGAAATGTGTGAATGGCATGGCCACGAAAGACTGATGCTGTGCTAATTGTGTTTAGAGTTTTGAAAATGTGACTGCTGTTTGGACAAACGCTTGTTAGTGACTGAAAAGTTGAATGAATGAATGAAAATCTTTAGTGTATTGCCATGCGCTTCTGTTTTGTATTGAAAGATCTTTGTCTTTACATGCAGATACTGTCCTCAGTAGCGGCTATACGCTCGCGTAAATCACTCAGTTTTTATCTGACTTACAAATCTGTTTAGCAGATCCTTACCATTTTGAAAACACAAAGCCTGACCTCAACACGCAAGAAAGCCACTGCATTTTATCATCATTAACCTCGGTTTATCCCAGAGGAGATCATATCTCTCCAGAGCTATCGTGTTTCCAGCTAACTCTTGCTTGAAACATAATCTTTGCTATGGAGAGCCGTGAAATTTGCTACCTCTGAACGCTTGGTCATGCAAAATTAATAGAGGAGTCGAGTGTTGACCTACGTAGCATCTGACTTTGGAACATGAAGAAATTATACAGTAAAGATGCATAAAATACTCCATATTTACTCCCTATTTTTTTGCATTTTCCTTCAAATTTCAATTTCTTTAGCAATGCATATTTGCTGGGGAAAACAAGCTCCTTTGTTTTTTTTCCTCTCATGAAAAGAGACATTTGCTGAAATAAGACAAAACAGAATTTAAGAAAGCATGTTGTATGATATATTCATTGTATTCATTATGAGTAATGCTTTTGCTCTGCACAAATAACTTGTCAGAAGTCTTCTTGACTTTGGTAAAAAGATAATGCTGGGATAAAATTGTGAAAAGTGTGAAATGCCTTTGTTTCATCTGTTTTTGAATCACACTTTGGTGGTTTCAGTTTGAGAGAAGCTGCCAGAGATTCCTGCCTCCTCCATTTACACGTTTATATTTTTGTCAGGTATTTGAGGGTGGGTGACTAACGACACAGACGGATCGACAAGCCATAGCCTCAAGCTGTGAGAAAGATATGATTTATCCCTGTGATTAACCTGTGCTTTTTCCCCCCACACTTCAAATTCATGACTAAATTCATCTCCTTTCATGTACCATTTTTTTCATTAAGGTGCCTTTGTACTCTCCCTGTTTGGATCTACATATCAGCATAGAGATTTGCTGTTTACGCAAAGGAGCTATTTCAATGGCACCCCAGTGGTGTGAGAGGAGAATGGATATGAATCTCACATGACAATGTATTCCATTAAAATCAGCATGAGGTGTGAGTTCGGGAAATGGCTGTGCACAGCAATGCACAAGCACATTCACACCACATACAGGTTGTCAGCTTATTGCTGACAACCTGTAGGCCTCTGAAACAGATTAAATAAAAATCAGACTTTTTTTCACATCAAATTAAACATCTTTATAGTGATAATTCTCAGAAAAAGTATGTCAACAACCAATAGTGCTACTTTGACAGGTCCATATGGGGCAACACTTCAAATTGTATTCTTTACTGAATGGTCTGCTCAGTGACACGCATCACTGTTTTCCACAGTTTTGTTTACTCTGGGATCAGCTCAGAGAAAGCATTTAACACAGTTAAAAATCCATTAAAACAACATGCAAAAGGAATAAATAAGTTGATAAAAACCCTGTCATCAGCAGCAGTTTGTGGATTCAAACTATTTTGTGTTCAAATTTAAAGCTGCAAGCTGAAATGAGGCCTTTTCAGGCATGAATTGCTGCATTGTTGAAAAGTATAGGGCTTTGCCATCTGGAGTTTTGAACCATGACGCTTTGTATCCCCAGTCCAGGGAGGAATACATGCTGCTCAACTTCTAATGAGTTCAGGCAGTGACAAAACAGTGATGTTTTTTTCCTAAACATACTGCATATTGCTTCTAAAATTGGAGGACTTTGCATGAAAATTATGCACCGTTTTCAGACACTGTATGCTTTGATCAAACTTTTGTGATAGCTACTGTCTTTATAACGTCTGTACCTATTTTTGGGAGGGCATTGTGGAGATATACGATGATTGATCTCACATCCCCATTGCACAGTGCTGCACACACTTGTTGACAACAGAGTGAAAATCTAAAAAGTAGATGCTACTTTACTGTTTATGGTGTTTTCAAACTTGCATTTCGGGCCTTAATTACAGCGCTACCATCTGGTCTGTTTGGCTCATATTTCTTAAGAAGTACTTACATGTGATTTCCAGTGGGCTTTCATGTTTCTTCCTCATTGCAGTTCTATGTGAACCAAAGACGCACAATAACCGTAAAATGAGCAGAGAACAGAACTGTTCCATCACTTTCAGGTTTGAATACAAATAAAGAATGAGCAGACAAAAAGAATAGAAGGTATGCAATAAGAAGGTTCTCCAAATTCAATAAAAATGAAATACAAACGGCAGTAGAAAGTGAATTAATTAACCATCAGTATCAAAAAATAAAGGGATGTTTTAAATTTTCCTCTGTAAAACAAATGGAATATAACAAAAGTTCAATATAAAATTCATACCATAATTTAAATTTTCAAAAGCCCAAAGGGGCGGAGTAGAAGATAATAATACTATCAAATTAGCCAGTCTTGCACTTAAAATTAATACTTATCTAAGTGTAAAGTATGAAAAATAGAATATTATCTATATATTTTTGGGTATTGATAGTATTATTAGGTCATTATGTGTTTTTCACTGGCAGCTATTGCCCACAACCCAAAATGACCTCCTTTTTCCAATAAATTTTTTACTTGATTAATCATTTAGTTGAGAGAGTGGGCCAACACACTGTTTACACTACTGGATAGTTTAGAGTATCATCTGTGCTTCGTATTTTATTTTGTAACAAAATGTAATAGATTAAATATATTGAAGACATGAAAATTACAATATGTCCATGACATGTAGTTCACTGAAAAGAGTCATGAAAAGAAAGTAACCTCCCTGAAATGTGGTTTAAATGTTGCTGAATACTGTAGACCCTTTTCTTCCTCTTCAAACCTTCTCTAACTCTCAGTGGGAGTGCTTTAAAAATGTGAATTAAAGAAGTTATGTGAAAAAAAACTCAAGGGGGCTAGTTTTCTAGAGTAGGCCACAGTGTTAAAAGTTACCGTAGAGACAGAGTATCATAATGTAGCGCTGCATATGAGAAATTAATACATGCTTTAAAATATACCGACCGGCATATTTTTTTGACATCAACAACATTCAAGTCACACTCTCAACATATTATTCAGTAGCAAACAACACAATTGCAGAATAACAAATATTGTAGCAGAGGAGGATATACTTTTTATTTGAATGTAATGTGTTTTTAAAATATCTGGGCCTCGGCACTGCTTTTTGGAGAGACAGGTTAGAAGAATCATAAATTCAGCCGTGAAACCAGCGAAGATATAAATAGTTCTTTTATGCTGTTGTAGTTCTAACAGCTCAATTTCTCATCCACCTGGCAGCTGAGGTGTATTCTTGGTAAATGTAAGCCTGAAAAATCCATTGCGGGCATGACCTGAAACCCACAGCAGCAATTCAGTGCCCCCTTAAAGATCTGGGATGAACTTAACTTGGTTTCGGACTTATTATTTGAGTCTCACCTCTCTGTGTGAGTTTATTTTACACAGTTTTCCTCTATATTTTTTTCTTTCACCACAGGGCTCTCCTGTCAGTCTGTTTTTTAAAATGAAAAAGATACGTATTAAAGCAATCACCAATGACCGACAATTCCCCTGAGCCCTGTGGTTACAAATGCAATTCACAAATGTGACCCCTTTTTTTTCTTTGACTAGTGCAAACTAGTGCAGCAAAAACATGTAAAAAATACCAATTTCTCTCTGAATCATATCAAAATAAATTTGATAAATGCAGAAAAGCATTGTTGTTGGAAAATGAAACCCATCTCACTTGACATTTTTAATTAGCAGCCGAAAAATTGGGTAATTGCTGTGTGCCTTGTTTAAAATAAGCATCTGAGGACACAGCTGGAAACCCGTCTTGGAGTCCTTTGAGGCAAAGTTCACCACAGGACAACCTGAGCAACGAGATATAGTTCACAGCAGGACTTTTCTACAAAACCATGTATGCATATCAAAATAAAGGACTACATCTGGCATCAGCATGCACACCATGTGAATGAGTATCCTTCTAAAGCATTCCTTCTCATGCTCTGTACTGCTATATTGAATTTTGATTTTGTGGATTTGTACATCAAAACATGGTGAGAAAAACAGACTTTGAGCATAATTTTCTTATCCACTTCTATTCAAAGAAATAAAACAGCATTTGATGCTGTGTGTCAATTTCCTTAGAAGAGTAAATGTTTTACTTGCAATTTGTTTTGTTTTAGTGACCTGAACTGTTAAATGAAAACATGTTTATTCTTCCTAGATCAATCAATAAGTGATTAAGATTCTTAGGGTATTTAACAATCAAGGCTTTTGCTTAGGAGGCTAAGTGACTTGCAGCAACTAATTAATTCAAATGCTGCAAGGTTGTGATAGCAGAATAAAGAGTGAAAGAATGTCAATGACAGTTGACATTATCTCCATTAACTGCAGATAAGATCATACCTGACAGTTTTGCCATGGGGAATGGGGGTTCCAGATGTAAAAGCATATTGTCACGACACATTGTCAAGATAAAGGATCATCATGTAACTGTTGGCAACATCATGTTAAAATAACTACTCAAAATTCATGGTCTTGAGGCATTTTTAAAAAATAAAGTTTACTAAGTAAGAAGCCTGTTGTAATAAATATTCAGAACAGTTACATTTGAAATTACAGTGACAAAAAATTCAGAAAAAGAACCCAATCTTTCAAAGTTAAACAAAATAGGAAAAATAACTAAAACCCAGTAGAGCATAAACCCTCACCAAGACCCAACAGACCCACACATTTTACAACATACTGTATTTTTACAACCTTTTGTAGATCAGTGATCCCTAACCAACCAACCAACCCACCCACCCACCAACAAAATAGGTAAGTCAGTTAACCGGCCAATGGTGATAAGCAAAACTCAACACTTCAGATTTTTGAATTTCATGTTGACTCTAGATTTGAAGTTTTTTGTTGACCACCATAAAATCTATTCTATATATAACAAAAGAAATAGGATTCAAAGTTAAAACTATCAGAAGTATTTTTCCCTCAACAAACTTAGCTACTCTACGTAAAGAGCAAAGAGAATTTTGCTGTCTGGACTCTGACATGACATGCAGTAGGTGGATGTGGCTCTAACTTTGGTTCTAATAACCCCCCTCTGCTTTCAAAACATTGTTGGCTTGTCTCTCTGTCAAGATTACTATTTCTACCTGAAAGACAACATGTCTTTAAATAATGTCCTCCTGCTGAAACTTTATTTCAACACCTGTATAAGAAACTTTGGAGATTAGGGAACTCTTTTATAGATTTTTTTGACATGATTTGAATGTTTTAATTGATACTATGAAGGCTTTTAAATTGTACTGAATATTTTACAATGTTGAAAGTGATTTATGTCTACAAAGTAGTTATGACATCTGCATTCAGCTTATGAAATACAATTTCTAAAAAAAGTTTTTATATTGTACTATAAGGTTGTAAATATATCAAAATATTGAAGCTTCTTTGATGCCATAATATTGAAAGTACCAGAGTTATGAAAAGCCATCTCCATTTCCAATCTGATTTTCAATCCAATGCTGCTCATACAGTATATTAACCACTATGGTACTGGAGTAATTGAGCTCCTTCAAAGTTTAAAATTCTGGTACCATGACAGCCGTACAATATGAAGCCAGGAAGTTATGGATCAATGCCTTTGTAACAACAAGAATATCAACAAATGTCAAAATCGGTTCATTCCAATCAGCCACCATCCGTTTTATATTTCCAGTTGGTGTATTTGTAGGTCAGCATATACTGACACTGGCATAATTAATGTTATTCTGTTACTAAATAAACCATATCGTCTCACTATGAGCTAAGATGAACACTCAACAGTATATACACCATATGACATAAAAATGAAATAAACCAGATGAGCTACTATTGAAATTAAGGGCTGTTTAAAAAAAGTGGTCCTTGCATGTGCCTTGGAAAACAAGCATTGTTGAATATTTCATGCAGCATCTGAGTTTTATTATGTTTCTAGATCTAAACATTTTTTAACTATACTATGTCGCCTTCGGCTGACAGATATCTTGTGAGCAATAAAGGTGTGAGAAATCAAAATGGGAATAGGCACACAAGTTTGGCTTACACTGGATTTGCTTCCTCTTGTATGAACCTTACTTGCATCATGGGAAGGAAACTCGTGTTAGATTCAGTAATGTTCATAATTTTATATCATATGACTTTTATTTTTTGCTTGTTCAAATGTCACATCCGATGGAGGGAAGTGTTTTTCTTCCCACAGGCTGCAGGGGTAAATGGCATCAAAATAAGTCCACTGACAAAAGCTTGACTTCAGAGTCTGCCTTTTAAATGTCAAGATTTAAAAAAAAAAAAAAAAAAGTGATTTAGAAACTATTTTTTTAGAAACTAAAATATTTTTAAATTTCCACCACATCATAGACTTTGTCAATTTTATTTTGTATATTCCTGATGCAAACAAATTTGTGGAGGAGTCCACTAAAAGAGACAATCTATCATGCCATCTCAAAGGTAACACCCATTTGCTGCTTCCTCTTCAGAGGCTGCATGAAGACTTGCTGAGATGGCTGATTGATAATTCTTCTTATCTCTAAATGTCTCCCATTACAAGGAAACAAATTAGGGGAGAGTGAAGCAGGAACTGGCAGGCAGAGGTCAATGGGAGGACTTCTACATTTCATCCTTTACACACTGAGGGATAGAGGTGCCACCGAGTGACAGTCTCCAACCCCTAGGTGAGATCTGAGAGGCATGATAAAGGCAACTGACGCAGAGAAAATTGGCAGATAATTACAGAGGCTAGAGGGGCACATTTTGTCTACCCTGTCCTTTTCTCTCTGATTTGTGACACATAAACACCCCTGCACAAACTCAAACACACAGCACAACAGCAGTGACGAGTCAGTGAGTGCACTGGGCAACATCTGCAGGTAGAAACTCAAATAACTCCAGTTCCACCATTATACCTGCTTGTTTGTTATCCACTAAAAGCATAGAGTTCGCTGGTATATATATTTGGATAGGCTGACAAATTGTCTCCTTTTATATCACGGCTTTTTGTGAGCAAAAATCATATCAAGTATGATGGAAAAAATGAATCTGGTCTTAATAAATCTGCTTCACCTCATTGTTGCTTTGAAAATGTCTCCTACTGATCAGGTGCAGGAACGCATTTTACAGTAATTCCTCGCTTATATGCGTTTCAAGATGTATGGCTTCACTACATCTCAGATTTTTAGTAGGTAGTCACATGGCACCGTACATGCTATTGGCTGACAGCATCTGTGTGTGTGCTAAGTTCCGACTCAAAGTTCCCCCTGCGACTTTTATTTAATACAAAAGTGCTTTAAACAGTCTATAAGAGTATGGGAAAAGGTAATACATATATATATATATATTAGAGGTAAGATCGGTCCTAAAAAATCCAGCCCAACCCGAACCGAGCCCGACGATATTAAAGCCCAACTCGGCCCGAGCCCGAGGGTATTAATGTCCGACCTGACCCGAACTTAATTATTGACATTTTGAGCCCGAACCGGCCTGAATTTCGGGTTTGGATTCGGGCTTAAGATCTTACCTCTACTTTCAGCGCGTATACGATCGGAAAAATAAAGTGACAGGAGAAAATACAGCTGACGCACGGAGGGAACTGAGCAGGTATTGTAGATGAATGTTTCTCATACAGCGCTTTCTCTGTTTTACCTAAATTTATTTTATAAGGGTATCCCTTAGTTAAATACCCAGTTCTATTATACACCTCTTGGTGCAACCTGGACACATCATCAGTGATTCTCCCGGCCTCATATGGTGTTTCAGGTTTGAATCAGACCCAGCCTGGACTTGTGTCCAGGTAGCCCACTACTCCACGCATCCCCCCTCCCCAACCAGAGTCAACGTGAAGCCTTCTGCAATGCTTCCAAGATGTTTGTAATGGCTCTTCGCCTGTGCAGTCCACAAATCCCAAGGAGCCTCAGGACCCAATGTAAGGACTTGCCTGCAAAACCCCTGCAGACCACCTCAATAGACTCACAGCGGGCCTTCCACCCATTCTTCCGGCACTCTGCCACAAGATCGGAATACTTTGCTCGCTTCCTCTCCTGAGCTTCCTCCAATCTGTCCTCCCAGGGAACCATTAGCTCAAGGAGCACCACCTGCTTGCTGGCTCCGGACCACAGCACCATGTCTGGCCGGAGGGTCGTAGTTGCAATGATGTCTGGAAATCGCAACTGCTTCCCTAGGTCAACCAGGAGCTGCCAGTCCTTTGATGTTGTGAGCAGCCCTCCTTGGATCCTCTTGGAGGGTTCAGGTTTCTCCCCTGCTCAGACAAAGGCAATTGTACTCCTGGTTGGATGTTGCCGCCTACTGGTGTTAATGCCAGTGTAGATGGTGTCTGTTATTGCCCATAGGACCTGGTCGTGGCGCCAACGATACCTGCCATCTCCCAAGGCCTTTGGACAACAGCTGAGGATGTGTTCCAATGATCCTCTTCTCTGGCAGAGCTGGCACACGGGTGCTTCGGTCAGTCCCCAGGTGAACAGGTTAGCAGGGCTTGGGAGGACATCATAGACTGACTGGACCAAGAACTTTAAGTGGGATGGCTCAGCCTTCCAAAGTTCGGTCCAGGTGATCTTGCGGTCAGCTATGTGCTCCCACTTGGTCCAGGCCCCCTGATTGCTCATGCCCACTGCTTTGCTGAGGCGAGCCTCCTCCACTTTGGCACGAACCTCGTCCTGAATGAGCCTTCGCCTCTCCTTTCCCGTGGCTCTGCTGTAGCAAGGCTTCGGGTTGCTGCCCAGTCCAGCCCGACATGTGGCCACGGTCCCAACCAGGGTGCTGTGACACAGCCTTGCCCGCTCTACTGCATCCTGGGCACGCCACTTCCTTCCCGTTTTGACCTCCACACCTGCTGAAGACACCTTTCCGTCAGCAGAATATCTGTAGAGCAGTACTTCTCTGGCTCGGGAAACCTTGAACTCCTCTGCCAAACTGCTGAAGGGAAGCTGCAGCTTGGTGTTGTGCCCAAACAATGCAATGCTGCTCAGGCTCTGTGGCAGGCCCAGCCACAGAGCCTGAGCAGCGCAGGGACGAGCTGATCCTTCTCTCAAAACCCTCCACGGTGGTCATGGGGAATTTGTAGATCAACAGCAGCCAGAGGAGACGTGGCAGGATGCCATGCTGATAGATCCAGGCCTTGAACTTCCCAGGAAGTCCGGACTTGTCCACAGCTGAGAGCCACGTGTTTAGGTTATCGCTGGTAGACTGATGAGCGGCGGTATCCTTTAGATCGCTGGTGAAGAGCTTGCCCAGGCTCTTGACTGGCTTTTCTGACACAGATGGAATTGTGGTGCGGAAGCGGTCAGCAACCTTTCCTTTCCTCAAGACTAAGGCTCTAGACTTAGCGGGCTTGAACTTCATTCTTGCCCAGCTGATGAGTCGGTCCAGGCCTTGGAGGAGCCATCTGCATCCGGGCACTGATGTTGTGGTTACCATGAGATCATCCATGAATGCTCTAATAGGGGGTTGCCAGGTGCCAGATTGGGACAAAGGGCCTCTGCACTCCACTTCTGCAGGCTTTACCAGCATGTTCATGGCCAGAGCAAACAGGGATACAGAGATTGTGCAGCCTGTGATGATGCCTTTCTCCAGATGGTGCCAATCTGATGATGTAGACCCAGAGGACACCCTCAGATTTAAATTGTTGTAGTAGTTGAGGATGAGATTACGGACCTTCTCTGGGACGTGATATCTGCTCAAGGACAACTCCACCAACTTGTGTGGAATTGATCCATAAGCATTGGCGAGGTCCAGCCACCGGACTGCCAAATCTCCTTTGCTCTCTCACGCCTCGCGGATCAGCTGTGTTACCACGCCTGTGTGCTCAATACATCCTGGGACTCCTCCCTTCTGCACAGAGGTGTCGATATAGGTGTTCTTCAGGAGAAATCTCATGAGGCGGTTCGAAATGATCTTGAAGAAGGTCTTGCACTCAATGCTGAGGAGGGAAATTGTTCTAAATTGCTCGATGTTACTTGCCTTTTCCTCCTTGGGAATCCATACTCCCTCTGCATACTTCCATTGCTGAGGCACCTTCCCTCTTTTCCAGATCACTCTGAAGATCTTCCAAAGACGTTCCAACAGACGGGTACACCGTTTGAAGACCTTGTACGGCACTCCATTTAGGCTTGGTGCTGATGCTGTTCGGGCAGATTTGATGACCTCCTTCACTTCCTTCAGGGTGGGTTCACTGATGTTAAACAGGGTGCAGGGTTCTGGTGGGCATATGAGGGCTTCACAGTGGCCAAGATCTTGTTCTCTCATACCGTCGCTGTAGGTGTCCCTAATGTGGCAGTTGATGTCCTCTTCCGGACACGAGAATACCACTTCGTTTCTCTCCCAGCAGCTTCTTTGCGAATCCAAATGGATTCGCAATGAAGGCACTGCGCTTGCGGGCCCTTTCCTTGCCTCTCGTCCTGTGCCACTCTGCTCGTCGAAGGGTGCACAGCCTTCCCCTTTCCACATCCCTCAGTTCTGCCAAGGCTGCCTTCTCATCATCTCTTGCATTTCTGTACTGGCTCCTGAGTAACCTCAGCCCTTGTCTGAGTTGGAAAATCTTGCTCTCTAGCCGGTTTGGAATTGGTGATGTAGATGTAGTCTTGGTGGCATGTTGTTCCTTGACGCCAAACCTGTCTGATGCGATGCTTATTATGAATGTGCTCATCGTCTTGAGCCTCTGGTCCACATCACCCTTAGCTGTTGCTCCCAGGGCTGTATCCACATCTTCATCAAACCGTTGCCACTCTGACTCCTTGTTGGCAGCGGGCCACAATGTCCGACGATGCTCTGATGGTCTGCCTTGGGGTTGCGCTCTTGGTGCTTGGAGGTTCTGGGCACTGTGGGGTGCATCCGGGCCTGGATCGTCCTCCATCTCACCAAGTGCCGTGCGCCACGGGTTTCCTTAGACAGCCCATCTTGATCTGATGTATCTTTAGATCCGTCGGGTCTTTGCAAACCTTGCCACATTTGCAGACTGCACTCGTAGTCGATTGTCCATTCGCAAAGTTCATTTCCAGAAAATCCGTCCGTTCAGGCACTCATTCTCCCCCCCCTCTCGGGTGACCCTGGGGGTATGTCTGTTTAGGGTTCTTCGCAGCATTGTTTGGGTGCTCCCTGGTGAGAGCTGCAGCTTGGGATGCTACCCCTCCCTGCCCCGGTTGCCGTCTTTCCGGGCTGTCCTCTGTCTCTCTAGTTGTCACCACACTTTCGAGGTTGTCATCCAGCCTCTTCCTGGAAGCCAATGGCATTGCCATGATGGATTAGTTCTATTATACACCTCTTGGTGCAACCTGGACACATCATCAGTGATTCTCCCGGCCTCATAGGGTGTTTCGGGTCTGAATCAGACATCCTCCTCCGGACGACCCAGCCGGGGGTGATCAGTCCCCCGACTTGTGTCCAGGTAGCCCACTACGCCACGCATCCCCCCTCCTAAGGAGGAATGCGTGGTGTACCCATAGATCGTACCCATGCGATGCGTACCCATAGATTGTTTGAGATACATAATATATAAATATATATTTAAAAAGTTCGGGCCGGATCTTAAGCCAAGAAAAAAAACCAGTCCGACCCAACTCAAGCCCGACGGTGTCAAAGCCCGACCCAACCCGAAAGTAATTGTTGACTTGTATATGTATACGTATATATATGTATGTATATATGTGTACATATGTGTATGTATGTGTTTATATGTATATATGTGTATATATGTATATATGTGTATATATATATACAGTATGTGTATATTTGTATATATGTGTATATATATGTATATGTGTATATATGTATATATGTATGTATGTATGTATATATGTATGCATATGTATATGTGTATATGTACATATATATACTGTGTGTATATAATATATATAAATACAGATATCAGTATGGGGAGGATTCATAAATTACCCTAAATAATAAAATAGTTGAAATGATGATGCTAGATGAGTTTGGCTTTCTCAACTTACATAGACAAACATAGATGTCAACTTTTGCGTTTGATTGATTGATTCATTCATCTTTTTGAAGTTGATATGATTGCAATTGTCTCCTCTTCAGCCACTCATATGAATCTGGGTCACGGGATACAATGGAGTCTACCCCAGCTGACTAGGGATGAGATGCAGGTTACACCCGAGACAAGTCATCAATTGATTGCAGGCATTTGTTATTAGTGCATGCAAATCCAAACAGTATAAAAATGTGTGGAGTTCAGGAATGGCGTCACACGTTTCATCTTATTCTTATTCTCCTTTCGGCTTTTCTCTTCAGGGGTCGCCACGGCGAATCAGTTGCCTCCGTCCAACCCTGTCTTCTGCATCATATTCTCTCACACCAACTACCTTCATGTCCTCTTTCACTACATCCATAAACCTCCTCTTTGGTCTTCCTCTAGGCCTCCTGCCTGGCGGTTCAAAACTCAGCATCCTTCTACCAATATATTCACTATCTGTCCTCTGGACATGTCAAAACCATCTCAGTCTGGCCTCTCACCCAAAACCTCTAACCTGTGCTGTCCCTCTGATGTACTCATTCCTGATCCTATCCTTCCTGGTCACTCCCAGAGAGAACCTCAGCATCTTCATCTCTGCTACCTCCAGCTCTGTCTCATGTCTTTTCCTCAGTGACACTGTCTCTAGACCAAACAACATCGCTGGTCTCACCACAGTTTTGTACACCTTTCTTTTCAGATGAAACTCTTCTACCACACATCACACCTGACACTTTTCTCCACCCGTTCCATCCTGCCTGCACACGCTTCTTCACCTCTTTTCCACACTCTTCATTGCTCTAGACTGTTGACCCTAAGTACTTAAAATCTGCCACCTTCTTGATCTCTTCTCCCTGTAACCTCACTCTTCCACTTGGGTCCCTGTCATTCACACACATGTACTCTGTCTTACTGCGGCTAACCTTCATTCCTCTCCTTTCCAGGACAAACCTCCACCTCTCAAGCTTCTCCTCCACCTGTTCCCTGCTCTCACTGCAGATCACAATGTCATCTGCAAACATCATAGTCCATGGAGATTCCAGGAGATTACTGTCTAACCACATCTGTCAGCCTGTCCATCACCATAGCGAACAAGAAGGGGCTCAGAGCTGATCCCTGATGCAGTCCCACCTCCACCTTGAACTCCTCTGTCACACCAACAGCACATGTCACCATTGTCTTACAGTCCTCATACTTGTCCTGCACCGCTCTAACATACTTCTCTGCCACTCCAGACTTCCTCATACAATACCACAGTTCCTCTCTGGGCACCCTGTCATAAGCTTTCTCCAGATCTACAAAAACACAATGCAGCTCCCTCTGGCCTTCTCTGTACTTCTCAATCAACATCCTCAAAGCAAATACTGCATCTGTAGTACTCTTTTTTTTGGCATGAAACCATACTGCTGCTCACAAATGCTCACTTCTGCCCTTAGTCTAGCTTCCACTACTCTTTCCCATAACTTCATTGTATGGCTCATCAGTAGTTGCCACAACTCTGCACATCTCCCTTGTTCTTAAGTGTCCCACTTTTTCTTAGCTAACCTCTTTCTCTGTATACACTCCTGTACCTCCTCATTCCACCACCAAGTCTCCTTATCTACTCTCCTTCCTGATGACACACCAAGTACTCTCCTACCTGTCTCCCTGATCACATTAGCTGTAGTTGTCCGGTCATCTGGCAGCACCTCCTGACCACTCAAAGCCTGTCTTAACTCCTTCCTAAAAGTCATGCAACACTCTTCCCTTTTCAGCTTCCACCATTTTGTCCTCTGCTCTGTCTTTGTCCTCCTCATCTTCCTCACCACCAGAGTCATCCTACACACCACCATCCTATGCTGTTTGGCTACACTATCGCCTACCACTACTCTACAGTCACTGATCTCCTTCAGGTTAAACCGTCTACATAAGATGTAGTCTACCTGTACCAGCCATTTCCATCCTTTTTGCAAAGTCAACTATCATCTGTCCTTCTGCGTTCCTCTCCTGGATACCAAACCTGCCCATCACTTCCTCATCACCTCTGTTACCTGCACCAACATGTCCACTGAAGTCTGCACCAATGATAACTCTCTCACTTCTAGGTATGCTCTGCATCACTTCATCGAAGTCCACCCAGAATTTCTCCTTCTCCTCCAGCTCACATCCTACCTGTGGAGCATACCACTAACAACATTGAACATCACACCTTCGATTTCTAGCTTCAGACTCATCACTCTATCTGACACTCTTTTTACCTCCAGGACATTCCTAACAAACTCCTCCTTCAAGATAACTCCTACTCCATTTCTTTTCCTATTTACACCATGATAGAACAACTTGAACCCTGCTCCTAAACTTCTAGCCTTGCTACCTTTCAACCTGGTCTCCTGGACACTCAGTATGTCTACCTTCCTCCTCTGCATCATGTCAACCAACTCTCTACCTTTCCTGTCATAGTTCCAACATTCAACGTCCTTACTCTCAGTCCTATAATCTTGGCGTTCCTCTTCTCTCTCTTCTTACGGGCACACTTTCCTCCTCTCCTTCTTTGACCAACAGCAAGTCCAATTTCCACTGGCGCCCTGTAGGTCAACAGGGCCAATGGCGGTCATTGTTAACCCAGGCCTCGACTGATCCGGTATGGAAGTCATAGGTTTGATTCGCATGTTTGATTTGGCAAAGGTTTTACACCGGATGCCATTCCTAACGCAACCCTCTGTATTTATCCTGGCTCGGGACCAGCACAATAAGACACTGGCTTGTGTCCTCTTGTGGCTACATTCCACAGTAGAGACATTGTTGTTTTTAAATAAAAACCAGTGATGTCACCAAAGCATAATCACTGGCCATACCTCAATATTACAGGAGGAAAATCTTTGTCCCAATCCCGACCACCTTCCCCTCACTGTACAGGTTTATTTTCCTTTTCCTCATGTCCAAATAATCATTTCCCATACTGCCGGTGTGTGTGTATGTAATTTGTATATATATGTATATATACTGTATATATATAATCAATCACTAAAATATACATGTTTTGCATACTTCTTTATTTTGCCGACAGTTTTATTCACAGGCTTCTTGCAAAATGCCACACACTTCAAACTCTTGCCACCTGATATTTTACCATCCACTAGATGTTGTACTAGAGCAAATGAAGTCTCATGAAGCCTTAAACCAGCGTGAACCGATTGGGATGAAAAGCTTCAATGCTTCATGGGGCTTCATCTGCCCATCGCTACCTATTCCTAATCTCCCTAACCTCTTGCACATCCTCCCCATCTCTGTCTCTCTGTCTTGCCAACCTGTATAGATCAGTCTCTCCCTCCTTACTGTCCACTTTGCATACAAGTCATAATCCCATTGTTGGCCTTTGCTACCTTTACTTTCACCTTACGCTGCATCTCCCTGTACTCCTGTCTACTCTCCTCAATCCTCTCAGTGTCCTACTTCTTTCTACCTACCTCTTTTTCTGTATACACTCCTGTACCTCCTCATTCCACCACCAAGTCTCCTTATCTACTTTCCTTCCAGATGACATACCTAGTACTCTCCTACCTGTCTCCCTGATCACATTAGCGGCGTTAAACAGCTCATATGTTGAAGATATTTTGTCATCTGTAACCAATATGCTTTCAGGACTTTGAAACCTCTGTGACTCTATAAAAGAAGTGTGCAGAAGCTGCCTGGTCAACCTGGGTAGGAGGGCCTAACCATTCTTCTTCTCCCTGCGGCTTTTCCCTTCAGAGGTCGCCACAGCATTGCCAACCTTAATTCAGCATGTTTCCTACAGGGGTTGTGCCAGATCATTTTACACCTGCTCCGACTTTTTATCTGCTCCACATTTGCATTTTCACTTCCTCATCCCACTTCATCTTTTTCTCCTGTCATCGTCTGTTTTATTTTGGTTTTTATATTGATCCTGTCGTGTGTCTATCACTGGATGAACCCCAGGCATTACTAATAGGAAGTCTGAACCACACTTGAACTGAACGAAATGCACCAGCTGGTGCAGCTGAATGAAATCATGTCTGAAAACCTCGTGTGTGTGTGTGTGTGTGTGTGTGTGTGTGTGTGTGTGTGTGTGTGTGTGTGTGTGTGTGTGTGTGTGTGTGTGTGTGTGTGTGTGTGTGTGTGTGTGAAACAGAGAGAGAGAGAGAGATGGAGAAGGAGGGTAGTGCTTGTTTGAAAGGATAGCTTCTACTCTGGGTAATCTTTTTGTCTCAGTCTATTCTTAATCCCAAACATTGTTTTTTACATCCTTCAACATCCAACCTCGCTGATTCAGCTGACAGAACAAGGTGGGCACACACATATATATATACTATATATACAGTATATATATATATATATATTGTCACATGCAGGAGTGACAGTTTCTTACATGTAGTCTTTGTTGAAAAGAAGGGAAAAGACATTGTTCTGTCTGAGTTGACTTAATAGTAACTGAATGAATCAAAGACTTGGGCTCTTAGGTGCAAATCTGGACCCAGAGGTGTGTTCTTTTCTGGACTACAGGGAATTAGATTTATTGGTTACTACAATAGGTTAGTGTTCTGTCACTTTTTTGGTATATGGACGGACACACACTTTTCCCATTTAAAATTAATACTTGTTACTAGTTTTAGAAATATACGCATTTACTCTTCTTGTTGAAAGTCACATGATAAAGTTAATTCCTCTTATGAATGTTTCTAAACCCATCAGACAGATTTAAACCTATTCATCTGTGATGACTGAGTGATAAAGTTGCATCAGAGTTTCTGGATTTTCCATTATGCTTTAAAAATTGGCAGGCAGGAACAGTGCTGTTAGGGACATGATAAACATTTATTCCCACTTATATATTTGAATAAGCTCACTTGAAAACCTTAAGCTGTCACGCTTCCGCCGAAGTTCGGGCTGCTAGCCGAGTTAGCTCTGGTCTTCACATTTGTCCATGTCTCTCACTTACTGAGCCGTTTTGGCTATGTCAAACACAGCGGTTTATATTCTTTGATAGTGACAGACCTCACGTTGTCGTGTGGGGAACCCCCATGCTTTATTCACCAGGACCGAATTCACCAAGCCGACTTCTACCAGGATGGCCAGACTGTAATGCCAAAGAATCCTTCGTCTTTGCGTTCTTCTGTCCCACACACACCGAGCCATTAGGGCTTCGTCGGACACAGCGGTTTGTTTTCTTGTGACGGCAAAGAAAAAAAAGCAAACAAAGGAAGTCTGATATTTTTGTTTTATCGTGGAATTTCCACAGGTTCCCGCTAGTAATAGTAGTTTACTCACACTTTTACTTGATTTTTTTCTTTTGATTTCTGGATCACTTGCAAATATTTATGTAGTGAGCTCAGCTGTTTGTGTGATGCTAACATAATGGGTAAGAATTATGAACTTAAAATTCTAGAGGAACTTAACATCTAACAGCAATATAATATTGACAAATAATTTTATTAAACATGATTAATATAAAATTAAAGCTTTACCCATAATTACAGATATTTTCAATCTGCCACACTGATCAGCAACATCTTTTAAAAATGGCCAATGTGATCTTAGAGTAGCTGAAAAAAAAACACCAGACAAAGGAAATGTCTGCCAGAAGAAGGGACGCATTATTTGATTTTCCCTCTTTTAATGTATTTTTAAAGCACTTTCTTGATGAAAAGCAGTGGTTTTCAAGGTAAACACTCACTCACTCACACACACACACACACACACACACACACACACACACACACACACACACACACACACACACACACACATAATATTAAAAAACAAATTTTTGAGGTAAACGGACCACTAAATACTGTTTTTTATTGGGATTTTTTGCTGCCCTTCACCATGGAGCTGCAATGAATTATTATTAGGGCTGTCACTTTAACGCGTTAATTAGATTAATTAATTATGCCTCAAATTAACACGCTATAAAAATTAACGCAATTAATCGTGAGTGGCAAGTCAATGCACAAGCATTTTAAATTTGGCCCATTGACGGACCCGTAGGCTGCAGTGACGTCACTTCGTATCTGCGCCACTCGTCAAAACCGGGGTGACTGACAACAGGGATGGACGCGACACAGGATAGCGTGGCAAGCCCACTCGGACCTTTGGGCGGAAAATTTATTTATAAAAAGAACAAAGACAGGACTATCAACAAAAATGCAGTGATTCTGCGCTGCCAATCTGCGCTGTAGACGTCTCCGTCAGTCTGCCCCAGGGCAGCTGTGGCTACACACAGAGCTTACCATCACCAAGTATGGATGAGGAGTGAATGAACAATGGATCCGATGTAAAGCATCTTTGAGTGTCCAGAAAAGCGCTATAGAAATCTAATCCATCATTATTATTATTATTATTATTTGTACCTTTTGTAAAAGAGAATTTTCATATCACCAAAGCAGCTCCAGCCTGACTTATCATTTAAATGCAAAACATGTCAAGGACACAAAGTTGAATGTTAGCTTATCCTTTTAAAGGAAAAGTCTGTTGGCATCTTGCTATTGATGTTGCCTTATTTAGAGGCATGTTATACTATTCATTTTGAATTGCTGTATTGAGTCAGCTTTAGTATTCATTTTGATTGAGAGTCTGCTTATGTGCCTATTTGAGACTCAGTCTTATTTTATTTCTGAATTTTACTTATTTTATTGAACTGTGTATTGCATTTTTGAGAAATGCACCTGACCCAATTGGTTTGCTAATATGCTTGACCTTTTTTCTTTTGAATTTCATTCATAAAGCACACTTAACCATTAAAAATGTGGATTTAAAATCTTCTCTTCTTGGTGTATACTATTGATTAGTCATGCACTACAATTTTGTAATGTCCTAGAATTCAAATTCTTTATTTGGGGGCTTTTAGCAGGTATGACATTAAAATGCAATTAATTAGATTAATCAATTTTTTTAATCGCCTGACAGCACTAATTATTATGCTACATTATATTTTTTCTTCTCAGTTTTCTTCCACTTAAAAGCTTCAACAGAATTAAAAAGAAATTTGTGTGTACAGTATGCACAATTTCCTCCAGAATTAATAAAGTATATATCTATCTATATTTGACTTCTGTCAGACGTTTTTAGATTCATCGGCGGAGATACTGAACACCTTTTGAACAAATATTTGTGAAGAGTAGTTGCTTATTGTAATCCTATATTGTTATGCAGTCTGATTTTAGAAGTTCAAATTTTGTCATTATTTCTTTATCCTCCCAGTGATTCTTAAATTAATTTAACAGGATGCAGAATACCTAATCCATGATTAAGTGCAATACGACAATGAATAGATGCTGATCCATTTTCAGATCAATATCCTTGTTGACAAAGAGGCCAACAAAGTCAGTGCCATTAAAGCAATTGATGGCTCCTTCCATTATACTAAACCCAAGTCCGGGGAGGAGAGCTTTAATTTCCTAAACAACATAGATTCCTTATTTGATGTGACACTGACATCAAACATATTGGATTCCATGTTGTAGCAATTGGACCAGGAGTGCAGTGCTGGGGCACCCTGAGATGCAACCAGGAGCCAGAGTAATTAACATTTATTGATACATGACTGTTGTAAGGCTGTTTGCCCGGAGAATTAAGCCAGCTCATTACAGGCTTAATGGTGGGAGGGGAAAATAAATAATGGATGCCAGTCCACTCACTGTCACTTCAGCATGCATCAAGAGACATCTCCACCAATGCTTCAAATCACCACAATCTCATTCCAACATTCACGTCAATTTATTCTACAGAAAATCAACATATATTCCTTTGGAACCAAAAAAGGGAATTAACCATTTCAACCTAATCAGTGTCATCTCATATAGGCTGGGCAGGAGGTATTTAACAGTGGTGGTTTAGGTTGTTTAGGTTAATTAGTGTGTGCTAAATCAGAAATATCCATGTGCACATATTCCCTAGCTGTGTAAGAATCAAAATCATAAACATTTATGTAGCAGCACACATATTTGAATTATTGGGTGTGTTTGATGAGGGAAAGACAAAGAGAGTTCTATTTTCTGCGGACAGAAATGAAACATGAGTAAAACCAATACACCTTGGCAGAACATTAGAGCAAGGCGTCTAAACAACAGTGGTGCGTCGTCAGGGCCAGCAAAGCCTTCTCTGCTGGCCTAACACAACCAGAATTCATAATTTTTACGATAAAGGTTAATTATATTTTAATACATTTTCCTTAAATATATTTCAATATATGTATAAATTAATACAAACATATACAGTATATGTATGTATGTATATATATGTATGTATATTTATAAATGTATATGTATGTACAGTATATGTATATGTATATATGCATTTGTATGTGTATATATATATATATACACAAACACACACACACTGGGATATAATATCACATGGGTCAACACTCGGTCAGTGTTCTATTTTTAAGTTACAGAGTTTTTATCCAATCAGAATTCAGCTAGCTTGCGTTGCTGGGTTGAATGAAATGTGCCCTTTAGAATGGAGGTGTCCCTGCACCGCGAGAAAATGGGCACATATAGTTAATAGACAGATGCAATAGCCAGATCAGATCATGAGTTGGCATTCAGGTCTCATGTTCACCTCACATGTATGTGTCCTGTGATTGGATAGTCACTTTGAGAAAGTGGCGCTATGCAGACGCACATTTGAAAAGAAGCTCTTCAGGTCCGATCCCAGAACTAATTTGTTGCTGGATTCGTTACTGGAATTAAAATGTACGGATAAACTGTACAACCAAGTCATCAATTTCTTCTTGAGGAAAGAAAGGATAATGGATTTTGTGTTTAAATAAGCAGTTTGAACAGCTGCTTTGGTGAGTACAAGCATTTATTGATTTATTCTTCATATTTAAAAGAGACTTGTTTCATGATAATGCCGTGACTGCTGGAAAATAGAAGAAAGTTCCTCATAAAAACAGAAAATGTTTTTTCCTTTTGTACTTCACTTTCAAAAATTAAAAAAAAGTTATTTAGATTTATTTGGCTTGGGGAATTGAATGGTTTTAAGACCAGCGTGGACAAAAAGTATGACTGATATGACAGTTAGAGAGGTGCCATTTCATCTCCTGAGCACTGCCAAGGTGCCCTCAGGCAAGGCACCAAGCTGCTCGTTGGGTGTTGTGTGGCTGTCCGCCATTCTACAGTCATCCTGTCCCTATTTGCGCACTTGCATGCTTTGCATGCTAACAGGAAAGGCAGTGGGTATGATATACCTGTGGAGGTGTGGAAGTGTCTAGGAGAGGTGGCAGTAGTTTCTGACGGGGTTGTTCAACAGGATCTTAGATAGTGAGAAGATGCCTGAGGAATGGAGGAGAAGTGTGCTGGTGCCCATTTTTAAGAACAAGGGAGATGTGCAGAGTTGCGGCAACTACAGAGGAATAAAGCTGATGAGCCATACAATGAAGGTATGAGAAAGGGTAATTGAAGCTCACTGCTGCCCTTAGTCCAGCATTTGTGAGCAGCAGTAAGGTTTCTTGCTAAAAAAGAGTACTACAGATGCAGTATTTGCTTTGAAGATGTTGATAGAGAAGTACAGAGAAGGCCAGATGGAGTTGAATTGTGTTTTTGACCTTGAGAAAGCCTATGACAGGGTGCCCTGAGAGGAACTGTGGTATTGTATGAGGAAGTCTGGAGTGGCAGATAAGTTTGTTAGAGCGGTGCAGTACATGCATGAGGATTGTAAGACAGTGGTGAGGTGTGCTGTAGGTGTGACAGAGGAGTTCAAGGTGGAGGTGGGACTGCATTAGGGATCAGCTCTGAGCCCCTTCTTGTTCACTATGGTGATGGACAGGCTGACAGATAATGTTAGACAGGAATCTCCATGGACTATGTTGTTCACAGATGACATTGTGATCTGTAGTGAGAGCAGGGAACAGGTGGAGGAAAAGCTTGGGAGGTGGAGGCTTGTCCTGGAAAGGAGAGGAATGAAGGTTAGCCGCATTAAGACAGAGTACATGTGAATGAGAATGAATGAGAGGGACCCAAGTGGAAGAGTGAGGTTACAGGGAGAAGAGATCAAGAAGGTGGAGGATTTTAAGTATTAGGGTCAACAGTCCAGAGCAATGGAGAGTGTGGAAAAGAGGTGAAGAAGCGTGTACAGGCAGGATGGAACGGGTGGAGAAAAGTGTCAGGTGTGATGTGTGACAGAAGAGTTTCATCTGAAAAGAAAGGTGTACAAAACTGTGGTGAGACCAGCGATGTTGTTTGGTCTACAGACAGTGTCACTGAGGAAAAGACAGGAGACAGAGCTGGAGGTAGCAGAGATGAAGATGCTGAGGTTCTCTTTGGGAGTGACCACGATTGATAGGATCAGGAAAGAGTACATCCAAGGGACAGCACATGTAAGAGGTTTTGGACATAAAGTCAGAGAGGCCAGACTGAGATGGTTTGGACATGTCCAGAGGACAGATAGTGAGTATATTGGTAGAAGGATGCTGAGTTTTGAACTGCCAGGCAAGAGGCCTAGAAGACCAAAGAGGAGGTTTATGGATGTAGTGAAAGAGGACATGAAGGTAGTTGGTGTGAGAGAAGAGGATGCAGAAGACAGAGTTAAATGGAGGCAATTAATTTGCTGTGGCAACACCTGAAGGGAAAAGCTGAACGGAAATGAAGATATTTTTTGGATGCCGGAGTCAAATATGATGGATGTTTGTCAAACGTTGTTCCTCAGAAGATAAAAAAATGAAAAAATGCTTTGAACGTTTCGGTGTGGCTCAGTTAAGAGTACTAATACAGAGTTCACTTTACCTCAAGAAAGTAGTGCATTCCTAGGATGCGCTTCAACAAAATCTTGTGCATCTAAACATTCCATTTATGCATCCCAAAAGTAATAATAGAGTATGCGGAAACGTACACATGGACTGAGTTTTGCCACTAGTGCAATATAAAACCTAAACAAAATGGTAATTTTAACGATTTTATTAATAACGATGTCATAACTATTTAATTAAAAAGAAAAAAGTAGAATTACATATTATTTTTATCAAAACGTTAAAGCCTGGTAGTCATTCTTAAAAAAAGAAAACAGTTTAAGAAATAAAGAAAGATGTTATACAGTTTTTTTTCCCTTTTGTTTTTCACTCAGTAGTTTTGTTTAAAATTACTTTAAGTCATATATTCTCCGGTGGACACCGCGCCAAGCTGAAAGAGCCTTCTCCACGCACATTTTTGTAAGCTGCATTTTGTCTTGGGTGCATAACAATAAATACAGTGAAAACAGAAACTACAAGTACCTCCAATCTTGTGTATGTTGCATGTAAATCTAATTAGTTACTTTCCGTTACTCGAAAGGAAAGACTTACACAGCACTGAAAACAATAGCCAGTGCCCCTGTAGCAACTTCATACTTTATTCCCCCACTCAAGCATGAGCCTGAATCAATTAGTGTACATAATTTTTTTGTTTTCTTTTTCATGACCCAGCTGAGGTCAAAACGTTCCAACTTGCCAATCATGTCTCACAGCCAGCATTCAGCATCCAGTGGTACTTCAGTTAGAAGTGAAGTACTTTTATCGCCCTCATTATGTCACTTCTGACATGTGCAATGCTTCTGCCAGTTTGTTTGCGCAGGTTTATGGAAGAACTCCTCCGGAGACACCCATGAGGGTCTTTGTGTATCAAAGCAACACCCCAGAAACCTAACAAACATCACATGGTTCTCTCCAATGCTGCCAAAGCTGTGCTGGGAGTATATTGAAGTCTATTGAAACAGGGTTATTGTGTGGGATCTGAGTCTTTGGTTACATAAACAGTTACATAGGGCATGGGAGCTATGCATGTTAAGGCAGACATACTTGTATGATGGTGGTTTATTGTTTGGTTTCCATTTAAACTAGAAAGGTATAGAGAAAAACAGATATAGAACATAGATGCTGACAGTTTGTTAGGATGAAGCTGACATGCTCAAAGTTTGAGCAATAACTGTAGATACAAGCTACGGCAATACACAAGAAAACAATGGCAGTTTGTTTTAATTGATTACAATGCAACTGTCTCGAGAAAAAAATCCACCAGCAAAACTGTGCTTACTTGATGCTTTTAGACTGATAACAATAAAAGCAAAAACAAAAAATGAGCACAAATGATAATAAATGATGCAGCATTAACTGTGGTGGCTCCTCTTCCCTTCTTCCTCTTTTTTTCAAAAAGATCTCTTTGTTCGTAGGAGCATGTGTTGATACCTCACAATGTCGTTATAGGCTTAGGATTTATGTATTTATTTACTTATTGTAATGTGTTTTAAAAGTTTTAAAAAGGATATCATCAAAATTGTAAGATCATGATCTTACAGTTGTTTCCTTAAGTTTTTCTCTTTTTCAAATGAGATATAATTTTGTATGAAAGTGTTTAAGTTGGGTATAGTTTGGTCTAATAATATGTGTACGGTGTATGGTGTCAAATTGTGATACAACTTAATAGAACACTGTTTAATGAAGACTTTTTGTTCGATTTGACACAGTTTGACTAGTTACATTTCATTGGAGAGCTGTAAAACAAAGAGTGGCTCTATTTTGCATTATTGTGAACGGACTCTCACGAACCTTACTTTCCATATATTTTGTGGAAAATCAGAAATCATTCATAATACCAAGCTGCTTCCAGATAGACACAAATTTGACATCAGGAAGAAGCAGAAAGAAGTTATTTCCTTGTGCAAATATCACTAACTTAAAATGATAGAAATGATGATGATGGTTTACAGGTAATAATTACATTTCATGAATAGAGCATGTCAGAATATTCCATTATTTCCCATTTGTTTGCCTAGAAATATTCTCTTTTCTACACATAAGTGTACAGTGCTATTGCTTTAAATAATCAGCTTTTATGCATTAGTTATGTTCAGCCTTGACCTTCATATCTGATAAACAGGTGGTACTGTTCTGATTGCAGTGAGGGTAATAGTGAGGAGGTCACGGTGGTGGAATTGATCTTTTATCTTCTGGTGTAATTCAAAGTCAAAATCCTCAGTTTAGCATATAAAGATGTTGTCAGCCTATTTTGGGGATGCACATGTAAAATCAATTAATTGGTAAAGGACAGTGAGGCGGCTTTTGTTCTAACTCATAGTAGTATTCAAACACAACAGTTCGTATTTAAGAAAATTTGAGTAATTCTCTATATTTCAAGTGTAATTTCTAAAAGGCATATACCTGGGATAGTGATAACCCCCCCCCCCCCCCCCACAAACAATAATCTGTTAGGTTCACAGTGACTTGTGCGATATATCAGCTACAGACCTAATTTTAAAAACAACTGACTGAATTAAATTCAGATTATCCACCAGGCTGTGACATAGTTGCTGTGTTCAGTGAAGCCCTCTTCACATCATCCTGACATTCATTCCTGTTATGCATGCTCAATCATAATTTTCCGCTGTCAGTGTCTGGAGCTGTCAATATAGATATCAGCTGTTCTCATTTTCACTATGACAGCAACAAGCCCACATAGCTATTGTATCACATTCCTGCTGTCTTGTTAAAATGTGACTCTACCACTGCTGTTATGGGTGCCTCTCCACCGCTGCCTCACCCAGTCTTTACTGAAAAAAGTCTTTATTTCATCAGCTTAGTGGTCTCACCACCACCTCTCTGTACTCCATGGAATAATTATTTAGTTGTTACTCAGGTCAAAGGCCTTTTGATTAAAAAAAAAAACAAACAAACAAATGAAAACCCACCGACTGGTTGCCCTGCAAACCACCATGAAGCAGAACGAGTTGTGGAGATGTTTTTAAAGGAGTATTTCATATCCTATAATATAATTATTTTTTCCTACCTTGCAATGTGCTGGCAACATGTCTAGGGTGTACCCTGCATCTCAACCGTAGTTAGCTAGGATAGGCTCCAGCAGACCCATGATCTGCAGTGCAGATAAGCAGCTGAAGACAAGATGATTACTGGTTTTCAAGAAGAATGGATCGAATGAATGAATGAATGACAATATTGTATCTAAGCATAAAAAACTTCCTTGTAATGCAAGAGGAAGCAAAAGTAGGTGATGCAGCTATATGTGAATCAGTAATATAACTTTAAATACAACATCTTGCAAAACAACTTATTTTCATACATACATACATTTTCTGCCGCTTCATCCGCCGTAGCGGGTCAAGGGGGAGCTGGAGCCTATTTGGCATAGGGCGTGAGGCGGGGGACACTCCGGGCACGACACCAGTGCACCAAGGAGCCACACAGAGACACAGACAACCACGCACATACACTCACTCCTAAGGGCAATTTGGGACCGGCCAATCAAGCTGAAGCGCATGCTTTTGGAGGTGGGAGGAAGCCGGAGAACCCGGAGAGAACCCAAACAGACACGGGGAGAGCATGCGAACTCCGCACAGAGCGGGACTCAAACCCGGACCCGCCGTGTTGTGAGGCGACAGCGCTACCCACTGCGCCACCGTGCCGCCCAATGTATTTTCAGTCGAGTACTGCAATCCTAGATTGCACTCCAGTGGGAAGACCATCCTGGCCAGTATGAGTCAAATACATGTCCATTTGTGTGCACATAATCTCAGTCGTTTGCGTCCCTGTGATGGTTTGTTGCCGCTGTTTTCCCAATTATCTTTTTTATGGTTTATTTCCCCTTGTTGAGCGTTTTCCTCCTTTTTCTCCATGATTACTGATTACCTGTCCTTTGTGTAAATCGATGGTCCTCCTTGATTTTTTCCACCTGTGTATGAGTTGTTTCTAGTACCTGCTTTCTCCCCTATCAGTACATTTGTTCCTTCCTTCCTTCCTTCCTTCCTTCCTTCCTTCCTTCCTTCCTTCCTTCCTTTTCCTTCCTTCCTTCCTTCCTGCCTTCCTTCACCTATTTCTGTGTGATTTTCTTTGTGAGTTTTTGACTTGCTTCTCATTAGATCCATGCACTGAACTCTGCTTCCTGTGTTGTCTGGATATGGGTCCTGTTTTTGAAACAAATAACTGAACAAGTTGTCTTTATCTACCGCAGAACACAATTAAAACTATTCACTGTATCAACCAGTTTTACCCACGAGATATGTTCCACTGAATTATTCTTGATTAGCTGATAGTTGAGACAAAGTCTTATAATAAGATTCAGATGCTGAGCTGCACTTCACTGAGTCAATGTCAACACCCTCAATTACTGATGAGAAAGAACAAATGCAAATTACAATCACGTTCCATATTAGCTATGCTCCACTGATTTTAACAGTGTAGCGGAGCAGACAAAGACCGTCGGTCACGTTGAATTGTGCTGCTACAACTGGTGCAAAGTAATTTTCAAGAGAAATTCTGGACAATCTCTGCTGAACAGCAAAACAACAGATTTCCATTTGGAAACTAATGGATCTGTTGTGGGTGGGACGGTGGCACAGTGGGTAGCGCTGTCGCCTCACAAAACGGCGGGTCCGGATTTGAGTTCCGCTCTGTGCAGAGTTCACATGCTCTCCCCATGTCCGCGTGGGTTCTCTCCAGGTTCTCCGGCTTCCTCCCACCTCCAAAAGCATGTGCTTCAGGTTGATTGGCCGGTCCCAAATTGCCTGTAGGAGTGAGTGTGTGTGTGCGTGTTTGTATGTCTTTATATGTGGCTCTGCGGTGCACTGGCGTCGCGCCCGGAGTGTCCTCTGCCTCACGCCCTATGTCAGTTGGGATATGCTCCAGCTCCCCATGACCCGCTACGGCGGATACAGCGGCGGTACATGAAAATGAATGAATGAATGAATGGATCTGTTGTGTTGAGATTTTGTAAGTAAACCTGTAGGACATCAAAACAGCTGGTGCGACATGATGATGATTAACTTCTGTACAGAGATAATATAAAATTGGAAAAACATCACACACAAATGACTGCACACTCATGCACACTTTAAACTTGATAACACACACACTAACATCCAGGAGCACCTCCACAACCTCCTCCACAATTTTTATGATGCAGTGTTTGATCCTACTTTCCTCTGTGCCTCCTCTGATGTCCGAGCGTTTCGAGTGGCCAGGTGCTGCCTCTCAACAGTTGCTAACACAACAGCCCTCACCAACATCACATATGCAACAAATTATTTTGCTTTTTCACACTCCTGAATTGAAATGATCAAATCAGCCATCCTAGTTTTATTCAAAAAATTTTTTTTAGGTTTCTGTAGCAGTCATTCTGAAATACTGTAGATGATGTTCCCCTCACTTCTGTCTCAAGAGATCACTTTGTGCTTTTTGTTATTTCAAATGATTTTAATAAATGTCATGCACAGATAATTGTGAGGTTCACATACTCAGAATAATTGGTGAATTAAATAGTCCTGAGGAACCATGTACAGGTAAACTTTCTGTACGCTATACAATTATCTTGGTGTGGCAGAAATTCATACTTATAGCAATGTAACAAACGACTATCGATTGTAATTATGAACTTGCCAAAAAACCTGAGTCAGTTCCTTTGTTTCAGTGAGTTTAAGCTACTTCAACTTTTTTGTTGAGTCTGAAAATATGAATTTTCAGACTTCACTCAGTAATGTAAGATTTGTGAATAATATTATTATTAAGAGAATGTAATCAGAGACCACCTGAAATGCTGTGTTCTAGATGTGACCAGTGATAGTTGCTGAAATAATAATTACAGCAAAGGAGAGCTAGTCTTCTTGAACGACGTTTGGAATGCCAAAAAATATTCTGCACATTACTTCACTCAGGAAAGCAAAAAGACAGTGACTATGGGAGTGCAGCACTATGTTTCAAAAAGCGATCAGTGGATTTACAGTGTTCAAGAAAACATTTTGCGCACACTGATGTCAGTCAAACCAGTGATCCCAAAACAACGACTCAGGGGCTCCCCAAACATACATTTGGGTTAGCTCACAGTCAATAAGACTGAATGGGGTTGAACAACAACAAGTTTATTGGGATGAGCACTTTATCAGAGGGAGGCCACTGCCTTTTTGTGTGCGTTGCACTGTGACTTTAACATACTTTTGTCTACATCAGAACAATAACATAATAGTATGCATCTGGCTTTCCAATTGCTGGACTGGGATAAAACATATCCAAGCCAGTATCAACCAGTTTGCCACAACATCATCACAGCTTCATCTATGTGTAGCCAATGCACCATACAGTCACAAACAGCATCTGTTTAATTATGTACCATTAAGCCATTAGCTGATGTTCATATAATGAGGTCATCAGCAGGGTTGCTAGTGCCCAAAACACACCTTTTCCTAACTACACTCCGTCGACACAGGGAAAAAATCTATTTAATCAACTGAATCTCCCTCACCCCCCCCCCCACACACACACACACACCACCACCACCTCTATCAGTAACTCTTCTGCTCCGTTGAGTTCAAAACCACTCGCACCCTCGTGTTCTCTACTCAAGCAGAATCATCGGCATTGACAAACATCATTATAATGTTCTCAATGAGTACACTCCACCTTTAGCTGCGTGTTGCAGCCTGAGGGGAGGGGGGGGGGTGAGGAGGGGGAGGGAGAGGACTCCCTTCCTGAATGGGATTTACGTATGTGCTTACCCATGTTTGCATGGTCGCTGTTTGACTCTCCATTCCAGTGAATTGCACACTGAAATCAGTCTCTTGCTCTCCCTGACTGTTATTTCATGATTGATTAAATAATTATAATGATTATAATGATTAAAGCTTTTGCTGAGAATACAAATGAAGAAAATAACAATAATTATAATCATGCACCACATATTTGTTTGTTGCTTTTCATATTTTTTAAAGAGACACAGCACTGGGATTCAAACAAAGAAAATCAAACAAAACAAACAAAAACAAATCCTCTGTATAGCTTAAATTAAAATTATGCAACAATATTGTCATGGTCACACCAATGCCAGAAAGAAAGAATGATTTTCAATGCTCCTTCCCTTCTTGGCATCACTAAACTAATATGCATGGTGAAATTGTGAATGTAAGGAACAATGAGCTACTAATACAAATCAAGCTGAAAGCACTGATGAAAACAACCCACATGTTGTGGGCAGCTAAGGTGGAGAAGCTTGTCTGCTCATTGGGAAATTAGTGGTTTGATCTCTGGCATTGGCAAATGTGGACATACCATTGAGCAACATGCAAACCACCAAATTTCTCTTTATGGCTGTACCATTATTATGAGTGTCTGTGTGACTATCTTAGCATATTCAGTAAATGTCATATAAAGTTATATAGTATATAAAGTGATTTGCATAATAAGAAATGTATCCTGATGAACATGTTGGCACACCAGCCTTAGTCATCAATGTATGAATGCATTTGTGAATGGGTGAATGCAGCCTATGTGAATGTGCTTTTATTGGCAGGTAGACTAGAAAGTAGGTACATAAATCTTTGCAAGAGTTCATTCAGGAAGGCCATCTCTTTGAGCGTGGCCTCTATGTCACTAGTAGGTTCTGTCTACCTCAGCTTTCAAACTTTGTTTATACACTCTGCTGTCATTCAGCTGTCATTTCAGTACAGCAACGATTCACAATGTCCTTACTTTCATCACCATAACCCTGTAACCTGGCCATCTTCACCAAATCACCTGATTAGAATTTTCATGCCCTTGAGATTGTTCATTAACTTGTATGAGAGAACTGAGTCAGAGGTTCTCTCATACAAATATATAACTAAAATGCAGCCATTTAAGTTATATTTCTCAACACCACCAACAATGTTTAAAGAAATGTCCTGATTGGAAACTAATTCATTGCATGGCTTCCTGCCAAGGATAGGTGCCAAAGACTGTATCCTCTGTTCACAATCAATTCAATCTTCAGTTCTCTCATTCTTATTTGTTCCTCATATTAGACTCTCCTGATTGAAATCCTGAGTCCATTTGCAAGTCATTTATTTCAGCTGCCTCACAGCATTTGTCTGAATTGAGTCTGCCGCTAAGTTTGGCATCTGCGTGGTTTTTCTTTGGGTGATACTGTTTGTTCCCTGAATCTAGTCGCTGCAGGCTTATTCTAATCTATTCTGGTAGTATTTTGTGGTATTTTAAATAAGTGGAAGAACAACAATTTCTATTACGTATTCCAACATTTTGAAGTTAAGCATGTTTTAATGTGTTTCTTCAGAGACAATAACCCTGAAAATCTTGGAATTAGATCTCAAAAAAAGAAGTTCTCATACTTTGATGCTCTATTAAATGTAATTACAGTTACTTTATAATTCAAGTATCATGATATGCGTAAAATATTAATCTGTGGTCTATTAGGCACACTATCTGAGTCTCTTTGGGGCTTAAGTGTTCATTATGACAGAACTGTACTTGGAGTAAGTGACCTGCAGGCTGGTTCAAGTATTAATGCTGTGGGTCCTCTGTGAATTGTCATAATACCGTGCTGCGAAGAAAAGTCCTTCTGTGGACAGGCTTATTTTATATCCCAAAACCATGATTGCATGATTCATAAGCACTTGTAATTCTCTAGTGTGTATTTTGACATTGCCATCTATGGTGATAAAATTCAGGATCTAAAATTCATAATTGGTCTCAACAGCAAACACCAAATGATGTCCTTTGTTCATATTTTTGAAGATACATCGATGATTAATGCTGAGACTTTGACCTTTCTCAACCTTGGCAGGACAACTCTGTGACAAACTGTGAGGCCGGCTGTCTTTCTCTCCCTGGGCTCTGTTCTCAGAGTGGCAGGCCCAAAAAGATTGCCAATGCATACTTTTTTTCTGATCACATAAATCTCAAGACAGTATATTAATTATGTCATTGTGACAGTGTTGTTGCTGTGAAATAAAACCAATTGTCTTTATTAAACATCAAGTTAAGACCATTCAGTGTGGAAACGTTATCTTGTTTATGGGATCACTGCTTTGAGCATCGGCTTTATTTTCTTTGCTTGTCTTTTATGGGTTAAATCATGAAGAACAAACGCACCTCTTGACAGACATGGATGCTCACACAGGACACAGAGTATTTCTCTACTGTTATCATGGGACCTCTTTGTTACCTAGTCCAAAAGGCACACAGGACATTTGAGACAGGTGGAATGCCAGTGCTCCCAGCTGGTGACCAGTGTGGGATGCCACATTACATTCACGGTATTTTAAAGAGAGCCGCTGAACTATTAAAAAGTGTGCACCTCCATGTGTGTCAACTACTTGAGCTTTGTGTTTTCAACTGTTTGTATTCAGATCCTTCAGCGCAACATTTTTTTCATTTTTGCTTCCAAAAAATTTTGTACACTGATATCCCCCAAACAGCAATACACTAAATCAAATGAAATTTTAACAAGAAAGAAAAAAGCTGCGTGACACAGCTTCAGTAGAACTCCAAGTAAGTTTCACGAGTTTCCAAAGTTACTAAAAAAGTAAGAGCATTTGAAAATACTGAATAGTCTGATTAGTAATGTGAAAACAGCTTTTCCTCAGAGGCAGGGACAAATGAAGTGACATGCAAAGTAGGAAGGTCAGATGACTCCTGAAATCCAATGTTGTGTGTAGGTGTGTATGTGTAGGACACACTACACCTGTAAGCCCTGTACTCATTGGAGCAAAGCCTATTAGAACAAGTAAAAGACATGTCCCTCAGACTGTGAAGTGTGAACACACACAGACATATACACACACACTAAAGCAGACACACAAACTCATTTCAGGCAGACAAGACAGTGCAGGCAAGAATTACCATCTTGAGTGTATTCACAGGAGCTGTGATGTCATGCAAACTTATTGTTCTGTCTAATGCTGAGGTCACCTCAACAAGACAATAGTGTGGCATTATGCTTTATGCAACCGTGAGGCTTTGTTTTAGCTGCAAAATATCCCCAGCAAAATGCTTATTCATCAATTTTGGCTCGGAACCCAGTCACTAAAGGGTAAACTTATTGTACTGCCTCTTGCAGAGTTTGATGGATTCAAAATCTGAAATAATGTAAACAGAGGGTGGGGAATTTCACAAGCAGTTTAATGCAAAACACATGCTTTTGCAGGCATAAAGTTTATTTCTAATCCTTTCTCAAAGTTTAGCGATTCAATCAAGAGCAAGCTACTGTAGCTGTATGGCATCTCAGGCTCTTTTGTGCATTGTTCAATATTTGGTGCAGATTAAATATTGATTTCTATACATTTTTTAACAGAGTGAAAAATACTGCCAGGAGTTGGATTATATGGGGCATTTCTAGGGGGCCACCTATCATCACTCCTGAAATCTGACACTTTAGGTGAGCTTATACCATATACATTATTTGAGCTATTTGAAAATTTTGCAAGCCTCTCTTGAGCAACTTGCGCCTAGCAGGGAGAAAGTTCAAATGAACTTTCCTGTGCAAGCTTTTAAAGCAATCAAGGATGAGGACAAAAGAGCCAATTGCCAAGAGAGTATCTCATACTAATTTGCTCGCTATGCTTATCCAAATAGTCCCACTCCTTGAATTGGTTTACTTGAATGGGAAAGGCATCCCTTTTGTAATAACGTTTCCACACTCAGTAATATTAATACTGATTTCATCTAAAATTGTTAAATATGGGATGGATGATGACAGCAGGAAGACCTTGAACTGGTTATATAAAATGGATATATGCTCCTTTTCCCTCTTTATATCGCAAAAGCAATGATTTCTTCTAAATGAATGAAACTTGATCCATCACCTGTTTTGAAAATGTATCAAACAACTAAAAGTCTGCATATTGTCAAGGAATGCAACAAAAGTTATAGGACCTGATGATCTTAAAGGACTGTGCTTACAAATGAATGAACCCTTTTTTGCCCCTTTCCTCACTAATTTGCAGCTATGATTGTAATACATGTTGCATATAATCGTCTCTCTTAGATGAGTAATGTTGCTAATTGTGAAAAATGACAGCTGGTCTCAACTATATAACAAAGAGTCTTTTCAGCATCCTTGTCCACAGCTCATTAAAAGCTTTCTCCTTGTGCCACATGATAATTGCAAAGGATTTATTGCAAGCACTCACCTAGAAATAGCAATAAAACTCACCAGAAATTGTGTGAGGTAGGTGATCATAGCCAACACAATAATCTAGAATCTTTTTTTTAACAATCAAAGAATCAATGCGATGACCAGTAAGTATCCACAATTGCATTACAAGCTTCATTCTTGCCGTGTTTTTGTTTTGCCCCTCTACCACACGTACAGGAGCAGCCTTTGAGTTGCTGCAGATGCTGTTGAGAGCCAAAAAATCAATGCACTCAAAAAGGGATAAGAGAGACTTGGTTTTGGATAGCTCAGGATGTCTTAATGAATTATTCATTAGAGCAGAGAGGCACAGCCACAAATGCTGCCACTGCAGAGGTGTGCTAGAGACAAAGAATATGAATTCGTAACTGTGTCACTCCTCAAATGTCAGAGCAGATGCACTGCATTTCTTGGTGTTTATCTTAGTGTTGGTCTCTCTGTATCAGGGCAGCGTGTGTGTTGTAAACATTGAAATAGAAACAGAGGTCAAGACCTTCCTGTCACAGGCACATCAAATGCCAGAAGGCCACTCACTACACACCTCCAAAAAGACCCAGCAATCCCTTTTAATCAAATAAAAACCTAATGCAAATTCCAGCAAGGCACCACTGTGGCCATCAGAGTTCTGTTAAATAAGTTAAATCAATTAATTTATTCAGTACCAATAACAATTAGCAAATATTAGCAGAAACAGAGGAGCAGATGCTGGCGCTAGATCAGTGGCCCTCTGTCTTCATTGGATGGTTTGTGACAGGATGGGAGATATGAGGGTGAATGAATTGGAAAGAGGAAGAGAGACAGATATAAACAGCATTCATGATCACCATTATGTTTTATTCTTTACATACATTCTCCTGATTAAATGCATTCCCACTTTCTGCAGATGATTTTTCCATATCCCAGCAACGCTTGTTTCTTTTTCCTTTTTTTGTTTTCTCTTTTTAGATTCATTGATTGATTTCATCATTGCCTTGCTATTTCCACCCCCCCCCCCTTGTATTTTATCTTGAACTGAATTTCACACCTATAAACACATACTGCCTTTACATTTCCTTGAACTAACATGTTCTAACATAAGCTGAGATACCAACTTGTAAGTTGCCCCAGATATAGAAGCAGATGAAATTCGTCAAACTGACTATATGTGAAAGCAATTGAAATGAAATGAAAGCCAGAAATTTCACACAGAAAATGACTTTTCAAGCTTTAATGACTATAAGAAATCTAATCAAAAGTGGCATATAAGGAGCGCATCTCGCAATTTCATGAGTGATTATCACAACAGCAGAGGTGTATATTGACATTGAAATAACCTAAATCTATTACGTTCATGATTAAATATGTGAATGTATTAAATACAAACCTCCAACACATAAGGGACCATAAATGGGGCCCTTTCTTTGCTCAAAATATGGGCATGGCTTCAAAAAATACAGAAGTAATAATGAAAAAGCAAATACATAAACCTCTGACTCAGTTCTGTCATACAAATTAATGAACAATCTCATTCATACACAAATTCACATACCTAACTTGCAACAAGCTCATGCATAGTACAACACACACCTTTCAAGAAGTAGCTGTGACTTTAACTTTGAATGTGATTGGTATAATATTTATAATGCTATAATGGCTAAAACCACAAGAGAGGGGCATTGATAATTCTTTTTAGCGTTCTTAAATATTTATCCCTTAGTTTGCTCTATTGATGATGAAAATGAACAAGATAATTAGCTCTAAGCTGCTTTGAAAGTGAAAACCTTACAGTATTGTCAAAAAGTTCAGGAGGGTATTCAGTTTCAAACTGTGTGTCATGACTGCTGGCAACGCCAGGTCTGCAGTGGTGCAGTGAGGACCTAGGGATATATATCATGTATCCCATCCCTATTTTCCATCTCTCACGTTCTAATTCTTTTTACTTAGTTTTTCCACTGCTACAGAATGTTTGTATTCTGCAACTTGCAACTCTCTTAACACCCTCATCTTTTAAAGATGTATTTTGCATCATTTCTAACAGGCGTCATCATCATAACTCTCCAAAACTGACAGAAAATTCCAGTTGTCTTCATAGTTTTTTTTCATTTAAATTTTTTTTAAAGAAAATTTCAATTAACAAAATAGTTTTACAACACAAATGTGCAAACTGTGGTGGTCACATTGACTTTGCAGAATTTGATAGTGAACAACAACACAGACGATTTGGGAGGTGGTGGTGGTTAAGATCTGACAATTAGAGACTTCTGTCTCTCAAAGGCTTTGGGACAGCCTTTGAGAGAGGGCTGTCCCAGGTTGGTCAACTGTGTTATGGTTAACACAGTTGACCAACCTGTGTTAACCATAAGTATGCTGGTTTGCCAGAAAAGGTGGAGATACCTCCTCAGTTACCTGATGTGAAACTGTAAATGTATCTTATGAGCATCAAGGATGTATACCACCCACAATGAGTGTGTTGTACCTCTTCACAATGTGTATCCTAATGACCTGCCTCAACCGCACAGTAGGATGAGATCAGGGAAACAGATTTTTTATGTGTCTGTTTTCTAGCTTAGCATCTCTCAAATTCATTATCGTCTCCAGCAATGATCTCCAGTGCATCTTGAACAATCTACTGCTTTTCATTATTCGTACTAGAAAATACAAAGTTGAAACAGGACCAGAACAGGACGTCAATACCTTGTGTGTGCTTCACACGACCACAGCTGTCTACATACAGTATTTGATATGAATTTTTTTGAATATGGTCTGGGTTTTTTAAACAAAATTAATGGTTACATTTGTTTGGGTAGGATAACAAAATAAATTGATAGGAAATACAGTGTGCACTAGCGCATTCATGCATCAACGCTCGCAACATGACGTCATCGCAGACGTCACCGTAATGTAGCCGCAAGAGGGCACAAGCCAGTGTCTTATTGTGCCGGTCCCAAGCCCAGATAAATACAGAGGGTTGCGTCAGGAAGGGCATCCGGTGTAAAACTTTTGCCAAATCAAAGATGCGAATCAAACCTATGACTTCCATACCGGATCGGTCGAGGCCCGGGTTAACAACAACCGCCATCGGCGCTGTTGACCTACAGGGCGCCGGTGGAAATTGGATTACTGTTGGTCGAAGAAGGAGAGGAGGAAAGTGCGTTCGCACGAAGACAGAGAAAAGGAGCGCCAAGAGTATAGGACTAAGAGTAGGGACGTTGAATGTTGGAACTATGACAGGAAAAGGTAGAGAGTTGGTCGACATGATGCAGAGGAGGAAGGTAGACATACTGTGTGTCCAGGAGACCAGGTGGAAAGGTAGCAAGGCTAGAAGTTTAGGAGCAGGGTTCAAGTTGTTCTATCATGGTGTAGATGGGAAGAGAAATGGAGTAGGAGTTATCTTGAAGGAGGAGTTTGTTAGGAATGTCCTGGAGGTAAAAAGAGTGTCAGATAGAGTGATGAGTCTGAAGCTAGAAATAGAAGGTGTGATGTTCAATGTTGTTAGTGGGTATGCCCCACAGGTAGGATGTGAGCTGGAGGAGAAGGAGAAATTCTGGTTGGACTTTGATGAAGTGATGCAGAGCATACTTAGAAGTGAGAGAGTTGTCATTGGTGCAGACTTCAATGGACATGTTGGTGCAGGTAACAGAGGTGATGAGGAAGTGATGGGCAGGTTTGGTATCCAGGAGAGGAACGCAGAAGGACAGATGGTAGTTGACTTTGCAAAAAGGATGGAAATGGCTGTAGTGAATACTTTCTTCTAGAAGAGGCAGGAACATAGGGTGACCTATAAGAGTGGTGGTAGGAGCACACAGGTAGACTACATCTTGTGTAGACGATGTAACCTGAAGGAGATCAGTGACTGTAAAGTGGTGGTAGGCGAGAGTGTAGCCAAACAGCATAGGATGGTGGTGTGTAGGATGACTCTGGTGGTGAGGAAGATGAAGAGGGCAAAGGCAGAGCAGAGGACGAAATGGTGGAAGATAAAAAAGGAAGGGTATTGCATGACCTTTAGGAAGGAGTTAAGACAGGCTCTGGGTGGTCAGGAGGTGGTTCCAGATGACTGGACAACTACAGCTAATGTGATCAGGGAGACAGGTAAGAGAGTATCTGGTGTGTCATCTGGAAGGAAAGTAGATAAGGAGACTTGGTGGTGGAATGAGGAGATACAGGAGTGTATACAAAGAAAGAGGTTAGCTAAGAAGAAGTGGGACACTGAGAGGACTGAGGAGAGTAGACAGGAGTACAGGGAGATGCAGCATAAGGTGAAGGTAGAGGTAGCAAAGGCCAAACAAGAAGCTTATGATGACTTGTATGCTCAATTGGACAGTAAGGAGGGAGAGACTGATCTATACAGGCTGGCAAGATAGAGAGATAGAGATGGGAAGGACGTGCAGCAGGTTAGGGTGATTAAGGATAGGGATGGAAGTCTATTGACAGGTGCCAGCAGTGTGATGGGAAGATGGAAAGAGTACTTTGAGGAGTTGATGAACGTGGAAAATGAGAGAGAACAAAGACTAGAAGAGGTGACTGTTGTGGACCAGGATGTAGCAAAGATTAGTCAGGATGAAGTGAGGAGAGCACTGAAGAGGATGAAGAGTGGAAAGGCAGTCGGTCCTGATGATATACCTGTAGAGGTTTGGAAGTGTCTAGGAGAGGTGGCAGTAGAGTTTCTGACTGGGTTGTTCAACAGGATCTTAGATAGTGAGAAGATGCCTGAGGAGTGGAGGAGAAGTGTGCTGGTGCCCATTTTTAAGAACAAGGGAGATGTGCAGAGTTGTGGCAACTACAGAGGAATAAAGCTGATGAGCCATACAATGAAGTTATGGGAAAGAGTAGTGGAAGCTAGACTAAGGGCAGAAGTGAGCATTTGTGAGCAACAGTATGGTTTCATGCCAAAAAAGAGTACTATAGATGCAGTATTTGCTTTGAGGATGTTGATAGAGAAGTACAGAGAAGGCCAGACGGAGCTGCATTGTGTTTTTGTAGATCTGGAGAAAGCTTATGACAGGGTGCCCAGAGAGGAACTGTGGTATTGTATGAGGAAGTCTGGAGTGGCAGAGAAGTATGTTAGAACGGTGCAGGACATGTATGAGGACTGTAAGACAGTGGTGAGGTGTGCTGTAGGTGTGACAGAGGAGTTCAAGGTGGAGGTGGGACTGCATCAGGGATCAGCTCTGAGCCCCTTCTTGTTCGCTATGGTGATGGACAGGCTGACAGACGAGGTTAGACAGGAATCTCCATGGACTATGATGTTTGCAGATGACATTGTGATCTGCAGTGAGAGTAGGGAAGAGGTGGAGGAGAAGCTAGAGAGGTGGAGGTTTGTCCTGGAAAGGAGAGGGATGAAGGTTAGCCGCAGTAAGACAGAGTACATGTGTGTGAATGAGAGGGACCCAAGTGGAAGAGTGAGGTTACAGGGAGAAGAGATCAAGAAGGTGGAGGATTTTAAGTACTTGGGGTCAACAGTCCAGAGCAATGGAGAGTGGGGAAAAGAGGTGAAGAAATGCGTACAGGCAGGATGGAATGGGTGGAGAAAAGTGTCAGGTGTGATGTGTGATAGAAGAGTTTCAGCTAAAATGAAAGGAAAGGTGTACAAAACTGTGGTGAGACCAGCGATGTTGTTTGGTCTAGAGACAGTGTCACTGAGGAAAAGACAGGAGGCAGAGCTGGAGGTAGCAGAGATGAAGATGCTGAGGTTCTCTTTGGGAGTGACCAGGAAGGATAGGATCAGGAATGAGTACATCAGAGGGACAGCACATGTTAGAGGTTTTGGAGATAAAGTCAGAGAGGCCAGACTGAGATGGTTTGGACATGTTGAGAGGAGAGATAGTGAATATATTGGTAGAAGGATGCTGAGTTTTGAACTGCCAGGCAGGAGGCCTAGAGGAAGACCAAAGAGGAGGTTTATGGATGTAGTGAAAGAGGACATGAAGGTAGTTGGTGTGAGAGAAGAGGATGCAAAGGACAGGGTTAGATGGAGGCAATTGATTTGCTGTGGCGACCCCTGAAGGGAAAAGCCGAAAGGAAAAGAAGAAGTCACGTGATACCGTATGTGTATTTTATTGGCTGACGGCATCTGGAAGTGCTCTCTGTTCTGTGAGTCTCGGACTTACGTGACACACAAAAGTGCTTTAAACAGTCTATCAGAGTGTGGGAAAAGGTAATACAGATAGAAGGTGGTTTAATATCAGTATGGGGACGGTTCATAAACGTTTAAATTACCATAAATAATAAGATAAATGATAAATAGTTTATTGCTCTATCGCTGAATTCGTTAATCGCGTGTGGTTCCTGGAACGCATTAACCACGAGGAATGAGGGTGAACTGTAACTATAACCAAACAAGCAATTCATTACCATATTTATCACTGCAAGCAAGCAAGCAATAAATGAATGAATGAATGAATAATCTCTCTTATGCCTGAATCCAGTTTAGTAAAGTTTTCTGTAATTGTGGTAAAATCTGAAAGTGACTTGAAAGAACGTAATAATAAAAGACAGTGAAGCTCAGTGTGTTGATCGCTGAATCAGGAACTAGGGGTGGGTTTTCTTCTTCCCACTCCCTTTCAGGCAGAATTGTATTGTTGAGTTATGATCTTTGCTTATTATTTGCCTATTTAATTATTTTGTTTGCTGTTGTTTTTTTGTTTGTTTTGTTTTTCCTTGCCTTGCCTGAAATAAATGAATAACTAACTAACTAAACACAAATATTCAGTCTTTCATTTCTTTCAAATCATCTTGAGAGAAACAAAGCCAGTCAGCTCCAGGCTCATATGACCAACTATAACTTATGGGAAGTGATTCAGTCTGGGCTCAGTACAAAGACCACCTTTATCAAGGTTACCAATGTTCTACATTTTGATGTTAGTTGCTTTAACAAATTACATGTAGTAGAGCTTATTGTTGCTGTCAACACCATCACTCATTGTCTACTCCTGAATCGATAACAAACACTGGTACTCCATTATCTCTGTTGAGCTGCCTCACTGACCATCCCCCAAGGCTTTGTTTTTAGACCCTAGTACTCAATATCTAAATCCTCCTACTTGAAAATAATATTTATCAATATGACCACACAATCCCTTCATGATGTAGGCCATCATCTTGGCCTTCAAGCCACACTTGACAAAATCTATCATTAAAACTTGTCCATCCCAATTTATCACAAGCACTGTTGACAAGGCCAAAAAGTTTGGAATCTGAAGAAGACTAATGATTGCGCCTTCTTTCCAATGTGTTGTAGAGACTTTAATCCACACTGTGTTACATCAACACTTTACTGCAGGAATTTCTTACACTTTGGCCATTGGATGACTTTAAAAACAATGTATTACTATTGTTATTAGGAGTAGTAGTTCAGTAGTAGTAGTAGTAGTAGTAGTAGTAGTAGTAGTTGGGGGCGGCAGTGGCTCAGCGGTAGAGCAATCGTCTTGAAGACGGATCGCCCAGCCATCAGTGGCTCGAGTCCCGCTCCCGCCAGGAGATCCATCGGAGTGTGAGCTGACAGTGGGATGTGTCGGCTCACCTCCCAGCCACTGCCGAGGCATCCTTGAGCAAGGCGCTGTCCCCCCTACAAGATGCTCATTGGGGCGCAATTTCCTCACGCGACCCGTCACTCCACCTCCCCTGTACCTCTATATGTACTTCTATACTATACTACTAATTGCATGCCTACAGGCCCCTAGTGTGCTGTGCCTGTTTCAGGGGCCTGTAACCACATGCTGTGATTAATACATATACTGTATGTACATGTGTGTGAGTATAAAGAGAATTTCCCCATGAGGGATTAATAAAGTGTGGATTATTATTATTATTATTATTATTATTATTATTATTATTATTATTAGTTGTAGTAATAGTAATATTCAATCTGGACATTTTGAGTTGATGGCCGTAATCTCCCCATCTCTTTCTGTACTATAACATTGACTTATGGTCAGAAAAGTGTTTTGTTGTACATTATGATGTCACAATGGACTTCAACTCAGGCCTCTGAAATAAAACCTCTTTCCTTGGTTCTCTACTCTTTCTGATTAGAAATTTGTGTGGAATGTCATCATACTTGGTCATTCTTAAGTTTTTTTATGCTGATATTTTATGACTGAATTGTGATTCAATTCATACTTGAGTCCAACTGGATGGTTTTACCAAATATGAAGAAATCCCCCCTGAGGCATAGACATTGCACTCTCAAGAATGGGTGAGAGGGATGACCTGAAAAACATTGTGCCTCCAGCCATAGCTGTCAGCAGCGCAGGCACATAAAGACTTATTCCATCATACCACAGAACTCAAATCAAATCTTCTCTCACACCATTTGACTCTACAGTCTGGAGGTACTGTGTAATGGATGTACTGTGTACAATATATTCAAATCCTTTCATTATCTGTTTATAAATGTTGTTTCCTTTTTGGTAATTAATATACTGCCACCCTTATTATGCATAATATACACAAATTTCCCCACTATGGGACAATAAAGGACTATTATTATTATTATTACTATTATTATCATTATTATTATTATTATTATTATTATTATTATACACATGAAGAAAAATTTGCAATATATTGAATGTATCTTAAAATTCTTCATCATATCTAACAATTTATCTGTAAAAGCAATTTTTTGACTCAAAATGTAGTTTTTCTGAAAACTAATAAATTATAGTACAAAAACAGACATTACCTTATATATTGTACAAATTTGTCTTTAAAAAAAATACCACTAACATTAACAAATTTACTGCTAATTTGGATGGAAATTAAATAAAAAAATAAAGCAATCCTTTAATAATCCCCCTAGGGAAATTACTTTTTTTCCACTTCAAACAGCAGTATTTGCGTGTGTGTGTGTGTGTATGTATGTATATACTGTATATATATAATATAAAAACATCGCACAGGCCTGTAGACACACAAACACATGCATGCTGATGATGGGAGGTAGAGTGGCGGGCAGCTCTCACATGGGGCACACCATGAAGAGCTTGTAAGGGGACGGTGCCTTGCTCAAGAGCACCTCAGCAATGCTCAGGGAGTGAACTGGCATCTCCCACTGCCAGTTCCCAATCCAGATATTTTTTGCCCATCCAGGTCTTGAACCAGTGACTTCCGGTACCCAGTTTAAGACTTAGTGGACTGTTCTACTGCAGGCCCAAATTCAGTGATACATTGCTATTGTAGCCATCTCCAATGTGTCCTGTCTGAGAAAGCTGTATAGATATGATGCTTCTCACCTCTTTCCCAGTTCCCATCCATCAAGTACCATGAATGCTGCTGAATGCTGCTGCATTGCTGCATGATCCTACTGCATGATGCTGCTGAATGCTGCTGCAACATTTAAATTTCCCAGTTTGGGATCAATGAAGTGCATCTTATCTTAAATCAAATGATTGTTCAAAATATTTCCAGCAATCAACACCTCTAACTATGTGATGCCTTACTTTTATACATTTTTATTCAAAATATATTCATTTGCACATGAAGGATATTCTTTATATATTCAGTATCCATGACTTCAGGCTACTGGCAGACATCTTTGTCAAAATGGCCTTGTCTTTCAAATTCTCCAAGTGAGCCAATAGTGCCTTGTGGTATTAACAGTTTTGTTTCCTTGTTTCTCTACCAGAACTCGATTTGGGACTCACCTTTTTTTTCCAACACTATTATCCTGGGCCTGTCCATAGCGATGCGTTGCACTTTTACACTGCTCCTCTAAATGAGTGGGCAGATATCAGACTCCCCGACAGATCGAAGTCAGCTAAAACCCCAGGCTTCAAGCACAGGTGCATGGTAGGCATGTGTGCTTCTTCCTCTCCTACACTGAGTATTTACAGTCTGCAACTGATTAAACAATGCAGCCTCAGTTTATGAACATTTGCCCTGTCAATTTACATTTCAAAAATCAACCTGTACACATATACTGTGTTGGAGGACACTGAGCAGTTGAACTCCTTCATATGATTAATAATAAATGATGTCATACAGAGTTGAGGTCTCCCACAAACTTTGGTTTCAGTACAGATCTGTCAAAAAAGAATCCATACAAAATAAAATCCTTTGGCTTCAGTTGCTTCTCATGAGCGTCAATGAAATCGATCTTTTGTAAAGTGCTGGTTGAACAGAAAACTAATAAACATGTGAACAGCAACGGGTAAAAAACAAGATACCATATTTTGATGTAGGAAAAACTTTACACAAAACATCACAAAAAAGGCCCATTCAAAATATTCAAAGTGAAGCGTTCTGAATGAGAATCAACCAACCTAACTAATAGTCCAACTAAATCAAAGCCATTACTAACTAAAGGACAATGTTTTAGATTCAGATTTTAATACATGCTGCCCCAACTCTGAGTGATGTGAAACCTTGTCAACCCCATGATGTCAAAAGTTATTCATGAGCCGATCCTTTCCCTTTACATCAAAAGGATTTCTTGTCCAAATGGAAGTCTCTTGCTACCTTCATCCTTATAACATATTTTCAAATACAAAACAGAGCCAGTCCATTTTTGACCAGTGTTCCACATTGAGGGAGAAAGAAGATGATTTTCTCAACTACCAATAAGTACAGTTTTATAGATCTAGAAGTAAACTGTAAAATGGGAAGAAGATATTAGGAATTTGACAAAAAAAAACACAAACATTGTGACATATTCATATCATCTAAATGGCTTTGAAATGAAAGATAGGGCTTTATTTACCATCAACGTAATGCATGCATTTGAAGCTCAGTGCAGCAGGGTGGCACCTCTGCAGAGAATAATCTGCGTTTTTCTACTCTCTTAGAGACAGCCATGAAAACTCTTGTCTTTCTGACTCCTGGCAGTGTTGATAAGTTGCTCATTTCACAGCATCTCATTTACTGCCTCAGGACAAACATAATTCATGTATTCAAATGACATCTTCCAAACAACAATGAAAAGCTCATTGTTACATTGGGGCAGTCACACTATGTGTGCCCTAGAAAGATGCAGGGAAATAACTAAAACTGCAGAAGGTAAAATTCTGTATTTATTTGGAGGAAACCTTCAATATAAAAGGAAAGAATTTCCCCCCAGTCTTGAACATTAAAAGGTTCATGAAATATTCAAATCTAGTTGCACTTATTTGTGTTTAGGGCAGATATACTATTAAGCATGCCTAAGAGCTGCGCTGCCCCATTATTAGCTGTGTGCATAGGTGGCTAAGGAATACTAAATGTTCATTCAGGGGGTTAATCCAAATACTTTTTAAATTAATTTTTCCTTTCCAAGGCTTAGTGGAACGTTCCGTTATTTCGGCCATAATTACCTTTCTTCTATTACATTCTCTTAAACCCCACTCAATATTGAGTGGATTATGAATCAGAGGTATCGTGCGTACACAGAAACAAATTCTCACTATTGGAACTTTATTACATCTTGCGAAGGGGATGTATTGTAATTGTCAGTGTTTGTGTGTTCGTCCATCCCTCCATTCGCTCGTTTGTTAGTCTACCAAATATCTTCGCAACCGTTGCAGATAAAAAGTTGAAACAAAAAGCACATTCCTTGAGCGGCAAAGGGAATGAAAATGAGACGATGACCTTGACCTTGAGAAAACTAAGTCAAGGTCAAATTTGAATTTTTTTACACCCAGGAACCGGATAAGATAGAAAGACGAGGGAGAAGGCCAGTGTAAGACCATAGATCAAAGCTAGTGCTTTGATCTATGAAAGTAGATCAGAGCACTGGCTTTGATCTTTGACCAAGTAGGTCAGGGTAAAATTTTGAATTCAGGGGTGTCGCGGGATGTTGCAGTCTGTAACTGCCTTGGTTCTAGTTAGCACTTAATCTGTTTTGTGGTATAGAAGTAATAATAGAAGTATACCTGTGATTTCATCCTCACATCACAACCAACAGATGTTGGCTGGACTGATCCACCTTGGTGATGAATCAGATCAATTTATAGGATTCCTCAATTGTACTAGATAAGTACTACATTTTTACTTCTGATTTCATGGATAATTTCAACAATGCATATCTACACACACCAGCCATATCTAAATCCAAGTAACATTTCCTATCTGGATCCAGATTGTTTATTATTAGTAATACCATATAATAATACCAGCTAATTAAGTAATGAATAATGATGCTATAATGTGTAAATAAAGTCTAATTTTACCTGAAAAGTGCTGATTCTGGGCTCAGATTTGATGTGTCTTTAAAAGTTACTGAGCTACTGTAGAACTTGAGTAAAACTATTATCAAATTATCAAGTCATTAATTATCAAATTAATGACTAAATTTATGTTTTCATAGTCAAGGAGTAAACATGTAAGGATTAAACTGTCAAGGGACCAAGGGACCTTTTAGATCCAATGGCACATCGGGGAAACTGGCATTTGTCCAGCGTCTCTGAGTTCTGTCTAGTGATAATGTTTTAGTACAGTAACATTATAAAATATATTAAATTTCTATTTCTTACATTATATGAAAAATTGTTGCAGCTGTCTGTGATTTTACCGTGGTTACAAGATAATAACTTAGACCTTAGAATGAAAACAGTATAAGTGGGTGAATTTGAACCCCAACACTGCAACAGAACAGCCAGTATGGTGAGAACGGTGTCAGGCAAGCAGACTTGTATCTGCCCAGTTCTGAGAAGAGCTCTAAATAAGCAACACAAGGAAGAGCACAGACTGTGGACAACAGTCTGGATGTGGAGTACTGTACCTTATTTTCCATAAAAACTGTAAGATCATTTCAAATATTAAGGATTATTACTGATTGAACAATGAAGTCAGTATAATCATCAACTGTTGGCAGACTATGTAATCAAAATATATAGGATTAAATCGACAGTATATTAAAGTACAATGTACAAGTGTCATAATTTAGTTTACTCAACCTTTACTTTGAGTTAAAAAAATTGTTTAATGCAACCTTGATTTTTAAGGTTAGTCTGAAGGCTGGTCATTTTTCCCTTAGCGTATCTTGCAAATTATATATTCATGCCTTACAAATGCCGCTGTATAAATGAACTGTAATAAGCAGTGGTGCTTTTTAATGTTTTGATTTTCCTTACATAGCTTATTCTTCGATTTTCCGTAGGACGACAATTTTCAGGAGTCTTTGAAGGGTGCTCGTCTATATCCTAAAGTATACTGTGAGCTCCCCCAAAGGAAGTGAGGATGTCACAGCCTGATGAGCTGTGGATGTTTTTTTGGTGTCATCTAAAGATGACTCTTGCAAGATAATACTGAAATTATTACATCCTGCTTCAAAGCAGTGATGTATTGTAATTGTCAGATTTGGGTGTTAGTCCATCCGTCCGTCCATTAGTTCACCAAATATCTTCGCAACCATTGCAGATAAAAAGATTAAACAAAAAGCACATTACTCGGGCAGCAAAGGGGATGAAAATGAGATGATGACCTTAACCTTGAGAAAAGTAAGTCAAGGTCAAACTTTAACTTTTGTACACTCAGGAACTGGATAAGATAGAAAGACGAGGGAGAAGGCCAGTGTGAGTGAGACCATATGAAAGTAGGTCAGAGCACTAGCTTTGATCTTTGACCTATGCTATTAGGTCAGGGTAAAATTTTGAATTAAGGGGTGTCGTGGAATGTTGCAGTCTCTGACTGCATTGTTTCTTGTTTTATACTGTAGCCTAGCACTATTCCAAGAGATGCCTAACAATATTTTATTCACCAAAGAAAATGAAACTTGCTAAATTGTTGAGTTCCTTGTGACAATAACGCCACAGCCACTCTCACACGCGCACACACACACACACACACACACACACACACACACACACACACACACACACACACACACACACACACACACACACACACACACACACACACACACACACACACACACACCCAGAACAAACATCACTCATCTCTGCTCGACAGACCACTGAGAAGATGCTCTGGGAACCCGCAGCGTGAACAAACACAGTGGAGAACATCCACCCTTGGTGTCCCGTGGACCACTGCTGACGCGCGTAACCAACTACACTCCTCATCCTGTCGGACATTCGTGCTTAACGCCGACGAGAGGCAGACTGTGAACACTTTCTGCTCTTAACAGTAAGGCGCAGAGACATTTAATAAACGTCAGAGAATTCCAGTCAGGGACCGACCTGGCGGTAGGGGCGAACAGGACGCCCTCGGTGCGTGCGGACGACCGGAGCATGGGGATCGGAGCGCCGAGCAGCCGGAGTCTGAAAACACCGAGGGTGCTCGGAGGGGAGGGAGCGGACGGTGGTGTGTAGAGCAACCCGCGTCCGAACGCTTGATTCCACGACAGCAACACCCGCACCGTGAACAGACGTGAACTTCTCGTATCCGTCGGTTAGATGCTGGGAGCTGCTGGGCTGGAGGAGTGAGGAAATGCGCGGTGTAACATGGATATCCGAGAAGGGATAAACATCGAGCAAAACTACTGGACGCGTACTCAGGTAAACAATTCCAACTATTTACTTGACATAAATTCCTTTCAAACTCGCCTTTGAATTATCTCGGTATTGCCTATTTAAACGTCACGTTACACTAAAATCCCTCCTCCGGTACAGACTATTATTGACTAGAGTAATAACAGTGAACATTTTTTTTAACATTTGAGTAAAAATATTAGTATTGGCCTAACACAGACTTGGTCTGGTGCTTTGTAACACTTCATTTTGTCGGACAATAATAGGCAGTGTACACACATTACTACAGGTTGTGATTCCAAATACGCCTGTACTATTGTGTCATTTACGGCCATGTCAACTAGAATTAAAAAAAAAAGTGACCTCCGCATTAACCATCATTTATATTCTGCGCCAATTCATCACCCTAATCATATTTAACCCTTAATTTTTTTTTCTGTATGTGAAAATATAAAGCACATAGAGTTCCTGATTTAAATCCTCCAGCAGAACTCATCTGTCGTCAGTGATCAACAGGGGATTGGACTCGGTCCAGTCTCATTATCCCTCCCTCTCTTTAATTGCGCCGAGCTTGATTGCCTTCAGATTGTCTAGGGTGTGCGGCTCTGTTGGAAATAGTTATCCTCGTGAAATCAAGTGTCCGTATGTGTGAGAGCGAGCTGCGTCGCGCATCGTGAATGTAAGATAAAGAACATTAGAAGTGTCTGCCGAAGAGGGCTCTTTGATTATTTCAGTGCTTTGTGCATCATACTGCAAACACCGTTAGGTTTTTTTTTTTTTTTTTTTTTTTTACATCCAAGTGCTTGGAATAGTAGTGATACTACACATCTCCTCGGGGAGTTGTGCTTATCGTCAGACGTGCTTCTGATGTCACAGGGAGGAGGGTGGATAGTTCAAAGTGTCGGTTGTAGTCTGAAGTAACTAAATGGATTAATATTAGAATAGGAACTCAACAGCCGGGTCAGATCACTTGCCTGCTTACAGTCTTGCCTTTCTTTTTCTTTTTTTTAAAAATGGCAACCCTGATTTCCTCTCATTGGGATGCAGATAATTGCCTGCATCCACATACCCTTCGCAGCATGTATTGTTTTTCTATTTTTCGCGTTCACCTGCTCAGCAAGGTGTAATAAATAGGTGTCTACTAATTTATTGTTTTTTTGATCACTCACATCCTCAGTGTTGTCACACTTTGTTAGATGTGAAAACAAAGCATGTAAATTTGTAATAGAAAGAGTGAATAAAGTGGACTGTGTTAGGGAAGGTGTAAATCATATTGAAACAGGCTACCATCAGTTTAACAAATGTGTTATTCAGAAAGTCATTAATTTGATGTAACGAATCTGTAGATGAAAGTTTAAGTTAAACAACTACGGTGACACTGTAAGCTGGTACTGTTTAGTAGTTGCATACATATTATTTATTTGAGTTAATGACATGCTTTCAAAGAATAATTTTTTTTCCTGATTCTTATTTAACTATTGTCTCTTGATGGTGTTGACCCCTGGAAGACCTGCTGTTGTCACCATAGTAATAAAAACAGTAAAACTTAGCATATAAATTGACAGGTTTTTTTGCTTAGCATGCCAAACCTGCTGCAGAAAATTTCAAGTTGTTCTAACACTTGATACATTTTTTATTGATACACATGGTATATACATTTTTTGAAAGATAAAGACATGATTTAAAAATGGAAGCACAAAACAAAATCACTGTATTTTGAATACCATATTGATTGACATCACAACTGGAAATCTCCAAAATAAAGCTGGGTGATTTTGACTTCAATACAATAAACATAATCATTTCAAACTTTTACCTTAATTAGAATTGATTAAAGACTTAAAAACATATTTTCCTTTACACTGCCTGCAGATTTCCAGATTACAAGGTCTGTACAGTTAACATGCCAAACAATGAAAAGCTGGGATATTTTCTTTCTCCTGAAAGTTCCTGTGTTTGTGGTTTGAAAGTATCTTAGGTCAGCTTTCTGTTTCTGTTCTGTTTCTGTTGGTTTCATGATAGAACAACACATGTTTTGTTGGGGCTTACACCATTTAATCCAACTTTGGTCCACAGTATCTATCTGTTCCATATACTTTGCAATGTTTCATGCAATGGCATCTTGTCATTTCTCTCTTCTTCATTAGTCTTTTGCACACAGTGTGGCATTTGTAAATGCTTCTGTTTGAAACAGCTGTACTGCAGAAACACTGGCACTTGTCCTTCTGTCTTTTTTTTTTAGCCATGAATGCATCTTGCTCGGCAGCGTGGTAATATTTTTCTCTATTAAACAAATTGGTGGAGCTTTTCTGCAGCGCTTACATTCACTTCTTTTGGTGTGTCATCTTTGCTGAAGCTAGAATTTGTCATAATGACGTAAGCTGTTATTTTTACATACGAACTCATCTGCTTAAGATTTATATGTCAGATCAGTGTTTAGGATTGTGACATGCATGCTGTTTTGTATGCACCTTAAGAGACTAAAATTGGTGGAAGCAAACAGAGGCTTGTGACTGAATATGTGTTCAGGGAAAGTTCATGAGCACACACATTGGAGAACGTATCAAAAGAATTTATCGACGTGAACAATAATACATTGATTAGAAGAAATATTGATTTTCACTGATTTTGATGACTCCCCCAGTCCTTCTGCAGTGATAGCTTAACCCATAAAAATTGAGATAATAAAGGAATTAAGAAATCTTCTGCTTCAATGTTTAACAGTTCCCAATTTGGAATTAAAATCAGGATTCTACATTGAAGTTTGAATAGAATGGAATAGTTCTATATATTTCTTGTGTAGAAGACTTAGGCAACATCACTCACACAGCTTCTGCAAGTCTTTTGTCCATAAGACTATGTTAAATTTCTAATTACAATTTACCTTTTTCTCCACGGTTTTAAAATTACCTTGATTATACTGCTTTCGGAAAAAGTGCTTAACCAAAGACCTAAATCTGTGCATTGAAGAATTAATTGCATACTTTAAATCTTTGTTGCATTTCCTGCAGGTAGAGTGATTTAAATGTAAGTCTCTCGAGTCATAACGTGATTCTCAATTAAAATGGAAAGTCAAAATAACTAATCATTTCACTTGCATTTACATATTTAAGGATATTTACAGTGAGTGAATTGTTTGGCGATTGAACAGTCTAATAAGTCATTGCAATCAATAATTAATTAGAGGATCTCAGGAATCCTCTGACTGTATTTTGATGTGTTGTTACATAATGCTGTGTAAATTATAAACACGCTCTCTGCTCATTATGTAAAAACTCTGAGAATTCATGCAAGCAGGGAGAACCTTTCAACATTTACTCAGTCGCTCTTGTCACTGGGGAGATTGGGATGAGATCTTTCATGGGGAGCCCCTGGTGAGGTCTGGAGGAATGAAGAAGTTGGCATGTGTTATGCCATGCCTGCAGGTTGTGTGCTTAAATCAAAACACTTTAAGTCTCTTTTTTTGTGACACTTTTTGAGGTAGAATCTTGGCTTGGGAATTTATTGGCACGTCCTTGACTCCCATGGAGTGCCATTTGTGGGGAGGTGGGGAAAAAAAAGAGAAAAAAAAAATTGGTTTGGCATGCATAAACGTCTCCACTGAAGACAGTTTGAGCTCATTGGTTTTGCACATATAATCTTGAAGAGTAAGAGTGGCAGAAGGAAGTTTAGCTTTTTTAGTGGTTGCTGGTTCAGCTCAGAAGCACCGAGGCTCAATATTTCCATTCAGCACAATCAGAAAATGGATCCTAGGTATTGTTTCTTCTTAATTGTGTTATAGTACAAGAAATCATCATGTTACCAATCATGATCACAGCTCCATCAATCAGGTACTGAGGCTGGGCAGTAAATAGAAAATGAGCAAAAACCTACAGTTAGAGCCTGTCATGGATCTAATCTTTCCTGTGCCTGCAATGGATACTATCATGAACTATCCTTTAAAAATATACTACATCATGAAGTGCACCTCTCCCTCCAGCAGGGCTCGAAATTAACTTTTTTTCTTGGTAGCACCTGTGCTCCCAAATTTAGAAGTTAATACCACCAGCAAAGACTTGAGGAGCATCTAGGCAAGGCAGTGACGGAGCGATAGAGACCGCTCCGTCCATCTCCGTTCCGCGAGGCTCTCTCCCTCACCCAGGAGAGCAGCCGCAGCTGCGTTCTCTTTGTTTCCTGGCAGGACCACAGGAGCGCGCTGCTCAGACTGTTTCGCGCACATTCTCCGGCAGGTCCACACTCACGTGTTGGCATCAAACAAACTGTCGTGGTAGTGCGTTCGAGGGTGCACACTCGGCGTCTACGCGTTTTCCCCACATCCACACAATACTGTATGAGAGATGCTCACCTGAAGATGCTGCGTTGGTCTGCCTCAGGGTCAGGGGCCAAACCGAGGCACTACCTGGGTGTGGCTTAAATAGCGCATTGTTGCGCGCTGTCAGGCCAGCCCGGTACCTGGACTGAACCATGTTGGTTATTATTAGATTGTTTTGTGTTTTAAAACATCACTAAAAAATGTTTTATGTTGCCCCAAACTCCACCAATGTTGCCCCAAACTCCACCATGCTTTTAGTGAACATTCGTTTGTATTTTTCTCTGTCATTTTGCCCTCAGCTCAGACTTCAGGGGATAATTCTGCGCAAAAGATCTGTGCTTTGTGTCAGGTTCAAGCAACCATTGTGGCGCTTCATGTTACCACTTTTAATTCATGCTACGTGTTCAGACCTTATGAGGTAAAATGGTTTTGAACTGCCTGACGGAGGAATAAACATACATTTCGTCCACTCATTGTTAACCAGCGGTTTTCCTCGTTAACCTCCCTTTGTTTGGAGCTATGCTGTCTCCCTTCTTCTGTGCTCTGCTGTAGTGGTAAACTCACAGCGTTAGCGGCAGCGAGCTGTCTCACTTCCTGGTGCACTGACAGCGCAGGGTAGACAAACGATCTGATTGGCTGAACTGAGTGAAGCTTTTACCGTATTAACTGGAGGAGCAGCGCCCGCCGTCTGTAGCCGTGAACTGCAAGTAAAAATGCGCCAAGAAAATCTGCTCTCGTGAATTTATCATGGAGTGGTCACGGGTGCGGACTGAACCATCCGGACCGCGGTCCGCCATTCGGTGACCCCTGCTCTATGGAGAGAGAGAAAGAGTGGGAGAGAAGAGGAAAAAAAAGGTGCGCCAGATTTTTTTCCCTAGTCGCACCGGTGCTCCCAAATATATTTAATAGTCACACTGATAAAAATTTGGGCGCATATGCAACCAAAATGGTCGCAATTTCGAGCCCTGTCCAGGTAATGTTAATCCATCAAACAAAAGGGGCATGAGCACAAATATGGAGGCAAACGTAAGTGTAGCTCCTTTGAAGATCCACCTTTATGCTGGCTATGTTACACAAACTACGAGCTGTGAGGCTCAAAGCATTCATGGCTAAAGCAGCAGCATTCTACAGAATACTCAACAGTAGCACCACACAAACAGCTGCCATGTTCACAGTTCACATGAATGCAAACAAAACAGGAGGTTATGATAACAAATATCAATGTATTTGTGTAGAACTAATCAGTTTTGATTCTGATGTGGGTCAGTTAAGTTTTGGTGAAGCAGCAGTCCAATCTTCATACAGCAGAAAATCACATATTTTGAAAAGAAAGTCATATTCAAAATAATCAGGAAATTCAACCATTTAAAGTTGAATAGCCCATCTCTGAATCATAATAAAAGCATAAGTCATTAATCAGTGTATACAGAATTAATTACAGGAATTAACTGCCTCCCTGATTTTGCATCACTCCTTCTCTTCAATAATGATTGGTCCCTAACAGTAGGGTTTTTTAGTACAATGTTTTGGGGCACCTCCGCCTATATATTGGGGCAAATGTACGGACACTGACACATGTTAAACATCACTGATAGAAATAGGAAATTATTACACACTTGTTAGTCAGGGTTCATCCAAAAATGATTTCCAAATTATATTACATTGCTTATTCTGTGAATGCATAGGATATAGTTCCTATGTATTCACATTCATCTGGTGGATGTCCTGTTGGCAGGACATCCACCAGATGAATGTCAGTAGATGCTGACTAGCAGCTGCTCTGTCAGGGGCTCTCTCAGATTTTACACAGGTAGCAGTTTGATGAACATTCCAAAGAAGAGAGTGAATGATCTGAAAAGTAAAAGGACATGTTACAGTGGTTTTTATCATTGCTTATGAAATGCAGCCATTGCAAATGTGCTTTCATGGACATCTTAGTTGTTAATCAGCAGATCTATATTTAAAGATAACTAAGTGAAAAAAAAAAAAATTCCTTGCAGAGACATGCATAACAGAGCGAGAGCTACCGACTGTCACTCTGTCACTTATTTCAGTGGGATACTTAAGCTTAGGTTCACTATTTAATCTTTAGTGTGAAATCTTGACTCGCCTGTTCACACAATAAATAAATCAGAGCTTTGTTCTATAGTGAGCAATCTATGTGGAATAGGTCTAACACTGCTGTTTAGACAACATCACAGTTTGATATATTGGTGTAATATCTCAAATATGAAATAGCTGTGGTTCCCAACGGGGAGGGAATTAGAAAATTGATCTGAAAAAATAAGAGGAATTTATGCTTGAAAAGAATATTACCATTTGAGCAAATTTTGGAAAAGCTATAGAAATTAAGTAATTGGAAATATTTTTTTAAGTAATTGTGATATTAATTAGAAGCCTTACCCATTCCAAACGGCTATCATACCATATTGATAATGAAAAAAGGAGACATTTGCCAACCTTCACAGAAGCATGGTAGGCCTTGGTCAAACAGCTGACATAGCCAGATAGCAAAATAAAATTTGACACTCTTAGTAGCTGTTCATCTCAACTATGAAATGGTCTTATCTGATGAGACCTGATATCATTTCAGTGCTTCCACACACCAGCTTTTTATATCTTTGATTCATGACTGTGATGAAGCAAAATATGCAAAATGAGGTAGAAAACTTCAAAGAGCCTACTACTAGTCTCTACTCGAGCACTACTAGAGAATGAATTTTAAATGACCGGAGGCACTCAGAGCTGTGAGATGAGCTTCATGTGCAGGAAAACACTGATCGAGCTGGTGTCTGCAGATCAAGTGAAGTCACAGCTCAGGTGATTAAAGATGCAGCATTCTATGCCATTTTCCTGGTCTTCTCTCATTCCTGCAGAGTGTGGAGTCTATCATTCATCATTTAAAGCTTGAAGGTTTTGTAGGTGTGGGTGTTTGGGCTTGTTCACTCCTTGTGCATTTCAGTGCAAATTTAATCTTCATGATGACTTTTTAACCAACTGGACCTGGAGTACCCTTCTATTAATATATTTTTGAGCAACTGAAAAATTGATGGCAGCGTAGAGATCGAGTATAGTGGAGAGGGTTGAATCAACTGCCGTCACTGTCAGCGTCTGTGGCTGACTGAACTACCATCTGTGGTTTTTCAACTCCATCTGGTTCCTTCAGAGGAGACGAAGAGAAGAGGTGTCACTTTGACAACAGTGAAAATTGGAAGAAAGTTTTGTCTCCACAGATCGGATGCTTCTTTCCAAACAGCTGCATTTCTGCCAAATTAAAAGAAACATTATTTATTCACAACCGGGCTTTCTGCTGTTCCAATTCATCAAATTGATTCTATACAATGAGATGAAGTTTTTCAGCCTAAAATATCACAAGTCAGATCTTATTACTTAAAGTATCTAGACAAAAGTATCAATATTATTATTATTAAAATATTATTATTCTCATCCTGAATTTCATTCCGGTAACACCTTTCAGAACAGTTGTAGTACATTATCATTCTTTGACACTTATTTGAGTTTTGGAATGGAATTCTGTGACATTCATTCTTCATACATAACTTCATGTACACAGCACTCAGTGTTCTCCATGGCTTCATGAAGCCCCATGCACTACCCATGTAATGAGGTACAACTTCTAGACTGCTGGAAGGCTGTTGTAATACTGGTACCATGTTGTTTCAAAGCTACGTTCATTAACAAAATATCATAACGTCACAGATGTTGGCATTGTGAACATTGTTCTCGAAGTAATTGACGTAGTTTGGTTTCACTGTTTCTTCGACGAATGAATGAATGAATGAGTTCATTTATTTCAAATAACAAAACAAAATAACAATATCAAAAAATAATAAATACACCAGAATGGTGTGAACACTATCTGAAAAGGAGTAGGAAGAAGTGTAAACTTGTTAAACTCCTACCCCCTTTTTCTCAAAAAATACTCATTACAAAATACTTGCTGATAATATTTACAGAAGTAATCAATCATTTAAACTGCGTAATCATAGAAAGATTAAAATAAAAAACAAAAACAAAGTAAGTAAAACAGGAGAAAAACAAACAAACAAACAAACAATTAAAATAAAACAGTATGGTGATCAAATGAGGACCATAATCATTAAAGACAAAGAGTAGACCTTCAACTGAAAATGTCTTTTAACTGTTAATTGGGCTGCAACAACAGGCCTTCCTCTTTCAAATACCTCCCAAATATAATCTTTTTGTATGACTTCTTGAACTGGTTGATGTTTGGACCCTGTTGAACCTCCACACTCAGTCTGTTCCACAGTTTCACTCCATGTACAGAGATACACATGCTTTCCAGTGTTGTTTTAACTGGTCGTACTTTTAAGTTGAGCTCTCTTCTTAAGTTGTACTGCCCTTCTCTATCACTGAACATTTTTTGGATGTTACGTGGCAATGAATTGTTTCTTGCTCCAAACATTATTATTGCAGTTTTATATTCAACAAGGTCCGTAAACTTCATGGGAAATGATTTTAGAAACAGTCTGTTGGTGTGCTCCAGATAGCCTACCTTGTTAACTATTCTAGAAGCTCTTTTTTGTAAAATGCATAATGGTTTCAAGTTATCTTTATAGGTGTTACCCCAAATCTCTGCACAATAATATAGATAGGGTAGTACAAGTGAACAATATAAGATGTATAGTGGCTTATGGTCCAATATGTGCTTTATTTAATGGAGTCTAGATGGTGAAATCCTGAAATGTCTTTTCACCCGTGTGTTGAGAAACACTGTAAACTAATGATGTGGTGTTTTGAGTTTGACACAGCGTTCAACCTTTCCTGATATTATCTTATGAGTGACAGTCATTTCAGGATGCCCCTGTTTTTTTGAGTGTTACGACTTCTTGAAATTTTTGCTGCTCATGTTTAACTTTTTCATCCGATGTTGCTGACTTAAAATTCAGAATTAATATGTATTCACAAAAACTTAATGAGGTACAACTTCAGATATAGTTTTTGTATTATTTTCAATTCAACTTCTTCTGCTTTTCACAGTGTGTCATCCTTTTCCATGTCAGCCTGTCTTCTGCATTCTCCTCTCTGACACCAACTGCCCTCATGTCTTTCCTCAGTACATCCATCTACCTTCTCTTTGGTTATCTTCTTGTCCTCTTGCCTGGTAGCTACATGCTCAACACCCTCTCCTCTAAGAGTGTCCAAACCATTGAAGTCTGCTGTCTTCAATGGTTTGGTAACTTTGGGGTTTGGTAACTTTGTCTCCAAAACATCTCACCCGGGCTGTTCCTCTGATCAACTTCTTTCTGATCCTTTCCAACCTGGTCATTCCTAGAGAGAATCTCAACATCTTCATTACCACCACCTCCAGCTCAGCTTCTTGTCTACTTTTCAGCAGCGCTGTCTCTAATCCATACATCCTACATACATACATACATCCTAATCCATACATTTTTGTTTTTTCCTGGTGTTTGGCTGAGCAGTGGATATGTGCAATTTCCTCCAGGATTATTAAAGCATCCATCCATCCATCCATCCATCCATCCATCCATCCATCCATCCATCCATCCATCCATCATCCATCCATCCATCCATCCATCCATCCATCCATCCATCCATCCATCCATCCATCCATCCAGGCCTCACCACTGTCTTATGAACTTTGCCCTTAATTCTAGCAGAAACTCTTCTCTCACGTAAGACACCTGACACGTTTCTCTACTCGTTTCCTTATTGCCACCTACTAATCTACCACATTTGTGTCTTCTGCTCTACCTTCACTCTCACTGTCCTCATTTATCAACTGCTCAAAGTATTCCTTCCATCTACCCAGTTCACTGCTGCCATCAATCGACACATTTGCATCTCGATCCGTAATCACTCTAAACTGCTGTCCTTCCTTCCCATCTCGAACCCTCTGTCTGGCCAACCTGTAGAGATCTTTTTCTCCTTCCAGTGTTCACCGTGGCATACATGTCATGATATGCCTCTTGTTTGATATATTGTTATAAAGTATCATAAACTTACGACACTCTGTTTCATTATTTTTTACAGGGTGTCAACTTTTGAATGTATGCTTTATATAGTTAAAATGACTCAAAATGCGTGAGTTGCAACACTTTTTCAATCCTTTTCAAAATGTCTACATATACAGCCCACTTGTGGTATACATGCTGAGCTCCACAGGCAATCACCACATATGCAAATTGCTGTATAAATACACACAGTATAAAAAAAAACACGATGTGTGATGGTGAATTTTTAGGCTGCCAAAAATAAATGAATATATAGTAAATTGGGCTTTTTCCCCTTAAAATGCACGATTCACGAGTGATTCATTTACTATCAGAATTGATTTGGATTATTCTCCTAAAGAAACCTCTCTAATATTGAAGATGGATATTATTTATTTTTGTAATTTAACATTTACACATTTTGCAATTAAATATTTATCTTTGCCTACATATCATGAAGAGAAAGATGAGCTCACATGACATTTGTAGATCTCATTTCATCATGACTTCCGTCTAATTAAAAATTTCTTTTCTTTCAACATTACTCTCCAGGGGTTTGGTATACAGTGCACCCTCGTTCCTCGCTGTTAATGCGTTCCAGGAACCACACGCAATTAACGAATTCTGCGATAAAGCGACAAACTATTTATCTTATTATTTACGGTAATTTAAAGGTTTATGAACCCTACCCATACTGATGTTAAACCACCTTCTGTTTAAAGCAGTTTTGTGTCTCACATAAGCCCGAGACTCACGGAACGGAGCGCAATTCCGGATACCGTCAGCCAATAGAATGCGCGTATCACGTGACTGCCTACCAAAAATCGGCGATGAGGTGAAGTTGTGAGCATTGATATGTGAATGCGCTGTACTTTTATAAAACTTATCTCAAGGCTTTTTTTGGTTTTACCAATGACATTTAAGTTTTGCCTCAAACTGACATATTTGTCTGAGTACTTTCTTCTACTACTATCTGTTTCATGGCTAAGTATATGAGGCAAGAGACAATAACAATGCTGAATACTGCATGTCTATCATGTTGTCAGTGGTGTTTAAATCAGTACATTTAAAATGTGCATCATATATTTTATGTTTTTTTAAAGTATTTTATTGCTAAATCAAGTTGACTTGCAAATTGGGTCAGGAAATGTTTCGACCAGGCCTGTTATTCCAGCTTTGATCATATTCCATTTTTCAACCACTGGCCATTTCCGGAGACATGAAAGAGGGTGGAACTTGAAAGGAAAAGTTTGACAGACTCCCCCATCATTAAATTTCATTTCATACAGCTAAAAAAAAAAAGAGAGAATTGATTTGGGATGAAAGTAAGTCATTGTCCTTTTCACTACCACTTCAGGTCACAGGGGCAATTAATTTGGACTGAAGAGAAAGTCAAGTACAGCCATGGATGCTCCCCGGCTCCCTTAACCATCGTCTGACCTTCTGTGAATCAAAAGGCTGCCTTTTTATCCCCCAACTAACCCGGCTATCTGATGTCTGATGTCTTAGGTCTTGCTAAGCAATAGGGATCAAGAGCATGCTGTTAGGAGCACAGAGAAACCTTTTTGAATGGGGCATCTCAACAGTTCACGCGTTCTGGTAGTATCTGCTCATGGTGTTGTCAGAGCAACATTGTCAGTGACCAGTGTCAAACATTAACATGGCTGACAGAACAATTACTTGGATAGTGTCTGAAAACATTGAGAGTCTTATGTGATCATTTATATCTGTTAGTGCAGTTGTAAATATTATGTGTTAACCAAAAGTTTCAGTAAAACTGTGTAAGTATGACATCAGAACATTGAGTTTTTAATTTCCTGGCTCCCCTTTTTTTTCTTGTAAAGTAGATTTATGGGATAATTTATGCACTACATTTCCAGAAATTATTTTCCCAATGGAGTGACATTGGGAAAATATCCAGGAGCATAACAAGGGATTTGAAGTCTCTGTGTTTTATTATTAAAATCCAACATTTACTCGTGACATTTGCATCCTAATAACTGAAAGGTAAACTGGAACTAAGGAGACACTCTAAATCCAATCTCCATAATGAGATTTTTTGGGGAAAAGTGTTGCTTCGAATGGTTTGGTACTCAGTACATACAGAAAAAAGAGCACAGTTGAACATGTCAAGGATCTGCCTGATATACTCTGTCATGGCTTTCAGCGGTGCACAGATGACACAGGAGCAGATGACTAAGAAACTATGAATTGTTAAGTTGTCTCTGCTGTTTTGGTGCTTGCATCTTGACAGACTTTACTGTACATTCTCATTAATTTTGCACTCCCATTTATTTCAGCATGTTGATGGTGCATAGTCAGAAGAGACTGCACCATCAGTCAGTTAAATGTACCAGGGAAAGTCAGTTTGAGCAAAGACAATGGTTAATTTCCTGTCTTTACCCTCTTTCATTCCCTAACAGGCCTATCATGCAAATATTTGTCTGTTCCTTTATCAGGAAGCATCTTAGCTAAACGTGCCGGAGGTGTATTTAGCCGGATAAATACATAATTCTCCATCAACAGGAGGAATGTGTCTCGGCATTTCACAGTTTTTTGGGACTTCATCTGAGTCTTAACAGGGATAAATCATGGTTTAGTACCTAAAAAAAAATCAATTTTGTGAACCTCCTTGGGGAGTGAAAAAGGTTTCCCTCCACACATCTCTTTATGTCAGAAATACATAATCCCTCCAGCTCAGATGAATAAGAGGAGTCAGGACAGTGCTTTATTACATGGTACGGATGTGTCTGACAACCTGCTTGCATTTTGTTTTGTCTCAGCAGGTTTGAGTACAAGCAAGCAATCCCTTTATGTTTCTCTTGCAGACGTGATCCCTATTATGCAATGTTAAGCACTCTTTAGTAATCTCTACAGCACAAGAGTTTCGTAAGTGCTTTGCTTAGACAAATCGTTTCCTGTCTCCGCACAAGACAAGATTGGTTTCTTAATTATTCTAGCGGATATACGTTACACCCAGACTATCAGCGGCTCAGGCAGAGCTTCTTTTCACTGTCAAGAAGGAATTTTTGTTTGATCAACTAATCAATTAACCAACTAATTGTTCCAGCTGTACTGTCCTTGCGAAAGAACACTTACTGATAAGAGCGATGACTGTTGCTTCTGAATGTCTAATTACATCCTCCTTTTCATTTGACAGAAGAACAGTGAACGTACTGTGAAGGACAAAGCCAGGATTCTATACACCTGTGATTGGATGTGAGCCTGTATTGACCTAAGACCATTAAAATGGAGTTGCTATGGAAACTTATACTGCTGCTGTCAGTGGTGAAGTCTGGGGCAGGTAAGCATCCCAAATATGGACTTTTAATATTGTAATCACAGAGGTCATGGATTCTTATGTTGACTGTTTTGTGATGACATGTTTGCATATAGACCAGAAGGCACTTGAAAGTGAAGTGGAAAAGTAAAGGGTTTAGTAGCAAAGAGCATCCAATGCTTTTGACCAGTTTTATGATAAGACAGTTTGGCCTTGTTGCCTTTTTTTATTACAGCTCAAGACAAGAAAAATTTAAAAATAAATTAAAATCAGCATCCTTCAGCTGTGCAAAGAAGCAATCTCTTTTTTCTTTCTAAACTCTGAAAGAAAGTCTCTGTCTGGCACACACATTCATTTATTTTAAAGAGCACCTCAATTGTTACCCTAATTGAGATTTTAGTGGTGGTAGCACAGATATCTCGTCATTGATCTTACTTTTAATGAGAGACCTAATTTTACTCCCTAACAAAATGTTCGAGGTCAAATGTTAGATCTCCTCAGGATATCTGAAGCTGAGAACAAGATGAATGAGGGCTTTGTTTCACAAGCACAGTATCTTGAGAATGACTAATGCTTCATGTTGCCTTGCTCCAGATCAGGAGCCCCTCTTCACAGCTGGAACCTAAATTAATTAGAGTGTCTGTGCATGCTTGTAACAGTCATTGTTTATTTGTGCATGCATGTCTCTTTTCAAAAATGTAACAGCATGCCGGTACCTAAATTTGCCTCCATGGCAATTAGCACCAATTATCACCAAATCCGATACACATCTTGGATGTCTAATGAGGCATTCCCGTGGGAGCTATGACTCACAATCACATTTGGATTTCTGTCACGAATTCAGATAACTCAGATAGTGTGTTTTTCTAAGTCATCCTCTTAAATATACAGATGAGTGTCCACCAGTGTTTCTGAATGTCCTGCCACAAGCATGGCAGAGTTTAGATCTCAAGAAAGCAACTAAACTAAACTGCATGCTGATTTGCACGCCAGCTGCGACGGTTAAATGTACTCTTTCAATCATGAGGTGTACAAAATAATTTCATACTTATCTCCACACAGCAAATGAGAGCTTCACAAAGAAGCAGAGGGCAAATTATTGCTGAAAAGTGATGTGTTGCACAACCCTTGCCTCACACTGGAGGCTCACATTCACTGTTGTTAACACAGAGTAACCAGGCATTAATATTCAGTACAGGGCTACATTACATATGCTCTTCTTCCAAGACAAGTATGGCACAATAAAACAACAGACCTCCAAAGCCTTGACATACTTGATAAGCATTTTAGTATGCTGATGTATGCTGCTGGCTTGAGAGACCTGTGTGGTGCTGTTAGACAGGTGATGTGAGGTGGGTTACTCATCCAGACAAGAACGTGTTTCCTTCACTATTCACTATGTGGGCACTGGCTGAGTGGGAGAGCGAGGGGGCAAAAGGGCAAGTTATTCCCAGAGTGAGTTCATCCACAGTTAACAAGTTCTCAACCCCCAATATTCCCAAAGGGTTTGCATGCCAGAGCTAGTGGTGTGGGATGTGAGTGAGTGAATGAATGAATGAATGATTGAACAAACTAACGAATGGACTGACGAACGAACGAATGAACGAACGAATGAATAAACTGACAGACGGAAGGACGGACAGATGGATGGATGGATGATGAGCCTGCATCTGACTGGGATAGATTTATCATGCACTCATAAAAAAGAACAAGGTAAAAAAAAAAAGCATAAAGGAGAACCTTAATAGTCATAAAAATATCTCATGATTCATGAGCAGGAAAGGGGCAATGCCCGTTTATTTAGCACACAAAAATATTCACAATTTATTTAACACACAACAATATTCACAACAATTTATTTAGCACAAAACAATATTCACAACAATTAGAAGATCAACAGAACCAAGGCAGTCAAAACATTAACATGAGGTTTCATAGATCAAAGCACTAGCTTTGATCTATGGTCTTACTCACATTGGCCTTCTCCCTCATATTTCTGTCTTATCTGGTTCCTGAGTGTAAAAAAGTTGAAATTTGACCTTGACCTAATTTTCTCAAGGTCATCATCTCATTTTCATGCCCTTTGCTGCCCAAATGTGCTTTTTGTTTCATCTTTCTATCTGCAATGGTTGCGAAGATATTTGGTGGACTCACAGATGGACCGTCGGACGGACGGACACTGACAAATATAATACATTCACTTCACAGGATGTCATTAAAGAAATGTGGTTATTATGAAAATGCATGTTTCCACAATATGGCCCATACTGCCAGGGAAGTACAGTAAATTCCCTGCTGTGAGGCTTGATGTGCATGAATGTCTTTTACTACACAGCCTTAAGCCTTGTAAGCCTTTGAATGAGCATAGTGAGCGAAAACACGAAAGCGCCACAATTTAAGAACACATTTAATACAAACATATCCAAAAAGATTGCTGCTAAAGGTTTAAGCCTCAACCAAATGCTTTGTGCTAAAACAATTATTCAAATTCAAGACCAGAAAATAATATCATCCATTGTTAGTGAGTGGCCGCATACAGTTTCAGAGATGTTGTGTATTCTGGCATCACACCCTCATGGTTAATCAGTTAAATCTCTTGGTTTTTGAGGAAAGTGGAGTGAGATGTTTGGATACCACTGCTGTGAAACAATCACTTCAGACTCTTGTTTGTTTTGGCAATCAAAGTATGTATGACATTAGTAGAGTTTTTACAGTTCTCACTGAAGTGGCCAAAGGCACAACAGTCATACATCTTGAACTCTGAATTTTTAAAGGACAGGTACATTTCCTGCAGAGTATCTCTGTACAGTGGTTTATGTTTAAAACAGACTACAAGGATTATTGGTTGTTGTAAGAATTGATCCTGTACCCATTGGTTGTGAAGGCATCTGTTCTCTAAGTAATGAGAGACAAATCTTCAACCCTTGTTCAGATTAAAACAGTTTTGAAGCTAACATAAGCTTTTAACAGCCTAAGTTGTTCAAAACTGTTGGGCTTCTTCCAAGTAGCGTAAAAATTCCTTGGTTTTGGTTTCATTGCTGAGCTAAAGGAAAACAGTGGCTAAATATTTTGCATCAAAGAGAGAGTACCTTTAAAAGATGCTGGAAAAGCATGTTGTAAAAGGTGTACTTGCCGCAGCTGCACTCCTGTTATCTTCGTTTAAATGGCAAGGTTCATTATTAATCTGAAAGAGGATTGTGCGTTTAAGATTATATCAAATTTAAACAGATGTGAATCCATCCAGTAAAACACAGCCAGCGATCACCCTAAATAGATTGTCACAGGACAAGACTGAAGGTCTTACCTCTACTAGTGCTTTTTAAAGAGCAGATGTAAATGGAATTGAAGAGCTGCTTCTGCTTAGCATTACAATTTCTTACAACTACGTTTACTAGTGTGAATATTGAAGATGGCTGGAGCTTCAAATATTGACTTATCTCACTGAATCATCTGACTATGCCGAAGCCTTTGAGGAATTCTTAAACAAGGATTTTATTGCAACTTTGAAGTTCTGCATATGTGTAAGTATTCCCTGGTGAATATTCCTCCCATGGCGATCTTGTACTTATGCTTTAATCCAGGAATGAAAGAGCATCATCTTTAAATGTTTGCATAAACAGTTTGAACTGCATATATTTTCATAACACTACCAGTTAAACAGCATTAGGTGAATTATGTAGCTGTATTTGCTTTTACTTTTAGTTTTCTAATATTGCCTTAATTGATCTGCAAACGCTGCTCCTTTATGGTGTTTTATTTGTTTTAATATTATGTAGTGATTTATATGTATTTCTAACGATCACTATAAATATAGCAGTTTATTTGAAAAATGTATTCAAAAGAAGAAAATGGAACATGAGAATTTAGATCTGGTATCAATATAATCACTTGAAACCAGTGCTTTGAACCAGAATTTTTTGCCAATGGTTCGTTCCGAACAGAATCGGAATTATAACGTTTCCGGTTTTGTGTTCCACCCATAAACTGACGTTCCTGAACCGGTTAGAACAAAAAAATAAAGTTCCTGAACCGGTTAATAACATTCCTTGTAAATATAAATATGTATGTGCCGTATTTTGTGCACCATAAGACGCGCTTAACCCATTAGTGCCTGTGTGTAGAAAAATCTACATCACAATAAATCTACTGTAATTTCCGTATCATTGGTATAAAATAAAAAATGTCCACGTATACTAGTGCCTAACAGTTCAGTGCATGTTTTGAACAAGTATGAAACGCGTACAGTCGGTGTACACCACACACCAGCTCATTGCATCAAAGATTGCGGAGGCAAGTGCACGCACGTCCAAGCGGTGAGTATATTATTGAATAATACTAGTGTCTAAAGAATTTATTTGAATGATTTTTGTTCCTGAGAAACTCATTAGATGTTTATTTTTATATTTATGGTGAAATTTGAATGAATATTTCCAATAATAAGTTTTAGGAATGAATAGAAACTCGAATGTAGAAATTTCTACACTCAGGGCCTACAGGGAATGATTTGTAAATGAACGCTCTTTCTTCGAAAACTATACGAGAGTGAATGGATTTGCAAAAATTGATGAAAAAAGTTTTTAAAGATTATATTGAATTCAGAATGAAGATTTTGTAATAGCTAAACAATTATCAATAATCTTCATTTATATGTAATTATCGTGTAAGTTACGAGTTGTGAAATGTGATATCTATACTATTACATATGCGATTTTTGCATTTTCTTTTTGTGCATAGTAATATTTTTGGTAATAGCCTACTTGGATACAAGATAGCTATAAAATTTGATGAAAATATAAGTATATATTTTTTTATGGGCAAAACAAATAACGAGGCAGTCGATAGTGTTCCTAATATTGGTCTAGGAGGGAATATTGTAATCTCTTTGATAACAAAAGCAGAGCTTCCAGCAAACAATGGTCATACTGTATTTTTTGATAATTATTATACAAGCATTACTCTTATGGAAGAAATGAAAAATCGTGGCTATTATGTGTCTGGAACCTGTAGAGACAACAGAACTGACAAGTGCCCCATATCTCAGAAGAACTTTTTGAAGAATGAACCACGAGGTGCTGCACAAAGCAGAATGAGTGGCAATATAATGTTGATGAAGTGGAAGGATAACAAAGAAGTTACTCTCGTCTCTAACTTTGACTCAACAGAGATGAAATCCACTAGACGCTATGACAGACAGGAAAAAAAATATGTGAATGTTCCTCAACCAGCATGTTTCCAGCTATACAATGCTCACATGGGATATGTGGATATTATGGATCAGTCTGTTAGCACATATAGGATAAGGATGCGACAACGAAAGTGGTGGTGGCCAATCTTTTCATATCTTCTCTCAGTGACCATAAATAATGCATACCAGCTACTGAAGAAAAAAGGAACAGTTATGACACAGTACGAGTTCATTGAGGCTCTCACCATTCATTACTGTAAGTCATTCGGTCAACCAAGCCGCCAAGGTCGAAAAGTTACTTCAAAACTGACTGATATTGCAAGATACGATGGTATGAATCACTTCATTGTATCCTGTGATCAAGCCAGATCTTGCAGGCAGTGTAAAGGCAGAGCATCATTTAGGTGCAAGAAGTGTGATGTAGGCTTACATCCTAAATGCTTTGAAGCGTACCATTTGAATGTCTAATGGAGTCTGGTTGCTATATCGTTCAAATTAGTTTACCTGAAACTGTGTTATTTGTGTTACCAAAGGAATTATTTTTGTATTACTACAAAGGATCTATAGTAATAATTTTATTTTTATTATGTTTACACCTCTGAAAAAGCTCATGTATAAAGGAAAAACATTTTGATCAACAAAGATTTACATTATCACTGTTTTATGAAGTAAAATAAATATATTTTGTAAATTGGATATTTTCATACCCAGAATGCCTGAGTGTAGATTTTTCTACATGCCGATAATTTCCTTTCTATTCAAGAGAATGAAATTATTTTTTATATATATGAATATTGATCCATTAGGAGGGTTTTTACCAAGTTTCATTAAATTAGCATAGTTTTTACATTTTTGGCCATAATGGGTTAAAAGCCTTAAAATTTCTCAAAAATCAACGCTGAGCCTTTTAACATTAAGCGTCTTATGTGTACACTGAGTTCCAAAATCTGTAAAAATGTGTTTGTGTGACTTTAGTCAGCGATCCGCCAGATCGGCCATTGTCCACCGACATAGGACGTAATACGTCACTACGTCCGCTGGGAGCGATGGACCAATTACAGAACATGACGCGGGGGTTCCGTCCGGCACTCCTCCGGTAGGTACCGGTATAGGGTATATGCGAGTACTATACTGCAGGTATGCTGTTAACCACTTTTTTTTGGCTAAAGACCCCCGACAATGGCGTCAGTGAAGAGACACGCTTACGACGCAACATGTAAACTCCAGGCTATCAGTTCCGGTTGTTCCGGTACACGTGAAGAGACCGGTTGGCTTTTTTCACGCTTTGCCATCTCTCTTGATCTGTGAGTCCACGCACGCCCACACCACCGCTTCTGTCAAAAACCACGTCAAGCGGCTGAATTCAGAGCTTGCCATCATCCTGGGAGGATTAACGAAAGAACTCCAACTGCTGGACATTGGTGTAAACAGAGCCTTTAAAGTTAAGCTGCGTTCGTCGTGGGAGTGATGGATGAGACGGTGAACACATGCTTACCAGGACCTGGAGGCAGTGCCGAGTGAGTTACACCCCACAATATGTGCGTGGATTGCCTGGACTAACGTGACTGCTTCGACTTTTGTCCAGTGTTTCGCAAAAGCCGGCATCATTACCTGACAGCCACCCGGAAACGTGACGGTCAGCGATAGTGAAATTGCCGAGCTATTCCATGCAGACTGAAGATGAGGACTTTGAAGGATTTAGCACAGATTTATCAAAAAATAAAGAAAAAAACATATTTAAAAATAATGTCGGTGTATTTTTTTTAATTTAAATAAGTAGTACAACACAGTTCAACCACAGTCACCTTTTTGCTTCCATGAGCAAGCATGCACCGAACAATAAATTGCGCCGTGTGTCCGGTGAAAGCACAGAAATAAACTCCATTATTTAGACTGCGCCTCTTTATACAATGAGCCGAATGGTGCGCAAAATACGGAAACTTAAGGACTTTTAAATTGGCAACTAAAGCAATTAGTTTATATACTATAATTATAGATATGCCCTTACCCTACAGTAAATAGTACCACAGCACTACACCTCTGCTTTATGACAGTTATATCACTGTAGTTAAGGCTTATGCCTCCTACTTAGACACTACATGAAATAAGACAAGAATAATTTCCACCATGTCATTTATGGCTGAACAACAGATCTTCATTGTGCTTCTCCCATAGCTCAATATTGCTACAAAGCGCTGGTACTACAGGGACACACTGCTCTGAAAATGACTGCAGCCCATGAGTTAATGTCTAAATCATACATTTTTAAGATTGACATACTGCAGTGTTTACCTGTTATGATTAAATGGTGACTGGGAGACTTCCCTTTTCTTAACTGTTGCTGATAGTCGCTACTTCTCTCTGCTCTCATCCCGCGTCCAGTGAATGACAGGAAGTGAAACATGAAGTCAAATATTTTTTTCAAGAACGAAAAAAAAAAAACGGTATTAATCGGTTTACAATTATTTTCTGTTCCGATTCTGTTCTGGAACATTAACAAATATAAAGTTTTCGGTTTTGTTTTTGTTCCTGCCAAAATACCAAAAGTTTCCGGTTTTTGTTTTCATTCCATGAACCGGTTCAAAGCCCTGCTTGAGACTATACATTTCGTCTTTGTATAAATAAAGTGCAGGAATCCACTCAAATCATTTATTTTTTAGGTTGTTATGGTTTAAAATGTCACAGTTTTAAACCATGATGAATGTTTCCATTTGTGTAGAGCATGCCTGACAAGTGAGGAACAACCTTCTGACCAATTACGACAATTAGGTGACAAATGGTATTCACTGAAGCGATACGCTCCTGAGTTTATGTTGACAATAGATAAAGGAGACTACAAAAACAAAAAAATGCTCTTAATTTGCCATTTCTACACAATTTGAACCAAATCAATTCCCCAGTGAACAGTGCTTTGGATTCTTTGCGCACAAGGATATTGAATTTCAAATGGACTAGCTTTGATTAGCTGGAGAATGGTGTGACAAGTTGGGATTTTGGTTGGAAATGTGCTGGCCACAATCGTCTCATTGCAGGCTGTGTCACTGACAATATAATTGACTTAATTTAGAGTGTGCAGTTCAGTCTATGAGACACACCAGCTGATCACAGGAACATCAGCCCTAGAACATTCTGTCATGGGCTTTTAGCATATTTCTAATTCCATCCACTGTTTTTCCTTTTTAATCTATTTATTGACAAAATGTAAACTTATTTCTTATGTTATTGCATAAAGTACAATAATTTTGAATGTTTTTCTGTTTTTTTGTTTTTTGTTTTTTTCTGTTTTTTTCATGAATCATTAAAAAACAAATTTCAGTTATTTCAAACATTGAGGTATGATTGTATCTAAAGCTTGCTCCAAACAATCTCAACAATCCTTCTGCTCTAAGTAACATTTGCTGCCCCTGAATGAGAGACTTTAAATGTGTACCTTATCATCCTGGACAGAGGGGAAGATGCTTGAAATAGCAAGATTGGCTTTTTTATTTGATGCATAAAATCCTGAGCTGAAACGAATGGATTTGGGACCTCACAAATGGTCGATACCTCCCCCACAGTCAACTCCCCATGTGCCTGTTTATTCATGCTGAGGTAAGCTGGAGGAATTCATTTGCTGTCAGCTAGTATTGAATTTGAGATTAGTTTTTATTTCAGCCTCCTAAAGAGCTCCCTCTGCCTTCCACTCTGGCTTCGATGCTTCATGTGTTGTCTGAGGAGCCTTCCAAAGTGGTCGCACGTATCACCATGTGCCAGAAGGTGACAGATATTGATGGAGATGGCCCTTTTTTCATAATGACCTCCATCTCTTTCCTGCACCATTACACAGTTAGCAACCTGTTATGATTCTTGACTGGTGTACATCTCAAAAAAAGGCTTGCTTTTCTTGATTTTGATTTCCGTTCATTAGTGTGTGTTGGTCCATTAGTTTTTGCCGTGAAAAATGTTCACTGTGAAAACAAACCTCAAGTGTCAGGTTTTATTTTTTTTATTATCTGTCTTTTCTGAGTATACATACATGATATAGCTGAGAAAATGAAATTCTGCTTGAAAAAAAAAAAAAAACCTCTCTGTATTCAGCTTGCATGCAGAACCTCATTGTTTGATTACCATAAGGAAAACTTGAAAATGATTTCACTTCCCCCACCACATCTTACATTCTTTCCAGTTAGGGATTTCAGAGACTTTGCATCAGTTTGAACTGAGGACCCAGGTACACCCCCCAGAGCTCAGCACCTTTTCATTATTCTGAGACTAATTCAACGTTATTATAATGGTTTCCATGGTGCAGCTGAACATCAGGTCAGTACAACAGTGCCCCAACTGAGAATATTTGCTGCAACCACATCTCTTTTGATTAATTTCCTTTAAATTGATTATGAGTCTGGTTTATGCTCTGCTGTCTGTTTCAGGATTGTCCAAGAGTGGTACCTGCACTGATTATGCAGAAATGCTAGATATTTGCATGTTTCTTTGAGGTGCATGGGGGTAATGTAAATTGTGAACAGTACAAATGCTGTAGCAACACTTATTAATGAAGAATCTGTTCATGGATAAGGTTCCATTCATAAAACCTTTTTACGCAGAGCTTGTTCTATTGCTTGCCACAGTTGAAGGTTGAATTTGATTACGTGAGTGCAATGCAATCAGTTAAACGTAATTCCTGCAAATTATTTTTCCTGATCTGCTTTGGTAACATTATCGTTTTTTTTCTACATCTTTTATTTCCAGTTAACTAAGCATACATGATTAATGAATTATACACCATGTAAGAGAGCTCTTCCAACTCTTGTCCTCCATAGATTTAGACATAAAGTACTCTATTGTTTGTTGCGTTCTGTTTGTTTATTATGGGTAAAACATATTTTAGAACTATATAGCTTTCAAATGAGAGTGCTTATTATTTACTGAGGGACTGGATTAGGGTGAACTCCATTATTTGAAACAATTCTGAATCTAAATATTTCCCATTTGATGTCTGGGATCATTCATCAATCTAATAAGACACAGATACAAAATTAGATATGTGTTTGAATAAAGGCTGTACATGATGTTGTTTTCTAGCAATCAATCATCTCAAACCCGCATTATGGGACACGCGTCATCTAACAATGACTATAATTAGGCAGTCTTTTATGCCGGAGGAATTTCTGTTAGGTTTATCCTTGTGGAGAGGAACAATGTGTGAACAAGGTCCCTTGTCAAACAGATCCATGCTTTCAGAGAGTTATTTTGAGTCTTGAGGATAAACCTGTACCCCCACAGAGCCAGAAACATGAAGAGCCTACCTGACTCTTATACAAATTAATGAACATACTATCTGAATCTCTCCACTTCTGTAACATTTCAGAAATGTAAATGTATCCTGACAAATCTAAATGAATTCCTCGTCCGTCACAGCAAGAAATGTGTATTCCAATGCAGTGTTGATAACCTCATGGGCCCTTACTGTGGGATATTCCTACACACCATGCATTTACTTCTGTACCATTGAATAAAGAAGGGAATGTCACCCAGGCATGTCATCTTTGCTGTGTTTTTCTTGTTATTTTTTTTGCTTATAGAGAGAATGAATAAATAATGCAAAAATGTCTGACAAAATGTAGATTGAGCTATATTTTTGTTGTTGTTGTGCTATCTACAGTATATTGTATATTTAATAAAATAATACCATTGTAAAAGTGTTTTTTTAAGACATGTAAGAGTGGAATAAAGCAATCAGTACTTGCAATATTTCAGTATTGGACTTTCATAAGAAGAAGATTTTAAATGATTAAGAACTGTACCAGAATGTTACAAATAAATATAATCCTGAAACAGAGTTTGTCAGCCTTCATATCAATATATTGTGTGTTATGTTTTTGGCTTGATATCTATCCATCTATTTTTATATAGACAAGATGACTGAAATCTTCTGCTGCTTGTCCACCTCTGTGGGTCACAGGTCGGCTGGAGCCTATCACAGTTTGTGACAGGCAAAAGATGGGTTACACCCCGGATGTGCCACCAGTGGATTGCAGGGCCTTTTTTCCCTGACAGATTACTCCAAATTTTATTTTTGCATTTTAAATAGTTAAGCGCGATGTGGTTTTGAAAAGTCTATACCTTGAGATGTTTGCATTAAATTTTTATGAATGTTACCAGCCTGATTATGCATCATCTCAGGAATGTAATAAGTTTTTACAAGCAATATGAAATATGTTCCTGGCTTTTACATTGACTTGTTCTCCAAGTTTTTGCCAAATATGGATTTTATTTAGGATGAACACTTTCACAACTCACCCTATTTTCCTCAGTAAGCCCTTGAAACCTATTCCCAGTGAAACAAAAACATTAAAGCTAATCCAGGTCATTGTTTCTCCATAGGAAGTGGAGTCCTGCTGCGGCCTATGTTCACCAAACAACCTGGCAGTGTGGTTTTTCCCCTTCAACCAGGGGAGAATCGCCGAGAGGTGGTGTTCAGCTGTGAGGCCCAGGGACACCCACCACCTTCTTACAGGTAACACAGGCACACATGGCTTTATGGACTCTGTGTGGTGTTTGTTACCCAGAGCCGTCAAGAATTATCCTAAAACATTTTAAAAAAAAACCTGTCTACTTAAACCCAGACTGATTTTATCACTCTGAGCAAACTGTGGATTTGTGGACCTTCTGGCTCACTGCTGCTCGCTGCTCCTAGCACTTAGTTTCACTGTCAGTCATGGTGAATTTGAGAATGATGAATAAACTGGCCTCAGTTGTTGGTTTGTATTATATCTTATTGGCGGATGGATATTTTTACACTGTTTCAGGAACTTCCTGTCAATATCACTGACCACTGAAAAGATCAGATGACAGGTGTGATTGCTGCAGAGGGAGTGAGGAAGAAAAACACCAGTGGAGTATATTTGACTAACCAGACATGATGTGTCATAAGCTGTTTTTCCATGTTGCTGCTTAAGGGCTGCTACATTTAATGTTTTATCTACCGCATCACTGCCCAAGGCTGCAAAGACATTGCTACAGGGCAACTGCTGTGGAAGCCATTACTACGAGATAAACATGATTCAAATCACTGGGTGGACTGAGGTGAAGGAAAAACTACTGATATTTGTTGGCCTTGTTTGCTACATTGGCTCTGTGAGGTTGAGTGGCCTCGTAGCAAATCGTGTTAGAAACAAATTGTTGTTTTGCACCTCTGCTAAAATGATGACAAATGAAAACAAATAACAAATAATGATTTGCTTGCTATCAAGCCCATAACCTATTAATTCCTAGTCCATCATATGCGGCCACATAACTGTTCTACTCCTATCGGTGTAATTAAATGCAAATTGCATAAGCTAAGCATTTAATGTGTAATACTTTGAAACGATCCCTCATAACATTGTTAATGTAGCTTGAAGATCTTTGGTGCTATGCCTAATGGGCACAAATTGAAATGAATGTACTACATCTGATCACCAGGATTCACTGGAATACCTATTAAATAATCAGTCGCAAATTTTTCACCATCTGAACAGTCCTGCCTTTAAAAATGAAAGGAAATTTATGAGTTCAAACTTACAAATTGTTTTGCTCTTCTGAGTTCATAGCACTTAGCACTGAGTTCATAGACCACACCCTGCTCTATAGCAAATCAAATTTTGCTTTAATTAGGTCTTTAATTATAACAAGTGCCACCAACTGCAGCAGCCGATCTACCACATCAAATATACTTTCCAGAATGATTGTACAGCTTTTCTCACACATTTTATCCCTTTAGTGATAGTTAGGTTTGTGTACGTTCTCTTAAGGTCAAGAGCCTGATCTGGCGTTTTGTGAAAGGGTTTTGGAGGTAGCGCCCTGAGCACCATGTGGGAAGTATTTGCTGCTGAAAATGTTAAGTCAATTGCAAAGGTGACTACTGAAACATGCGCTCCTTCATTAAGTCATCACCATGGTCTCCATTATTTGTCTCGTGTGGAACTGTTGATCCAGTTCATGCTGCAAAATCCGATCACTAAATCTAATAAACAAGTCTGCTATTAAACACCGCTCCACTGCATATGTTCCTGACCATCAACCCTGTTTCCCTATCTCTCTTTTCATAAAGCCCTCCTAAAATGAGGAATAGAAGCTTAATTTTCTGAAATGAAAATGTCATCACGAACAAGGAGTAACGTTCAACATAATTGTTCCTTCTTTGATTAGCAATTTCCTCAGCATTTTCTTGTGCAAGTGTCAGTGCTCTTGTCATTTGTGTTTACTTTTTGTTTTCTTGTTTATTCTCTTTGAATGTTATTTGTTTTAAGGGTGAAATTTCCATTAGCACAAGGGGCTTGCCTGGATATGATGCAGACAGTATCAGCTACTGAAGCTCACCAATTGATGAAATCCATCTGAATAGATTTAGAATCAAGGAAAAGAGAAATTCAGAGGATGATATTCATGACTGGGTGTAAAAACTTCTGAGGAGAAATGAGGTATAAAATAGCTGTTGCTAATATGCTTCCTATTGTAGTTCTAGTCATTTTGGAAATATCAGATTGTAATTTCTGATAATGTCACATTTATCATGAATAAGGGCTCCTTGGTCACAGTCTGGACCACTGGGCCATCCTCATTTAGGACCAGTTGGACTCTATGATTAAGCTTCTTCAGCTTAACAATGATCATCAGACACTGGACCAGCATTAATAATTTTTTGTGGTGTATCACATGATTGCATTTGCAGGTGGAAGCTCAATGACTCATTCATCACACCCAGACCAGGCTCGCATTACTCTCTCACGGGAGGAAACTTGCACATCAGCCATCTGAATAAAGAGGAAGATGTGGGAATTTATCAGTGCCTGGCATCTAACTCATTTGGCACTGTTGTCAGCAGAGAAGCAAGTCTGCATATTGCTTGTAAGTCTATCTAATATTTAATCAAACAATGTGTGGTTATTTTGTGTTAAATAGTACTGTGTGTAGTTAGCTATGCAATACACACGAAAATGTGTATTTTGTAAAGGAAATTTTATAGATACTCTTAATTTCATTCACCACTCATAAAAATGACAGAGGTGTGTAGTCATTAGTGGATCCAATGTTACTACGGTTTCAAACTGTACACTAAAATAAATAGTGATGACAACTTGTGCCTTAAATATTCAGATTTTCTCCAGTTTTTTCATAGTAAAATGATTTCAAAGCTGGTCGTCTTTTCCATAGCATATGTCCAAGACAATAAACACTCCTATGAACTCTCCAGAGGAATGAAGGATATGTCGTTCAATGATGAATTTGTTGTTTGACAAATGTCAGGGGATATGACACGTTCAGATGACAGTTGATTGTTTTGCTTTTATTCATTTCCATATTTATCCATCACTCAATCCTTTTTTTTTCTATGTGTGTACCTTTTGAACACCTGGAATAAATGCATTTCATTGTTGCAGGATCAATAAAGCTTTATTTTATTGTCAGAGTGATTGGTAATAACCCTATTCAAAGCTATGCTAAAACAAACTTATTTTATTAAGTTGAACAGTTTTGAAAAATCTGTCTAGCTCAAGAGTTTAATTCACCTCATTTCAACTTCAGTTCCTCTAAGTTCTCTTCAGTCCTTGTTGCATTAGAAAGTAAAAGTTTCATTAATCATCAGATGATCTGGTTCACTGAAATTATAATGACCCATTGGGATTCTCAGGAAATTGTTTGTTGTCAGACTTGATTTTCTCTTTCTAAAAAAAAAGAAAGAAAACAGCGACAAGGATGACATGCAGCTTTATACTGTAAAGTAAAGAATTAGACAACACAAATGAACTGCCCATGTTTCCACGGTGTCTTCTTGTACTTTGACCCCAGTTGTATCTCCAGTGCTGATGTTTACTCTTAACTTGTTAACCCCAGTAATAATTGTGAGATGGGCCTTGACTGACCCCAAGCTGATGCTTTCCAGCACTTATTCATCACACCTTGTAAACCCAACGTCTCAGGCATCACTGATAGCAAGATGAACTTCAGATTTCTATACTTGATGAATAGCCCAAATCTTATAAGTGCTCTGATATTTTTAACAGATGGAGCATCTAGATTGAATCCTGATGATTGTATGCCATAACATTCGAGGAAAATATTGATGCTTCTTTGCTAAAAAGAGCGTAACATTTTCCATATATAATGTAAACCATTGCTTACAGGCTGTTGTTCACATTCACTGAGGCCTGATCTGAGCTGTATATCACTGTGATTGGTCTCATCTGTTAGCTGGGTCTAACATGGGGCCTGCTTGCTGCTTTTGTCAACAGAGGACAAGCATCAGTGCTGATGTCTCGTAAATCTTATTTATTGCACATGATGTAACTTAATTAAGTGTATCATATGAGAGAGCAGGCCTTGGGTCAAAGGAATAATTCATGTAGAAGCAGTCTGTTGTGATAGTATGGTGTCATTTGTAAAAAATACTGACCTAAAGTGGGCTCAAAATCTTCAAATACCGAGGGGCTTACATCTCTCAAGACTTTGTTGATGGCTCCAACCTGGTCTTTGTGAGCAGAACCAAAACAAAGAATATTCATGTATCTACATTAACCTGTAGAAGGTAATCTTTTCAAGTCTGGCAACCAAGAAGTTGTGTTTTTGTGCAATACCGCAGAAACCAAATGTAGATAAGTGTACCACTTACAACAATCTACATTTAACAATTAACTAAATCTGTGTTCTACATTTCACTGACAACTAATATCAAATAAACCATTTTTGTATTGTAGGAGTGCACGGTGCATGCAAAATAGTTAACATCGTCTATATTTTTAATCCTCTGAAGTTTGAATGATGTAACAGCTTGTATTAGCAGCTGGTTGCGGCTTAAGGATCTAAACATATAAATGGGCTTGATCCTGTTGACAATACTGAATTAAATGTTTAAAAGGTTCTGCTTGCTTGATGGAAATGTTGACGGGAGTAATGTAGTTGCTTATCGGGCCGGATTGAGTTCCCTAATCTCCTACAGATATTTTCAGTGTAAGTGAAGGGATTTTCACTGAAAAAGAGGCAACATTTCCCAACAGATTGTAGGGCCTGAAATAAAATCTGTGTATATGCCTGTTTTTGAAGAAGAACCATACTACAACCTAGATGTTGTGTTGTGTATGGGAAACAAGAATAACACAGTGTTTAATGAGAGGTGAAATGGCTGTATTTATGGAAGCAATACAGACTGCGACTCCCTTTTAAATTGGTCCTTGTAATATCACCTATCAAATTTAGTCCTTTAATTGGACCTAATTTAGATTTTCCGTTACTGGCTCCAGTTTAACCTACACTAGCTGCCTGATTTGTGTAATTACTTAACAAGACTTCTGTCTCTCTTTTTTCTCTCACATTTTTATCTCTTCTCTCCTAATCTTTTTTGTTGAGTAAAAATTAAGTCTGGTTTGAGCTTGAGAACATCTGAGGCAAGGACAATAACATTTATTGTCAGCTCTGCGATGCCAAGTGCTCTATCGGGGCTTCAAATCATCTTCGTGAGGGAGGCAGTCAACATTTTCTGATTGCGCTACTTCACAAAGGTGTCATCATTTTCAGGAATTGTCAGGTCTAACGGCAGTAGCCTTTTGTGTGAATTAGACCCCTTTAGTGTTTATCGTTATTCAAATGTTATTGTCACCCACTGGGCTTCATTCCATGATATCTCTTTGAGACCAAAGGGAATGAGAAGCAGACAGCAGATAAGAGACGAGGCAATTTAAAAAATAAATAGATAAATAAATAAATTTTATTCATTTTGTTCCTACCGTCTGGGAAGCAACATATGATGTGTAACTTGTTGAATGTAGCTCACAGGCAAAGCGGGCATTTCTTGCACCCTTTTATAGTCTTGTTATCTTTGTATTCAATAAATGCACTAATGCAGCTTTAATTTACTGTATTATTTCATCATCATTTGGCTGACACTGACTGTTTTAGCCACGATTAACATTATGGAATTGCAGTAATTAATTACTTATTAGTTTATCACTTTATTGTAAGTCAGTCAGTCATTTTCATATTACCACCGCTGTATCCACCGCAGCGGGTTACGGGGAGCTGGAGCCTATTCCAGCGGCATAGGGCGTGAGGCGGGGGACACTCTGGACACGACACCAGTGCACCGCGGAGCCACACACAAAGACATACAACCATGCACACACACTCACTCACTCCTACGGGCAATTTGGGACCGGCCAATCAACCTAGAGCGCATGCTGTTGGAGGTGGGAGGAAGCCAGAGAACCCAGAGAGAGCCCACGCAGACACGGGGAGAGCATGCGAACTCCGCACGGAGCGGGACTCGAACCCGGGTCCACCGTGTTGTGAGGCGACAGCGCTACCCACTGCGCCATCGTGCCGCCCTTTTAGTGTAAGTGTTATATGAAATACCACAACATTTGGCCCAGCTTCTTTGTTCCAATATGAATTTGGTCATTGGTCAGAAAGATTTTAATGATATGCACTGACCAATAAACTGTGAATCAGAGTTTGTTCTTTTGAATGAGCTTCTTTTATATTTTATGGGAAGGAAATGTGTGGTGTAGACACATTCTTATTACTATCGAGAAGTATCATTTATGGAATAATAATTCACATTAACACTAATGTTCTATTTTCTGTCAAATCTAATATTAAAAATATTTTGTTTGGAACATTCCTTTATTCCTTTAAGGATTTATCCCCAAATCCCTTGATTTCTCAGCTGCTACCATACCCATGGTATAGTACCACACCTATGGTACTACAGGTACTCTTGGAAATTTTAAAAAGCCTGTATGCCTTTTATCCAATGGTTAGGTTACAAATTTAACCACATCACAAAGTGCTCCCATGATCACACTGGACCAAATGTCTTAATTTTGTCCATCCAAGAATGGCCTTTAATTCATCACAGTGGGTCACATTGATGCAGCTAGATCAAAAATGAAAATTCACATCCAATTTCATGGATCTGAAAGCACTCAAAATAGCCTGAACTCTGCCATGGAGAAGTACAT